>OZ038374.1:21373199-21855699 GCA_964036015.1 Leptarthrus brevirostris
AAAAAGCTATGTTAAGTTATAATTTGCGCGCCCAATATACATATTCTTGATCAAGATAGAGAACTGTACAACATATGCTAATTTCAAGGTTATCAGAGGCAATTTCCGAAAATTTGTTACAACAATTGCTTGTTTTTTTTATAGCGGTGGCGTTATTTATGGACCCAACTGGATGTATTAATTCAAGCGCCCTAACAGCACATTTTCAGGTTTGTGTTGATGAGCTTAGTTCTATACTTATTTAGGACGTACCTAAGTGCTAAAGAACTACTTTCAACACTCTCTTGAGTTGCTGGAGTTGCCAATACAACTCTTATCTCTAGATGGCATATGGCGCTTTACTACATTAACCCTAATAATTTGGATCTTTTTTTATCATAAAAAAAAATTCAGAATTTTAATTTAATTGAACGTCTTAAAATTTACGTAGTACTACTCTACCAAAAACGCAACCGTTAATTGCCATAGAGTGTTTTCTAAGTCGCAAGTCGTTTTTGGTTTTTTTTTATTTGTGCCACACTGCTACCATAAACATTTCATTTAAAGTTTTGTTAAACAGGACTTTATTCTAAAATTGAATCAAAAAAGTTCCGGAAATACTTTTTATAATTTATAAAATATATTCGTTCCGCCGTATGAATTGTCTCCACCGTCTGCCCTTACCCCCGTTTCTACTCCATTCAATTTTGATTACTTATTATGTGGAATAACTTTCACTTGAAACCAGACTTACAAGCCAAGTCCTATTATTTGCTTGTGGCAAACATTTTGGAGACACGCAGACAAAAATGAAACAAATAGTGTTTTTTTATACTATCTGCAATAACAGCATGACTTTGAAGGTAAGGAAAATATCCAGTTGTGTGAAATATTCACATAGATTTCTTCTCTTCTTCTGATATATTTACAGCACTATTTTATTTTAACTAATTTTTAATAGCATATATACTTAATGTATACTATATATACCTACTTAGACTTGTGAGTCTTGCGCATAGACGGCAAATTGGACAATATGCACCACCTACCCATTTGTAAAAACTTCTTCCGCCATTACACCATCTGCCTTGTTCATATTGTGGCTTTATTCCATCTGTACATTTTGCTCAATAAAGTAGAGATCATTGCGATCATAATTACTTTTATCATATAAACATTTCTTAACCAGATTAACTTGAACGGGGGCCTGTAGGCAAAATTATGGGGGAGCCAGAGGCCAAAGGTTTCGGTAGTTTAAAGCAATTGGAGAGTTTAAATGATGGGCGGCTTTTTGTTTATCCATGTACAATTATTTAAATTTATTATATTATTTCTATGTATTATAAAATAGAGTTCAAACGGGTCAATACCGAAATATTGTATAAATTTTTCAGCAAAAATGAAATTTGACTACACTTCCGAAAACTCACCCTCCTGCTTTTTGGTTATTCCGACCGAAAGGGTTGAAAAAATTTCTTACAATTTTTCCATATTATAATGCCTTTAATGTGCGACCGTAAAAATGTAATTTTTGTCATAAAAAATCGCATACGCAAGTATAGAGGAAGAAGAAATAAATTATTCTTAATAATTACAAATAAAAATAAATAAATTGTTAATAAATAAAAAAAATGTTAGTGGCACATTTTGGGATCTCTACCTCTCTATCTCGAAAAAACTATTTTTTGTTTATTGCATATTCTTAATCTATATGGAAGTACAATTCACCCCAGTGAATAATTTTTTTTTAATTCGATCATCTCCCGTAGTTTTAATGCGTTTGAAGTAAGGGCTGACAGCGCGTTCTGACTCTCGCCCGAGGGTGGCTTACTACCGACTTCGAGCATGTGTCAGCGCTTCTGAGAAAAGTCTAGACTATTGCAAATTCGCTTCATAACCTCATGTAATTGGAGGCAGTAATTAAAAGTTGGCCTATGAGCTGAAATTTCGTGAATCTAACTTCTTGCATGAAATATATTATTTATATTTTAGACATAGCCATAGATTACATTTTACGATTTTCCCATGGTCATATTTGAAATCAGCACCCTCCAAAACCTCCAGATATTTATTTTTAGAATGAAAATGATGCAAAATGTATTAAAAATACCACAGACCTTATATCCGAAGTTTCCGAAGCGAAAAAGCTGAAATAATAAGAGTTTACAGAGGTTTATGTAAATATTACAGTAAAAATAAAACCATGTCCCCAACTAGCACAATCTAATCTTTTAGAAATGAGCAACCTGGCAAGGTATGGAACCCTCTATGCGCAAGTCTGACTTACACTTGGCCGGACTTTTTATTTTTAAAAAATTCCGAATCGAAAAATATCGCGCCGGCGAAATTAAAAAAAAAGTTTTTTCGGAATTTTTCCCATATAATAATAATATTTTTATTTAACCAAAGTTTTGATAAATTGTATATGGTAGCAGTGTAGCACAAATCGGGGACTTGCGAAGTACTTCTTAAATTTCAATTAAAAGTCCGAATCTGCTGTTTATGATAACAAAAAATATTTCATACTAGTCGGGCTAATATCTAGAGCAGTGATGTCCAAACCTATGCCCGCGGGCAAGTGAGCTTTTGAGCTTTTAAATTCGTATATGCACTTGTTTGGCTGTATTCGGTTTCTTGTTTTTGCGTTTTTTAATTAATAAGGGATACAAAAGTTAAAAAAAATCGTCATATTTAAGTAGTTTTGTAAGCAATTATGTACTATCTTAAGATATACAACCTTTTGCAAACATCTTAAGGTTCTAAATTAAATAAACGATACGAAATGCTTCGAAAGCTTTTAAGCTTTCTTCACATTAAGTAGTGTGAGTTTGGCCATCACTGATCTAGAGATAAGAGCTGTGTTAACAACTCCAGCAACTCAAGTTCATGTTGAAAGGAGTAGGTACGTCCTAAATGATTATAGAACTAAGCTCACTAACATAAACCTGGAAAACATGCTATTAGTGCGCTTAAATCAACACATAATAGCTAAGTTAACCATTAAGTGAATAAAATATTGGAATAAGGACCAAAAAAATTTAAAGAGTGGTATTTTTCATTTTTTAGGGAGTCAAGTTCGGTTGGGAACGTTAAAGGTATAAATTTCTGGAACAGGAAATTTCCTGCAGATGCAGGAAAAATACACCTTTAGTAAAAGTCGAAATATAAATATTTTTGTACAAACCTTACGAATATTTGCTCACCACAACACAAACCTTTGAAATTCGTACCAATATTTAGAACAGCAAAACATTTTCCACGAGTAAAGCAAGCATTGATTAACCATAAATAGTATTGGCCATTTATTTTGAAAATAAACATTCTTCTTTTCTTTGATTTTCTTTAAATCTCTAAATAAACAAAATCTTTTAAACTTACAAATCTTAAACTATAATCTTAAACTCTAAAATTGCCGTGTTTTTTCTATATTTGAATGAAATTAAATAAGAACAAAACAAAAATCAAACAGAAAAAATCAAAAGAAACTATTTTTCGTGTCGTTTTCTTTTTTTATAGTTCAACTGGCGATGGAGTTCTAACTTCAAAGAGGCAATCACTGAGTAAAAATATAAAAAGAGCATTTTTAATGTTTTCGTTCTCTCTAAATAAAACAAGAAACCGAAGAAAATTTATTCTTTCCATTTGGTTACATTCTCTATTTTTTCTTAAATTTAAAAAAAAAACAGAGGCTTTAAAACGACTTTGTAATTTTTGGTCTTGGTTGTTTGCTTTTTTTACTAAGTTATATATTTCCTTTTTGATTTTACCAATTACTTTATTTGAAGAAAAAAACTAAATTAATTCCCGCAAATTTAGAACAATTTGGACATGTTTTTTGCAATATATTTTTTTCTAAAATAACCAATTTTTCAAAATAATTTTGCTTGATAAATATATTTTCAAAAGTTTTGTTTTTTTTGCTTGTCTTAAACTACAATATTTGGAACTTGACACGATTTTCGCTGACAATTGTTGCACCTACCCACCCATCATGATCACTCATGACTCGTATTTAATATTAAAGGCGCTATTCGCCGACCTCTCACAAACTGAATTTGCTACTTATAGCACATTCTCGGCTTAAAATATATCCATCTCTTTCCATGCTCGGTTATGGTGTTGTTATGCTCGATCCCTTTCTAGCACTTACTTACGACTTCTTAGCACATTTTATTTTAGTCATTTTCTTATCAAATCGATATTTTTTAACATTTGACAATTGTTTTATTCAATTTACTTTTGGGTATTAGTTTTTTCTAATATAAATAAAAATATATCGATTCATCTAGGTATCTAGTCCAGCTGTGAACTTTTCAAACTTTGTTGTTTTTTGTGAAGTTAATCTTTTTCTTTATGACATATCCAAAGCACAGGGGATAACCCTATGATGCAATTGGCATGGCTATTAATTTTTTTTTATTAGCGGGAGTGGTGAAAATATTCCAAAAGACACCAGACAGCCCGTGCCCTCCGGTAGTGTGAGATTTTTACTCACTAAAAACACCTCTCTGGGGATTAGCCGAAACAGGCCACATAGAATTGGGTCCCTTTTCGTCCCCTCCCAGTCCCTCTTAGTGGGGGCAACTGAGTATCCCGTTATCCCACTGTCGTCACTAACCTCGTTTTCCTGGGTCACTGCTAGAATCGTAGCATATCTGCAGGAATCCAGGTTGCCCCCCCGTCTCCAGTGTTCCTTCTTGGTCCATTAGTTATTTACAGCCTTCACCCCTTCTCTACCTACGGCATTGAAGGGTTCTAGGCCATAAATCTTTAGTCCAGAGCCAGGACAAGTAACCTCCTCCGGATTAACCGTAGCTAACCCTTCGCAAGGCAGGTCTGCATCTTCTACTGGTGCGTGTACCGCCGAGGTAGCCAATTCGTTAGAGTCTACCATCTCTGCCACCGCCGCATCTGAGGAAGTGCTAGTTATTATTTTGCCAATGGCACCTTCTTCCAGGACTACTACAGCACTGTGAGCCGGCGCAAGACAGCCACCATAGCCGCCCCAGAACCCTCGAAATGTGTTATGTTATGTGTACCGTGGACTCCCTTGGCATGGCCTTCCACAACCTTGGAGTTAGGGCGATTTTTCAAGAGGTTATCTCCTCTCGCATTAGGTACGTGGCTACGTTCTAGGATGCATTGCGCAGTTGCTACCGCTTACAGGTATAACTAACACTTGAGAATGTCCAGATGAGGATCGCCGTATCCTTGAAGGCTTCAACTCGTCCGTCCATTCTCCAGCAACCTTTGGCATGGCTATGGTCCGAAGGGAACTAGGGTAAGATGAATGAGGAAAATTGAATGTCTGCTTTTTGCATTGCTCTGTACTAAACAACAGCTCAGAGACGAAGTGGATTTTTAATGAAAGAAAAGTTCGTAGGCTGACCGAGGATTGAATCTGCATCCTTTGCGTGGTGATCATGCCACTCAACTATAGATCCAACTCCGTCTTTTGAAGACACTTGGCAATGCAGATGAATCTGTTAAAATCAAAACTGAAGTTAATTTAACAAAACTTTTCAAAGCTTTGCTTCCTTTAAGAGAGGAATGTGAAGAAGTGTTGGCAAAAGGCGCCACTTCACAGCGCTCTATATTAGTTTCTTAATATTGCCGAAGTGCTGAGTGTATTTTGGCCCATTTTTTTAGCAGAAATAATATGCCCCATTATAAACCGTGTGCACTTAAATAAACGGACGTGATTGACATTATCATTCTTTGAGATAGTAAAACAGCAAACTCAGAACCTCTCTCTATATGTGCTTAGACTGGGAGTGAGGTATCTTACGAACCGCACAATAAAATTTTCCGAAAATTACTTTTAAATTGTTCCCGCAAACCAAGCATGCCAATTTTCGCATTTATGTATTAATTTTCGGCAACCTTACATCATTATTGACTTCAGCCAGAACCTTAAAGGAGCTAGCCTTCTTGATGGCTCTGTCTAAGTAGTGAACTCGAGCATATTATTGTTATGTTCATAAATTGACTTACAAATATTCCCCAGGATTTTATTGCCATTAGATGACGATTAGATATCGGATCATATTAACGATTTGATTTAGTATTTCTGTTATGCCGTACACTAGTTGCTCTCTAGTCTATCTAGATTTTCATATCGAAGCTTAAATATGAAACAGCAAGTCGTTATTAATTCATTATGAAATCGAAGAAATTCCTGGGTTTCATTATGATGCTTTTTATTAGTTTAATAAATTTTCTTGCAATAGTCTTGAAAAGAATTATGTTGAAAGAAGTAATTGATTTGTAGAGGTAAGCATAAAGCTCTTACACTGTTGAATCGGGTTTTAGACCCAAACACAGCTGCACTAAGCAAGGTTACCTCTGGTATACATGCAGCTCTCGATAGGGACTGCTTGATAATCCTTGTTTTGCTAAACTTTAGTAAGGCGATGCCTGGCTTTTGTTTTGCTGCCTCTTGCTCTTGTTGTCAGCAGAAAACAACCATGGGTCGCCGCCGGCGGGATTCGAACCTAGGGCCTTCGGGTTTTGAAATATACTGGTTATATTGTTTAGTGATCTATGTGAACTTCAGTTTTTAAGAATATTGGCAGTTATTGAATCTAGTTGTTAACACGGAGAAAGTCGGACGGGACCGAGAAAGAGCAGTTAAAACTGGCACTATATCAATGTGAATGTAGAGGGTTTCAAAGCATACACCTAACTACTTGGGTTATCTCTTGACGCAAAAGTTGTCATTCATTGCCAACTTGAAGAATCGTCTGCAATCGGCAAAAGCAGCTATTAATGTAAATTGGAACAGTTTTAGGAGAAAAGAGCTGATTAAATATTCGGATAAATTTGTAATGTTTAATGCTCTCTCGAGGGCAATTCTTTGTTATGGAACACAATCGCGGGACTTTTCGCAATACGACACCGTTGGAAATATACTTTTCGTTAGAAGGCTGCTTCGATTACCTTTAACTATCCCTAACTATATGTATGTTTATACTCAAGGAAATAACGTACAAATTCGTCGATGGAATGCTACCAATTGATAGTCGAAGAGTCCATATAAATGACAAACTTTTTTCTCTCTGGAAATTTTTGATATGACGGTCGGTTTTTAAGCAATTTGCCATCGAAGTTGATCGAATTTGATATGTTGGTATATATTTTTTTATTGCGTGAGAAGTGGCAAGTCTTCCAAAGACACCAGAACACCCGATTGTCTCTGGTAGTGTGAGATTTTTACTCACTAAAAACACACCTCTAAGGAATAGCCGAATCCGACCACTCTATACGGGTCCCTTTTCGTCCCTACCCCTTGGGATATTAGAGGGAGAGACCCGGACTAATCCAGTTTTCTTCCCTCACATCGATTCCTAGGGTCAGTGCAAGCATTTGCATGTCTGCCTCTCTACTTTCTTCCATTCAGTGGTGTCGCATCAGCTTTCTTCTTCTGCTTGCTTGTGCATGACACTGGCACCTAGTCACATTCTACAGGTATCATTATAGAGAATGTTCATCTTCTTTAGATAACACCTAAAGTTACCATGTCCTGTAAGTAGTCGAGAATGTTCATCTTCTTTAGATAACACCTAAAGTTACCATGTCCTGTAAGTAGTAGGACATTCCTCTATTCAGCACTTCTGGTCCTATAATCGTCATCTTAGCCTGTCTACACGAGTCCGTTACGTTCCACTGTTCTCAGTATTCTCTCGTGGCCCACGTCTCTAACAGGCCCACTGCCGTGTCCCACGTTTCCAACAGGCCCACTGCCGTATCCCTGCCTTAGGAAGTGAATGGCTCCGGACCTTGAAAACTTGAAGCAGCTCCCAGTTTAGTCCGTACATCCATTTCTCATTTCTTTCGCTTCCTGCATGTCCTCGGACCCATTCCCCTCGTTTTCGGGCACACTCCAAGGCCAGCGCTTTATTAAACTCTGTACTGTCGATATACCTGATCACCGCCTGATTGTCGAGTGCCACCACTATCTTCTTACTCCTCACTCGACTCTGCAACAGGTAATCCAATGCATAAACCAGAGCCAGCATCTCCCCCCCCCCCCCAAGCTTAAATGGGTGTTCAAATTCAGGTCCTCAGTGAAGATTTCCAATGCCAGGTATAGAGTTGAGCTTATTGATGTGAACGAAAAACACTTTCTTATTTACAATTTTCATTCAAAATACGGTGTTTTAAAAAGATACTCTCTCTTATGCTTGTTTTATTGAAATAATTGAGATTGAAATGCGTTATGACATCAGCATTTCTCTTTGGTTTTGCTTAGGAAAGTGTGCAGTTTCAATTGTGCGCAAGGACTAGTTAATCTGTGGCACACAAAAATGTAAATAGCGACAACACGCTTGTAGGTAAAATGGCGTTGACTTTCATAGTTTCCGGGCTTGTACCTCGAGTAGCCTGTGGATGTTGCAGTTAGAGTAAGTTTGCGCTATTTGATAAATAAATTATGTTGCCATATAGTAATTTATAACAACCAACTGTAATAACTGATTCGTTTTAAGGAATTTAATTCACTTCGTGTCGTCATCGATTAAACGACCAATCACGAACGGTGCTAGGGTGAACGCGGTAACATTTGTCTAATTGTTGTGGTCGGATAGTAGGTAAATAAAATCCTTTATTCGTGTTTAATACCGCGGAATGCTAAGAATCACTCGTAGCAAAAACTTGCCTCTCAAGTTTGACATGTTCGAAATGTGAATACTATACGAGGGGTTCCTCATTGAGTTTCAGAAACAACGAAGTAGAGTTAGTGAAGTGACCGGTTGACCTAGTCCCGGGGAGGGAGTAGCTGAACTTTATGCCAAAATTGAGACCTTAAAAGTTATCTTTAGCGAGTATTTTTTTATACGATGTGGCCAAAGCCTAGGGGACAACCTTTGATATGTTAGCATGGCTTTTTCCGGAAGGGAATTAAGGTAAGAGGAGTGTCTGGTTTTCGCATTGAATGGCTTGTTTTGCATTGCTGCGAGCTAGAGAACAGCCCACAGACGGAGTGGAATTTTTAATTCAATTTTTAAAAACCCAAGAGGAGACCTGGTCTCGAACCCGGGACCCATGGCATGGTGGACGTGCCGCTCAACCAAGTGATGTCCCATATTTGGGAAAAACAGGGCAAATATAATTTTTCTCGTTGACTCCTTAAGTCAACGGATCATGCCGTCTCTTGCCTCTTGTTAATTGAGTCTATCCTAAAAAAGGTTTGTTGCAAAAATATATTTTTGTAAGTAATGAATTTCGATCAACCAATAGTAGTATTTTTTTTATTAGAGTGAATTTTGAATATTAACAGATAATAACAACACCACGTTTGATGAAATATTACGCATACATATTTGTGTCCGTAACTATGCAGTCCTATTCTTAATATGTGCTGTAGAAAAAGTTCTTACAACTATCTCATTATGAAAATTTTCCTTAATTTCTTTTTATTCTCCCACAAACTCAGAGAAGTGTTAACAGAAAGAACTTTATCATTTACAATTTTTCCGGGTTGGCAAGTAAGAAAACACAATTCCTGTAAAAAAATTGTTATAACTCACAATGCATTATGAGTGTGCGAACAGACCTATTAAATTTGAAATATCTTTTTAAGGAACAAAATAAAATATATTTTTAGATTTTAACAGTCTGAATCGTACTGTTTAAATTCTTATATATGTGTCGTCAACTATTTTATTTTTGTAAACGCCGTAACAGTACGTGAACAAAAAACATGTCCATTTTGTTGATAATTTTTTTTTTCTAGTATTTTCCGATTACTTTCTTATGATTCCGTTTAACTATTTTTAAGTGCCCTAGTTTTACCATTAGTTGACTCTCTAATTTACAGACATTTTCTTGTACCTACCTGTCTTTTTTGTATTAATCTTTCTTAAGATTAGCTAGAATTTCACTCAATGTGTTGCAGTTAACCCTCTAAATGTCTCGCTATTAAGCCTTTTTTCTTTATCAATTCATTTCACTTAACATTTGGTTTCTCTTCATTGGAAATTAAATAAAAATTTGAGTGTAATAGGAGTATACATAAAAAAAACAGTTCAAAATAAAATTTGTCTTTGTTTTTATACATTTCTTTGGACCCTTATAGTAAGGTACATTGGAAATGATTTCAGTTTATTTCAAAAGAGCCAGTAAACACATTCCTTTTTTTAATTTCTATCAATTAGATTATCACAAAACTTTTACTTATTCAAAAAATTCATATTTAGCTTTTTAAATATTCTTAAATTTTAAACAATTTTCGTTAACTAAATTTGTTGCTTTTTGTTCGTTTCCAATCAATAGGTACATTTTTTCCAAACATGACTGATTTTGGGCAGTAAATTGTAATACATTAAAAAAATTTTGCAGTACTAGAAAAATAAATAATAAAAAAAAAACTTTGCTGTAGGCCAAGTATTTTGTGCAGTCTATTCGCAAAATTGAATGCATTTCTGTGGCAAATTTATTAAGTAACTTTTTGAACTAAAATTTCTAGTCTTGTTATACCTTACTATAATGGGAAATTCGTTTGCGATAATTTCGTCTTCTTTTTTGTTATTTTAATCCAGTTCTTTTTTACATTTATAATTCTTTTCTGTGTTGTAATTTGCTATGATTTTAGTAGTAGTGCTTCTTAGCTTAGAATTAGATTCTTATTTCTGTTAAAAGTTTTGCTTGGTCTTGACGGGCTTCTACTATATAAAAAAATATATATATAATCAAAGTACAAACAATTTTCAAAGCATGTGAAAATATACATAAAATATGTATTTGCTTTATTCTTAATTGTTCTGAATAAATATGATTATGAATTATTTAAGATAAGTACTGATGGATTTTAGAGGCAACAAAATACATGAATTTATTTATTAACTTTGTTTGTATATTGTTTTCTTCTTTTCTTTAGAGATAGGGAAATCTTTTATGATATCACCAAGAAGCAAAGCTAGGAAAAAACTGCATACCATGCTATTTGAAAGAGACACGCAGTCGAAACTTTATACGCCTTTAATATCACGTAATTGCCATTATGAAAAATAGTTTTTCAAAAAAAGTTGAACTGACCTTATAAAAAGCACTAAAAAGCATAAAATGATATTTAATTTTATATCTATTCCGACATTTTGAAGTAGGTGCAAATTAAATAAACAAAACAACAACAACAAAAGTATTTAATCCTAAAGACCACTCACGATCAAGTTTACCGTCCAGTTTGCATGATGCCGCATCAGTTAAAACCATGGCGTCCCCAGTGGCGGCCGACGCCGCGTTAGCCATCCTAGGCTTCTTGCTCGCAATTAAGAAACAAAAAGAAAAATCGTTCGCCTGCAGATGCCGAACAACGTCATGCAGACTTGACCGTTCATACACACGTTCAAGTTTGCAGGCTTGATCAAGTCTGCAGAATCGAAATTCGATTTTTCCTTCATGTAGACTTGTCATGCGCAATGATAGCCATACACCGTCAAGTATACTGGACGCCGCGTCAAGTCCGCTGCAGACTTGACGGCAGACTTGATCGTGTATGGCCTGCATAATGCAGACTTGACGGCAGACTTGATGGTGTATGGACTTGATCAAGCCTGCAGCGTCATGCAAACTTGAACGTGTGTATGAGTGGTCAAGTATGCATGACGTTAGTCGGCATCTGCAGGCGAACGATTTTTCTTTTTGGTTCTTAATTGCGAGCAATAAGCCTAGGATGGCTAACGCGGCTTCGTCCGCCACTGGGGACGCCATGATTTCAACTGGAGCGGCATCATGCAAACTGAACGGTAAACTTGATCGTGAGTGGTCTATATGGATGCGCTGCAAACTGGACGCCGCGTCAAGTCCGCTGCAGACTTGACGGTAGAATTGATCGTGTATGGCCTGCTTTATGATCTCATAGCAGAAATGTTTAGGTAGTTTTATATATTACACAGGTCCACAAGATTCTGTTGCTGGGCAGCTGGGGTCATTTTCGAAGTAATTTGCTGCGAATCCGGGGTCAGAATTGGGGCATCAGATCACGATTTTTAGTTATTTGAGATTATGTACTCGAAAAATATTTTTTTGGCTACTTTTGAGGTTATGTACAGGATGTACAAATTGTTTTTGGTCCTTTTTTCTAGTTGCATCATTTAATACTACTCTTACGCTTTTAAATTGCTATGGAGCAGTCATCTATGATTTTTTCTTGCAAAGTTATGACCATTAATATGTTAATATGAAATTAGAACTTCATAACTTAAAATGGTCGTAACTTTGCAAGAAAAATCGTAGGTGACTACTTCATAGCTTATTTTAAAGGGTAAGAATAGTATTAAATTCATCGCGTACCTTATGAATTTTTCAAGAATGTCCCACTAAATTTTTTACACCTGCTCATAGACTGGTTTCATGGGAGCAAAGAAATAATGTGCTACACGAATGTCAAGCTGGGTTTAGGCCAGGCTACTCCACAGTCGACAATATTTTTAACTTACTCAATATTATTAAGATTAAATTAGAGGAAAAAAGAGGAAAAGTCTATGCCTTCTTCGTTGATTTCAAGGCTGCGTTTGACACAATTGACAGGGCGGCCCTTTTCTACAAACTGCGTCAACTTGGCGTATCAACTAAGTTTACTTGATTTCTCCAGGGATTGTACAAGCAAACGTGTTCTCAAGTATGTAATTGGTTTAACATTATCCGAAAGTTTCACTACGAATGTTGGCCTAAGACAAGGGTAATTATTAAGTCCTCTGTTATTCTCATTATTCATTAATGATATTGTGGATGACATGGAGGGAGGGGTAAATATAGACGGATTTATAATATAAGAACCTATTTTATGCTGATGACCTAGTGCTGCTTTCTCAGGACCCAGACGAATTTCAAAGGATGATAGCCAAACTGGAAGAATATTGCCAAAGGTGGAATTTGATTGTCAACTTAGAAAAATCCAAAATAATGATATTTAAAAAAGGGGGTGGTAGGACAGCCAGAACTGAAAATTGGGTATATCAGGGTACAAACGTGGAAGTGGTTAAGAAATATAAATATCTCGGGATAAACTTAACACCTAAACTGTCGATGAAAGACCACTTAATAGAGAGATTGAACGCCGCAAAAGAAACTCTAAATAGTACCTGGAGTAACTTTATTAGAAATACATAAGGAAATTAGCCACTCCTCCAAGTTCCACATCTATACTAGCTGTCTCCAAGTCTCTGATGTGCTACGGTGCGGGGTTTTAAAGAGTATGAAGAGGTCGAAAAATTACAGCGCTTCTTTATCAAAAAACTTTTTCTGCTTCCAAAAAGAATGCCTAATTATGTACTCGCTATAGAAACTGGGTTACCCTATATCTGTATCTCAATCCTTAATCTCCATTTTGATTATATGATTAAAGTTCTATCTTCATATTCAGAAAATAGGTTACCTCATACGTTAGCGCTAAAAGCCATTGAGAAAAATGTTTATTGGTTCCAAGAATGGTTAACACTAGCGGAAAAGCACAGTGTTGAGTTGGGATCAACCTGGGGCAGTGCAAACGTAGAAAATGTCTCCGCAGTACTATAGGAAATGTTAGAGAAGGAGGACCAATGGCCGAGAGCAAGGGCAGAAGAGAAAGCGAGGCAGAATGTACGACATGGACTTTATGATAAATTAAATTATAATCTAGGAACGCTAAATTATTTTAAAGATAACTTCTCAATAAAGAAAATAAAACTCCTCCTGATGTACCGAAGTGGTATGCTCGAATTAAACGCAAATACGTGGCGTACATAAGGTAAGCCTACATGCTCCCTGTGTAATCTTGAGGAAGATGAGGACTTCACCCACTACCTGGCAGTATGCCCAGTACTTAGAGAATTCAGGGTTATGGCTTTTAATAGAACTTATCTTACTGAAAGTGAAGCGATATTAATTTTAAACGGAGAGAACTTTGATGCTCTTTATTTATACGCAAAACAAGCCTGGAAATATAGACAAATACTAATAGAAGAATATAACTGTTAATCTCAGATTAATTTCTCAACTTATTCTAGATAGTGAATACTTATATCACGCATTTATTTATTTATTCCTTTTTACTAGCTGTAATTGATGTAATTGTATAATAGTTTTTTTTCTTTTTTTTTGTATTCTCTTTTTATTAACTAATGGATTTTTTTACGGTAGTTTCTCTTTATAATTTTGAATAAATTACTCTTATGCCTACGTTATAAGAAATATTACATTGATTTAGCTGTACTTACCTTATCAGAACTAATAATAAAGAAATATATGTACTATTCACATATACTACAACATTCTGTGAATTAGTATATAGGTTTGGATAAGCTACTATTGAATTGATGAATTTGTTAATAAACTTATTATTATTAATATTAAATTATGAAACTAGAAAAAAGACCAACAAAATTTTGTGTATCCTGTACATAATCTCAGAAGTAGCCAAAAAAAAAACAATTTTTCGAGTACATAATCTCAAATATCTAAAAATCGTGATCTGATGCCCCAATTCTGACCTCGGATTCGAATTTTTCCCAGCAAATTACTTCGGAAATGACCCCCAACTGCCCAGTATCAATCATGACCCCATTTTTTGTAGACCTGTGTTGTCTTCGATTGTGGTGGTAAATATTATTTTATGCATTTTATTGCTTTTGTGAAATCAATTTCTTTTAAACTATTTTATTTTTCACTTTTTAGTGTCTTCGGATAAGCTAACCGAAAAATGTTGCTAGTATAACAAAGCAAATTCAATAGTTGTAGAGGTACTATACTCTATCAGATGGAAACAGAGTTATTCAAATCCGGCAACACATTTCGAAGTTAATCCCAGCCACCCTTTCACACTCTCACGTAAGATACGAAATACTTGCGCTAGTACTCCAACGTACACTGTACAGCAAGAGAGAATAGTCAAAGTCAGAGTACCGATTACGAAGTAAGGGGACTGCTCTATCCTCTTCCCTTAGTGATTCTAGATGGAAAATTTTTTCAAATATTTTGACAATGCACAAAATATGTACGAAACACACGAACATTTTTATCATTTTATAAGAATGAAAATCATCAAAATCGGCTTATGCCTTAGAAAGCCACAATTTCTACCATAATACAAATGGAGCAAGATAATCTATTCAGCAATCAACGAATCATCCAAATAGATACACGCTATTCGAAGTTAGGCTCCACTCCTATATCATCTCCACCGTATCCTATAAATTTTTGTCGTGGTGCCAAAGTGGGAACATACTCTATTCATCACAAAATAATCATCCAATTCAATCCACGTGTTACGGAGTCAACCTCCCCCCCTCCCATCCCCTAGGTCAATAATTTTGTTTCTCACAGTAGCAATGGAGGATCATACTCTTTACAAAAAAAAATAATCATTGAAATCTTTCTACGTGTTAAGGAGTTGAGTTCCATCCTTTCTTCCACTCCTACCCATATCATGGGGAACATACTCTATATATCACAAAAGGAACCAGCCAAATTGGTCCACGCGTTACAAAGTTAGGTTTCACCCCCACCCAATAAAAACTTTTTTTACGTGGTACCAATCGGCGAATATGCAAAACAACAAAATAAAAAACCGGACAAGTTCGAGCTGAACCCGCGTGGAGAGGGTTCCGTACGATTAATATGCTATCTATAATGTATTTTAAATCTTACTGAAATTTCTTTGTGGTAACTCAAAAAAAAATTTGTATTGTACCGGATTGTAGAGGGAAATTGCTAAATATTGTCTATTATTAAATTCTGTCTTGTCGTATATGCTTGCATACGTGGGCTAACACCGAGTGATAGAAGGTATTCTGATATTCCATTTTTTTATTTTTCACCCCCACCACACTCGCAGCGTAGCGCGTATCGCAATTATACGTGGGCTCGCTAAGCGTGCGGCGTGCCTGACCGATTTTATTATTTATTGATTATTTGACGGAGCGTCGAGCTGTGGGTACTTAGCGCGGTTTGTATGAGGAGTGACGACTAGTTAACTCGAATGAATAGTACCAATAACACTAGTTTACAGCCATTTTGTCCCTGGACAATGAATAGTTGTTTCCGAGGTAATTTTTCCTGCTGAAACCGAATCTGGTCTCAGAATTGCTCTATCACGTCAGGTTTTTGAGATATTATAACCTAAAAGTGCAAAAAACACTGTTTTTTTTACATATTTGAGGTTATCCCGTGTGTGGGATCTTATAGTACATGTCTTGTCTCTTTCAAATACCGTTGAGTTTGCTCAAATATCTTTTTTTTTATTTGCTTAGATATCGCATTTTGAAATTTTTATGTTCATGAATTTTTCGGTATACAAAAACCTTATGGTAACTTGAATAAAGTGACCATGCAAAAAAAATTCTCAGTGCAACATAACCTCAAATATGTCAAAAAACAGTGTTTTTTGCACTTTTAGGTTAGAATATCCCAAAAACCTAACGTGATAAAGCAATTCTGAGACCGGATTAGGTTTCAGCGGGAAACATTACCTGGGAAACAACTATTCATTGTCTAGGGACACAAAATTTTCAAAATGTTGTAAACTTATGTAATTTATCCCAAGAACAAACTTAACATTGTAGTTGAAAAACATATAGTCCAACTGCAAATGTAAGTTTGTACGCACAATATTGAGAGATTTACCATGTTATTTTATAGGCTATATGTTTAGATAGGTTTACAAATTCATTTAAAAAAACCAATTTTTTACATACTATTGAAAAATCCGAATCCACATGCATTTCGGCATGCATCTATGCCATTGTCAGCGGATGCATCCATGCCATCGTCTGCGTTGCTCCGTTGACGATGGCATGGATGCATGCCGAAATGTATCCGGATTCGGATTTTTAAACAATACGTAGAAAAGGTGTTTTTTTAAATCAATTTGGAATTGTAATTTGTGCCGTTGACATTCAATTATTTTATGTTATTAGTTTTCTTGTAATCTCTAAGTAAAGAACTATTTTCTGTATTTTTTTTTCAAAATATTAGGCTCAGTAGGTTCGGAATAAACACAACACCAGAACAAGCCCTTTTTTTAATTTTCTAATTTGCCCCCGCCCCCAAAGTGACCCCCATATTCAAAATTCATTTATTTACGTTACTCGCCCGTGGTTGGGTCACAGAAATTCATATGTGTACCAAATTTAAACTAAATCGATCCAGTAGATTCGAAGCTAATTAGCTGTGACAGACGGACAGAGAGACAGACACACGAGTGATCCTATTAGGGTTCGTTTTGTTATTCGCACGTACTAAAAATACCCCCCCACACACACACACACACTCACAAAACCATCCAAATCGGCCCACGCGTTATAAAGTTAGGTTCGGCTGTTACGTACCGTTTCATTTCATCCGATAACTTGAAGAATATCAGTCCACCTTGCATCTTGGATTCAGGATAATATCTGTGTTTCTCTTAAACTGTTTAAAGCTTATTAAGTGATGGGAAAATGTTCTTTATGACAGCAAACATTCATTCGTCCTAATCCATACGAACTTGCACAAAAAAAAATCTTTATGCTTACTACGTAAACATGCAGGATTGAAGCCAGGTTGAACCCAAGTTCAACTCTCATGTATACCGAAGTTGAGTTCAAAGTGGGTCGAGTCAACTCAACTCAAGTAATCTGGCTAAGTCGAGTTGAAATTTATCATGTATACTCGGGTTGAAGAGTTGAAGTGACACACTGCAATTTGACAAGTTATTTTTGTTTTTGATTTTGTCACAGCAGTTAGTAATTATTTTTGTAAAGGTTGTTTTGTGTTTGTGACGCTTTTAAGATAGAAAGGCGAAATATTTGGTCAAATCAACCCAATTTCAACTCAATCTCAACTCAACCCTTCAACCTTATGAACGCATATACGCGGATCTCAACTCCAACTCGACTCAATTTTTCAACTCTGCATGTATACGTAGTAACTGTAAATTTAAAATCATATCTAGCAATTTTGAATAAGACACTTTTTCCCAAATGTACACAGTAGGTGATCAATGAATTAGAAACACGTGTAACTTTCGTGAAATTTTGGGAGTTTTATGGAATTTTGGGAAAGTAAATGAAAATGAAGTCATATTTACATTACACATTTATTCTTTAACTTTATTTAAATTACCACATGGGGTTTAGATCAGTAGAATTGCCAGCCAAGAAAGAACATCAATATTTTGAGAAGAAAAGAAATCTTTAATAGATTACGCTGTGTGGCATGGCGCGCCATCCTGCATAAATGTATAGGAAGATCCGCTGGAAGGCAAGGAGTCCATATAAGGCAGAAAAAATGTTTCCAAAGAACCTTTATATTATTCTGTATGCATCGTACCCTCGACAAATTATAGAGGACCGGGACCTTCTTCAGTAATGCAACTCCAAATCATAGCTGCCAATCGTTATAAGACAGTCTTCCTAAAAACGCAAATTGAGTCTCCTCATAATAAAATTAGTTGCTTCGATAACTGCCACTAATGGAATTTCGTCACTGAAAATGAAATAAAATTCAAAGAAAAAGTCAAGAATCAGTATTTGTTACAAAGATAGGGGTCAAAATGCTCTTGGTAATGCTCTTGTTTTTTTTTATACGGTGTGGCCAAATCCTAGGGGACAACCCTTTGATGCGTTAGCATAGTTTTGGCCGGAAGGGAATAAGGGTAAGGGGAGTGAGGAAGCTTGATTCTCGTTTTTGCATTGCTGCGAGCTAGACAACAGCCCAGAGACAGAGTGGATTATTTTAATTTCTTAATAACAGCTCACGGGGAGATCTGGTCTCGAACCCGGGGCACTGGCATGGTGATCGTGCGGCTCAACGCATTGATCCAACTCCGTCTCCGTTAATAATTACCAGTCATCCATAGTGAAGCTTTCGTGAAGTTTTGCCCATTGTAATCGTTTCAATTTTGGTTTCTTTGCTGGCCGCCTACACTTCAAATTCGTTTCATAAAGTCTTTTTCTAACTATCATTGCTGACACGTCAACAACTTGCTCGTTTAACTATCTTGTAAGTACGCGTACTTATGTCGGGCCTTCTAGTAACGCCTTTTGAATGATTTCCCGGTTAGTCCTCTCGCTAGTTTTCCTTAATCTCCGACAATTTTTCCACTTATTGTGACGAGGAGACAGGCCAGTTTGAATATTTTTCGAAATTTTGCTCACTGTAGCCGCAGAATAGAAAATAGCTCCAATTTTAGCATTGGTGCAATCACAATATTTGTTTCATTAGAAATATCTTTTACGCGTCCCATTATACAAAAGCCGACAACTAAATAAAAGCAATGCACACAAAATGTCCTTTTAATTTTTTCTTCTACGCAACACAAAACTTATCCCACTACCAGAGCAGGTGCGATCCTTTTCTGATTAAAACAATGTGAGACGACCTTCTTTGAAATTAAGAACAAATTACTGGAAAGAAATTCGTCAGGCAAATATATAACATGAAATATACAA
The DNA here is from genome assembly GCA_964036015.1 of Leptarthrus brevirostris. Taxonomy (NCBI): domain Eukaryota; kingdom Metazoa; phylum Arthropoda; class Insecta; order Diptera; family Asilidae; genus Leptarthrus; species Leptarthrus brevirostris. The sequence goes on from OZ038374.1 coordinate 21,392,585, forward strand.
AATTTATAAAAAATTTCATGTTTCTAATTCATTGATCACCTAGTGTAATATATGTTCTCGAAATAATACCAAGTCTTCAGTCAAACTATTTGATTAATCACTAACTCTAAACTCAATACATATTTTGTTACAAACAAACAATTACAGGTTAATGTGCGTATCTTACAACTGCCGGTTTTTTTTTAAATAAGTTAAATTTTTAATTTAAGTTTTATGATTTTTAGTGTCTCTTGAGTAAAAGAAATTTTTACAAAGAAATAATTGCGTAAAATCCATCAGTATTGCAACTTTTCAATGTTTCTCTCTGATATGAATGTTACTTTATAAAATATTGCAATAAAAGCCACCAAGAAAAACTAATAATTTATTTTAAATTTTCAAAAAAAAACAGCCAATCCCAAGTCCCCGGATGGGGTCGGTCGCTGTCAGCGGGGGAGTCCCACCCGAAAACGCACTCGATGCTCTGCTAGATGAACTTCAAACATTTGCCAAACCTCAATCTCAAACTGGAGAAGTATGTATAAAAGTTTTTTTTTCTTTTTCAAATACTCTTAAACAAAAATAAAATATTTTCATTTCAGCCTCGTCCCGATGATTCCACTTCCGATGATAGTTCCCAAACATTACAAAATACCATAACAACTCAGTTATCGCAGTCAAGCCTTTTTCCAACAAATGATCCAAATGCTCCTCAAACTAATCCCCCCGGTGGTTTGGGTAGTAATACATTACCAACAACAATGAGTGGCTTACGACGTTTGCATTCATATCCCAGCGGATCTGACACAGACACCAGTCCACCTCAGCCTTCACGCCCTGTTGGAAAACCGCCAGTTCCTGAGCGAAACGCAGACCTTCTGTCCAAAGTAGGCAACAAACGAATTCCTCCGCCACCGCCACCTCGCACAAGTTCTAGAAGTCCACTTGCAAGTCCGACGAGTCCTAATATACCACAAAGGCTTCCATCTGTTTGTGAAAGTGATCAAGTTGGAAACGGAAACGGTAGTGGACAAGATGGTAGTGGAAATTCAAGTGGTAATGAATCCGGAAATGATCATGTGCAGAGGCAACTGGCTTTAGAGATGCGTCACCAAGAGTTACTGAAAAAACAAAAAATGCTACAAGAACAGTATGCTCGCCTGCAACAAATGAGCAAAAATTCAATAGCACTTCCTCCATCTGATATTTTACAACTAAAGAAAACCGGAAGCGAATCGAACCTACCTCAAAAAATGGGTCTCAGCATGACAGTAACTGGGTCCATGAAAAATCTCAACTCAGAATCTAGTGTAGCTGAAAAAAATGAGAAGAATTTAGCTAATACTAACGCAACCAGTAATGAATCCTCTGGAAACAACAAAACGTCAACAACATCAGCTGGACCTGGATCTGGGCAAACAACTACTAACAAAGTTTATGAAACCGATATCCTCTAACGCCAGGGGAAGTCTTGGAACGAAACGAACATTGATGTTCCATGAACCTGCTATGGAATGATCGACAGACAATGTGTAGAGTTTCAGGAGCGACAGGTGATTTCCTCGCTGTTTTAAGTTCTTACGTATAACAAATAGTTCTAGAAACAGAAAATTTCAATTGATAACACCTTAGCTCTATGCCACAAATATAGAACAGATTACCTTTAGGAATTTTCTTTTATAAAGTCAATAGAAGAAACGCCTATCTTTAGGAAACTCTAGAAAATTAGCGTAGCATAACAGGAACTGATAGACAGTTTTTAATGACCATCTTGTGCCAATTACGTACATAGAGCAAAAACGCACGAGCGGATTTTGAGCCAAATAAGCGTCTTTACATCTTTTTAGACAATATTTTCAAGAAACTTTAAATTGTAATAACATTCAAATTTTTATTATTTTGTTTATTTAATTACATACTATATTTAGGATAAGTTTGATAATTCTCATCCTAAACAGAAGCTTGTCCATTGTATGTAATGTGATTATGCCAATTGCTGATTACTAGCTAAAATATCAAGTCTAAAATCTGATAAATTTATTACGGGAACACTTTTGTGTTAAAACTTTCACTCAAAACCACATACGCTTCCCAGCAATTTATATGAAAGTCAATTAAATTGCTGCTTTGCAGTCGAACTTTGGAGACGGATTTAGATCAATTGGTTGAGCGCCACGACCACCATTTCATGGTTCCCGGGTTCGAGACTAGGTCTCCCCATGGGTTTTTAAGAATTGAATTACAAAATCCACTCCGGCTCTGAACTAGCTGGCAATGCAGAAGCGAGACAATCAAGTTTCCTCAAAGCCAAAGCCATGCTAACGCATCAAAGGGCTGTCCACTAGGCTTTGGTTGCATCGTAAAAAAAGCAAAACAAAACCAGCTTCAACTCGACTTTGCTCGAAAAGCAAAGCCGTCTCCTATCATTACCGACTGTGTTTCTCTAAGATGTCATCGACAAAGTTTGAACTGATCGGTTGCGCGGTGCTAATTTTGTCAAAACGTTTTGCGTTGTGATGTGTCTGACGTATTTTTTTTGTATTTAAATGTGGTATCATTATTTTTTAGGGTTCCGTACCTCAAAATGAAAAAAAGGAACCCTTATAGGATCACTTCCTTGTCCGTCTGTCTGTCTGTCAAGACAGACACTCGCAAATATATCAAAATGTATAGGGTACTTCCAGTTGACGTAGAATCATGAAATTTGGCAAGAAGGGAGGTCTCACAGCACAAGTAACGGAACAAATCCGAAAATCGTTAATTCTGTAGTTATATCACATGAAAAAAATATTACGGAACCCTCGGTGCATGAGTCAAACTCGCACTGGTCCCGTTTTTTTATTATCATTTCACCGTTTCAAAGTTAAAATCAAATTGCCGAGTACAAGCATAGAATAGATACTAAATAGAAAAACAGCTCCCTTAATTTCCCTAGTCAAACGTGAACGAAATAGTCTGGCAATGTTCTAGCAATTTTGTATGGAAAAGTAAAATGCTAACTATCAAACAATAAATACTATCCTTGCAAAAATCATTGAGCAAGAATCAATTTTGTAACTCTCAGAAGAGAAATTTCCCTTTTCGTCGATTAATTAGTATAAGCGGACATATGTGTTGGATAAGTAATTGACAGTTCTAAAATTTCGTTACTTTCGTATGAAATTAGTTAATCTTTTTCCGTCCTTTCTTCATTAAGTGTTTTTTTTCTTTCGGGAGACTATGAATCTCTTAGTTTATATCTGAATGGGCAGGTTCACTGTGATCCTTGTCACTTGGGCTTGGTCTTGGATGCGTAACCAAACATTTTACTCGGACGAAATGACATTTACAACTACATATAAGGTGCCACAGGTTTCCCATTTGGGTCATTTCTTCTCAGAGAAAATTTTTGCATTTTAGTTCGAAGCTGGTCTACTATTTGTATTTATACTATGCCAAGGGGTTACCAGCTCAAGTACCTTCTGTAACATGACTGGCATTATACCGTTTGATCGTGGTGACTTTTTCAGATCAACGGCAGTGTTGCCAGGTCGTCGATGAAGCGTGTCACTAGATAGGGACTAAAAAGGACACCTTTTTTAAAAAAAAAAACACCAGAAACAAAATAATACTTTTTTTTCAAAATTGCTTCCAATATAATATAAGAAATTTCTAAGTATCAAAAATGTAAATACTACTACTCTATAAAAGCCTGTATTTACCTAATTCACAAGCGTATTTACCTTTAATTGTTGCTCATTAAGAACTTAAGTGCATTTTGATTTGATCCCATGTACTTACGCGTTGTGTAATTTCTTCCTTTCAATTTGTAAAAGGAAAGGGAAGAGAAACAGAGAACTATTAGAATGCGGTAAAGTTCTAATTTTGTGGGCGATCCTCTATCTTAAGCGACAGCAAATGGGTATCGTTAAAAGTTTCAGGGTCCCACTGGAAAGTCATGAACTTTCGCAGGAAATTGTTCGAGTTGTGTTGCACATGCGTTTAGCTTAGCAATAAAAGAGCATTTAATGGGCCCGCTTGAATGTGTGGTGCAACACCGCTTTTAACTGAATTAAGTGGTAACCCAGCAAATACGTACAAAAATAGTCAAAAACACCAGATTTGGTGAAAAGTCCCTTATTTGGCATCAATGCATTAAAAGTCATCAGAAGTCACGGCGGTGGAAGTTAAAAATCAGCAACTTTTAGAGAGGTGTTCGAAAACACCAGATTTGGTGACAAAATCAGTGAATTGGCATCACTGATCAAAGGAGTTGATTGCCCATCTGACCCTGTCCTGAGAGATAATCATAGAGCTGTACATCCAGTTCGCCTTACAACGATTATTTTTTTGATCTAGCAAGACCCCACTAGCACAATTGTCAAGAAAAGTAATTTAGCGGGTCGACAATACATAAAATTCTTTGTCTAGCTGTACAAACCACCGCAAAAGTCATATCATTATTACTGGTTAGCAGCCTCTGTTACAATTTTTAAGAGGTGCAATTCAAATACCACAGTCTTCCTCTTTCTTAATATATAAAAATCACGTGTCACTGCTTCGTATTCGTACACGCTAATCTCCGAAACCACCAAAAATACATAAAACCACTAATTTTAACTTCCCTAAACCCTCACCCTTCAATATTTTCAATGTGGTTTCAAGGATTTTTTTATAGTGAAAAGGGTTATAATTCATTTTTTTAAGTTGCATAATTCAAGTTGCTTCCACAACATTTCACGAAATGGGGGTGTAAACAAATCTATTGACATCTATATTACGCATCTAGAGAAACTCAAACATTGTTTCGTTTTCTGTGATGATTTAAACGTTTCGCTGATGCTCCAATTTTTTTGATATACTAACAACGTGTGAGTTTAGTTTTATTATGTTTTTGTGTAAAAGGCCACGAAGGTCAAACCTTAATAATGCACGCAGCATGGTAGCACGGCACCGACAAAATGCAAGAAACAATAGAACGTACGCACTAAATATATAAAAATGGATGTGGATGTGTATTAGAGTGATTCAAAAAAGTCGATTTTTTTTAAGTTACCATTGCGTAAAAAGTTGGTTCTCTATAAAATAAAAATTCTTGCAGAATTGGAGTCCCATAACTCATTTTTGAGAAGTCGCTCAAGCCCTCTGAAGAACGTAAGCACTTCCACTGCTAAACTGGCTCAAATTTGGCATTTTCAACAATTTTTTTCACTTCAGGTGAAATCGGAAGTGCTATCATGTCGCCAGTAAATTAATTCTGATCTACAAATAAATTAAACTTAGACTCCTATTCCGCAAGAATTTTTATTCTATAGAGAACTAAAATGGGAATTAAAAAAATCGATTTTTCTAAGTACACTAATGTGTATATTTCAGAATAACTCTAGAATGCTTGGAGAAATATATAACAAACTTAGTACACAAGGGGAAGGGAGTACCATACAATTAATCGAAAACTGCTCTTATTAGTGTGAAATAAAATTTCAATGAATAATGGCACTACCGATGCCATTAGAAACTGTGGAGGTAAGACACCCTAACACCCCTCGGAGCGGGGATGGGAACGGAGTGCCATGTAAAAATAATTGAAAACAACTGATATTAGTATCAAATCCATAGCTTTCGGGGTCGCTGAAGTAAATAATGATTCTGCCGATGCCATTAGATGCTTGTGGGTAAGACATCCCTAGCATTTGAAGGGGTGGAGGTGCAAGAAGGTGATATGTAAAATTAATCGAATCGGGGTCGCTAGAATGAGTAGTCGTCGGTGGAGTAAGTGATAACGTGTCGGTCTACCAATCCGGAGGTCCCAGGTTCGAATCATGCCGGAGTCCACTTTAAATTGTAGGTCCACTTGCTATCGTTGTCTCGAATCGAGGGAAATTCTTCTCCCGCCCCATGCCCCACGAGGAGTAACGGGAACTAGAGAAACGGAATGAATAATAACATTCCCGATGCTTTTAAATAATGGGTTGTGGTAAGACACACTCCTAAAGGTGGGGGGTGGGAAGGGAGTGTCATGTAAAAATAATTTAAATGGACGCTCACTTAACGAAAGTCCGAGCAACGCCGGGCACGTGCAGCTAGTAAAATTATAAAATACACAAGCAAAATAATGCTAATAATGACTGCGTGCAAATTTAAGCAGGTTGCGAACTGCTGAATTACGTTCACTTGCCCACACTCCATCTAATCCGCCCCACTGCTTATATTTCTGGGTGCGCGATATATCCGTACGATAATGTGCAAGTAAAGCGAAATAATTTCCTTTACAAGTATCGAAAATCATCAAGGTTAACGATTTATAGTAAAATATGTCTGTGATGCAGACTTATAACTTACTCAGTTTATAAACAAGTATCGACAACAGCATCGATGAGTATTGCTTATGATACACATTTTTCACTCATGTAGTTTTTGGATAACCAAGAATATAGGTATGTTCCCTGTTAAGAATGTACGAACTTACACATTTTGCGTTCCATAGCGTTCCGCGTCAGGCAAAATGGCGGAGAAAAAGTCGACGTCACATGTTCCCCCTGCTGCATGAACTTACCCAAACTTTTTTGCTGGTGAATTATCGGCCATCTTTTCTTTTTGTTTAGAAAGTGAGGTTAGATTGGGTGACTGTTTCTTAGTGAATTCATTGAATAAATTTATTAATAAAGGATAATTCGGTGATTAAAATGATTAGATTAACAATTTATAATTAGCTGTTCAGTTTAAATAGATTTACGTGTGTTCCGTGAATTTTCTTCTTCTTGATTTTTACGAAACATGTTCCCTCGAGTTTTTGATTTGTGGACACTTTTTCATCCACCACATAAGTAAGTATTTACACGGAAAGTTTGTGCACGAGAAACGGTGGAACAGACCTTATGGGTGTTTTCGATTTTGCTTCGGGGTTAACACTTGTCCATTGAAGAAGCAAATGCGTGTTCGAGATTGCGGTGTCATGACTCGAGTTCTGCTTCGGATTGTTCGTTTTTGCCACATTTTTCCCTTGGTGCTAGTACCGGTTGCCCCTGGTTTGGACCTGTGACACTACTTACACAAATGAAGTAGATGAGTAAAAGTAACTGGCATTGTGCTTGCGTGCTGCGAGTTTTTATATTAAATTAATTATTTTTACTGTGTTATAATAAGAATGAGAATTTTAAAGAGGAAAATTGCACTTTCGTATTCTTCAAAATACTCATTTTCATTATTGTAACGCTGCAGTAAACCAATAATTGCTGAAATTGCTGCTTTTTTATTAATCGCCAATTTGACAGCGGGTGATATTAATAAACTGGAACACAGGGTTTCACACTTGGAAGCAGATGACACTTTGATGCAGAGGGTCACAGTAACTCCAGTTGTCCCCGGTGTTATGTGCCCCTATTGCGAGTGTCGATTTTCAGTCAACTCGACTAGCAAAGGCTCACTTCCTCATTTAAATTGTTAATAGAGTGTGCGTCTTGGCTAGTCGAGTCGAACCTTAGAATAAAGAACTAGAGGAAAGGACATCATTCGGAAAAATGTAAGCATTTTGCTATATGTAGTAGAACCCAAGCGATGCGTGCGTTTCGAACATGAAAGTAGTAAAATTATGCTTGTATACAGGAGGGGCCAACTCATTTTGATAATATTTTAAATTAGGTGTTTTTAAAATATATTCTTATAACACTTTTAATATAATATAACTTTGCCCGACCATATTTTATTTACTTAATTTTACTATTTAAAAACACTTTGCTTATGCCCCCAAATATTTCAGTACTACGGAGACGACTTTGATTTCAAGGCGACATTCGGTCCAATTTGACATTTCAGGCGACATTCCCCCTTAACCCACTCGCCACTTGGCCAAGAAGCAAAAATGCTTATCACACGTACAGGGTTTTTACTTAAGATAGCCTTTCCTCTCGTTCTTTATTCTTAAAGTCGAACATAAATCGACATTCGCAATAGCGCCCATTAACTCCGCCGGAATAAACGGAGTAGAAGCGGTATGTAAACACAAAGGAATTTTCCTGCCAATTGAAAGGGGAAGTCAGATTAAAGCAATTATTCAATAAACAATTTTTGAGGTTTCAGTTTTTTATATTATTTAAAATGAAAGCAAAAGACACAATCTAACAATAAATTGTGTATTTATTTACAGATATGCCTTTTTTTTCCTTCCCTTTTGATACTAACTTTATTTTTGACCGTTTATTCCATCTACAACTTCGGTACAGAGAGAACACGTTCGGAATGCGCCGGTGCTACTTAATAAAAAATCACGAAACATTAGGAATAGAATATCCGAACGGATAAAGAAACACATTAGGTGTGTTCCGCTCATTCGGAATGAATAAAGAAATACACCCCCTATAATGTTGTAGCACAGCGTTTTGCAGAAAAGGATTAAGAGAGGGGTTTGGGACCATATGTACTTCTAAACTTCTCGTTTTTTATTTGCCTTTTTACAATCTGACTTTTTAAGAGTTTATAAATTTTATTTTATTACAATTAAATTCAAAAACATTTTATATTAGCTCAGCATAACATTCAATACTCTAAACGGTTTGGCTCAAAATCCACTACCATTTCCACTCATATTCCTACCCATAATTATGGAGATGATTTTCAGCAAAGTTCAAAAAATAATCTCAATTCAAAAATGTGTCAACTGAACACAGTGAAATCAAGCAATAAATATTAATTTTCAATTTTGCTGAGGATTTTTAAAAGGATTTTATATTGTAGAAACCATTCATCATACGTCGAATAATAATCAACGGAGAAATCCCTAAGAAATTCAAATAAGCACTTTAAACATTAGCGAATGAAAAGGTAACACTCTGGGCATCCCAATTTTTTTATCATGATTTTTATAAAAACATAAAATAATCAAAAAATACTGCAATTATAAATAAAAAGAATATTAATTACCTACTTCTGTAGCAATTAGCAGCAACAAAGTAGGGCCAAAGCTCCAAAATCTGAAGTACTCGTAGACATAAAAGAAAAGATTCACTCGTTAAATGAGAGAAAGATGGCATAAAAGTGTAATTTTTGGAAACTGTATTACGACGTTTTTGATTTATTTGTATTGAAAGTGAACATATTAATTTTAGGAGTAAAGGGAAAGATTATATAACTAGAGTTGATAAATTTTTAAGTAATTTATTGGATATTTTTGAATCTTTTGTAAAGAACCCTTAAGTATGTGCATAGTTAAAGAGGTCTACACATGAATCATATAAATATTTAGGAGAGATCTGTAAATACTTAACAATTTTAATTTCACGTAAAATTATTATTAATTACTACTGGCAGCATAAATGCAATCAACTGAACTCAAACAATTCTCGTACACATAATTTTTAAAAAAACAATTCTCAAAAACAAACATACACACCCACAAAATGGATCCTCTAGAGCAGAGCAAAGTTAAAAACCCTTTTTGAATGTACTTCTATAGTTCTTAACGTTAATTTTTTATTTTTTTATTTTGTAATTGTAAATAAAAAATTTGTCTATCTTTAATTTTTCTTTTTCGTGTTATTTTAAGCCAAGAAAATTTTTTACCCGACGTAGATTTTTTATGTACTATATAATTATGAGAGGGACATGAGATGCAACAATGCTGTATTGCAATTTATTCTATTTATTTATTTTATTGCAAATGTGCGAATATTTTTAATAAACGAATATTTTGTTTATTTTGGATTTTACTTTTGCGTTAGAAGGGTTTTATACCTTGCTGTGCAATGTAGCAAACTTAAAAACAATCTATGATGAGAATAAAACTGCAGTTTAAAAAAATTGTTTTATTAATTTATTTATATTTTTGCAGATTCTTATAAAATCAATATTAAGCACTATAATCGTTTAAGCGGGGACCTCATAGTAAAATTGACTTTATTTAAATTGTTTTCCTCCCTTAAAAATCTCTTTGGGATTTTCCTCTTTCAAACGCCACAACCGGCAGTGCTCAATTAAAAAAAAATCCCGTCGCTACAGGTACTTGTTTTTTTACAACTCTCACCGGAACCATACACAACCAAATTTAGCCCACCAAAAACATTTCATGTAAAGAAAGTTGCCAAGAGTCACAAGCTCATACCGCTTTCACTGTTAAAAAGTTATCAGATCTCACGTGGAGCCAAGTCCCTAACTCTACAATGCCTAACTCTACAAAGCCTAACTCTAGAAACCTTACATCTATGATCATCGCACTACTTACGGGCTGTTAATTCCTAACCGCCTAAAAATTAAAATACTTGCATGCATTATTCGTACCATAGATGGGTAAAGATTGTAGGATTGAAGGGCAGTCTATGGCACCAGTTAATAGCTGATGAATGAAGAGAATGTCGGAAACATCACGACGTTTACTTAGGGGTTGTAAGTCGATCAGTTTGAGACGGTTTTCATAGGGTTGAAGGTTGAATCTGTCTATCCACGGAAGATCCCGTAGAGCAAAGCGAATGAACCTACGCTGGACAGATTCGATCCTGTTAATGTGGGTTGTTTGTGTAGCTGACCATACCTGGCTGGCATATTCAAGGAGAGGTCTAACAAAGGAGATATAGAGATATTTGGAAACATAAGGATTGGAGAACTCTCTAGACCAACGCTTCACAAACTCTAGCGCGGAGTAAGCTCTGTTAATTATACTGTCAATATGGGAACGTAAATTCAGTTCGCTATCACAGATTATTCCTAGGTCACACAAAGAGGTAACGATAGGGACTGGTACGTCGGTTAGCATCTAGACTCTCGGGATGGTTGTAAAACGCTTGCGGGAATAAGAGATGGACTGGCATTTGGAGACATTGAATTCAAGAAAGTTTTTCATGCACCATGTGGTGAACGAATCGAGAACTTTTTGCAGGAGAAGAGAGTCGGTTGTGGAGGAGATATGTTTAATTATTTTCAGCATAAATGGACAGCTGTGAGTTTTTGATGACAAATTCAACATCATTTGTTGTAAAGATGAAAATCAATAGACCGAGGTGGCTGCTCTGGGGGACGCCGGAACGAGCGACAATAGGGTTAGAAATGGATGAGCTGAAAAGAACATTGTATTGACGGTTGTTGAGGTAAAATCGGTGGCGATAACATCAACATCTTTACCGTTTTCAAGGGCACATAGTGTTTTAGAGACGAAGTCGGTAAGGTAGGTGGTTGTAGATCTTCCTTTGAAGAAACCATGCTGGGAGAGGGAGAAGAAAGACTTACAGTGGAAGAACATGGAATCATAGACCAATTTTTAGAATAGTTTAGATATGGATGATAATTTAGGAATGGGTCTGTAGTTGGATACATCGTTCTTGCAACCTTTTTTGAAGATGGGAATAATATAAGAATTTTTCCATAATTGAGGGAAAACCCCTTGAGTGACAGAGAGGCAGAAAAGCAAACTAAGGGGTTGAACTAGATGCATGGCACACTTTTTCAGAACGATGGCCGGAATGCCGTCAGGACCTGGGTGAAAGTCGCCCTCAAGCTAGTTAATACTGGCGGCGATTATTTCGGGGTCAGGGTCGAAAGATGTAAACAACGTTTGAGTGCATTTCTCCAAGAATAAAAAGTAGTTAAGGTCAGGTTGTAGGGAATTGTCGCTGAAAGATTTACTGAAGATATTGTGCAAAGAGGTTGGCGATAACCTGAGGATCAGACGAAGAGGTATTCTCGAGCTTTAGGGTGGAGGGGTAACCATTGGATTTCTTCTTGAAATTAATAAAGCTATAAAAATGCTTGGGGTCGGACATGAGGATTGTTTCCATCCGTTGGAGGTACTCATAGGAGAGGGTATCACAACGTTCAGAAAAAGAGGTATAAGCAGACAAGTAGGAAGAATAGTCAGACTGGGTTAGAAGAAAATTTTGAGCGTAATTCTTTGTCGTACCAAACGGGAGAGAAGGAGCAGTTTTTCTGATGAAGAAGAGGGATAGGTTGTGTAAGGCAAGCGTGCATTTCCGAATAGAACGCCTCTACAGCAACGTCAACTGGAAGATGTTGAGGGATAGTGCCAATGTTAGAGTTGAGGGGCAAGTGATTTAATTTTTCAAAGTCGCCTTTACGAAAATTGAAGGAAAGAGAAGACTCGGAGCTTGAAAGGGCATGAGGGTGTTCGTAGGAGAAAACGAGGAACAGGGGAGGATGGTGACGATCGAGGGAGAAGGGGAGATGGTTGCTTTCTGTTAAAGCCGAGTTAACTGGGTCTGAGGAAAAGATTAAGTCTAATTGCCTGTCAAGAAAGTTCCTGACTCCGCTAACTTGAAAGAGACCAGAAACAGAGAGCTGATCTGTAAAAAAGGCTTCTTTGGCGGAAGAAGCGTTCAGGGGGACAAAGTGAGAACAGTCCTCGGACAATGACCATTGAATACGGGAGAGGTTGAAGTCACCCGGTACAATGAAATAATCGGAGGTGTTAGCGTTCTCAAGCAGGGTGTCGATCGCTTCAATTATGGGCTCGTAGGCTTCTAGAGGTTGAAAGGGACGAATATAACAACAAAGAATATGCAGAATACACTTATTCAATGTTAATGTGATACATACAAATGCTGATATTGTAGAGTCGGAAGTCTTAAGCAGGGTGGCATCATAACGGTTCTGAGCAGCTATGAGAACCCCGCGAACTGGTGGATCATTGGTGCCTACACGACCGTCAACACGGAAAATGGTATAGTTTGGAGGGAATAGTTCGTTGTCGAGAATTCCTGGTGTTAGATTGGTTTCAGTTAAGACAAAGATATCGTGCGGGAATTTGTGGATATTTTTGTGCGAAGTTCTTTTACGTTCTGGTAATAGACTGACAAGCTGCTGGGGAGAGGTACTTGATCGGAGACCGCTGGTGCATTAGGGGAGAAGTCAGAAATAGAATAGGGCGTTAGGAGCGGTCAACAATTCCGTTTACCAACAGTAAACTGGAGTAACATCTGCAAATTCTCATCACTCGTTTGGATTATCGCTTGGATTGAAAGACTCGAATAACTTGTGGTCCTTTCTCCGATTTGTATGTAAGTGTCCCAATTTGAAGTAAGGTACGGGGGCCCGTTCCACCACAGTGAAGAGTTAACTAAGTCTTTAGGAAGCATTCCTCGTGACGCTTAATCAGCGAGGTTATCTTGAGAGTGTACGTGGTGCGATGGAGGTCTAGGTAGCATTGACAGAATTTCAGAGGTCCTATAGGCGACGTAAGTTTTCCAATAACACGGATAAGATGACAACCAGTCCAGAACGATTTTTGAATCAGTCCAAGCGATGCAAGTTAAATTTGTTCTATTTAGTGACATCTTCATCGAGAGAAGTAGGAGCGCTGCGTTCAACTCAAGTCTCGGTATAGGTGCGACTCGCGTTTTGGTCGCAGCTTCCGATTCATCAGTGAGCCCGTGTAATTCGTAGGCTTGAAGGGAAGTATGGAGGCATCGTGGTATTTGAAGTTGTGTAAGTGATCTTAGGGTAGCGTGCATACTCTTCCATTTTGAGAGTAGAGTTTTCCTTATCGGCTCATCCCGTAGTTTTCGAACCAAAATTGTTGCAACATAATTTTTAATATGATTTTTACTGGAGTCAGTAATCCAAGAGGGTCGAAAATTTTACTCGATTCCGATAAAATCAATCGCTTTGTGGGGGTATTCATATCAAATGTACTTACATCAATTGTAAAGTAGTCCTCGTCGGGTCTCCTTTTCAGTTCGAGTACCTTAAGGGACTCCGTCAATTCGAATTGGTGAGATTCCAGTATTTTGTCCAATTGATGTTAGGAACCCAACAGAATTTGTTGCCCATTTGTGTAAGGGAAAATCTCTAGCAGATAATGCGTATGTTAATTCCTGATTCAATCTTCGTGCGGCCTTAACATTATCAGCAACCAACAGTAAGTCGTCCACATCGAAATTCATATTTATGGCCTTTGTTGCTTAGGGATAATATTCCTTGAAGTTCTCTGCTACTTGTTTCAATGACCTAGTAGCGAGGAAAGGAGTCGCTGAAGTACCGTAAGTTTCTGTTTTTAATCGGTACTGCTGAATGGGTTGATTACAGCTTCCTCTCCATACTAATCGTTGATATTCTGTCTAGCTCGTGTTCAAGAGGTTGCCGTGTCGATTGCTTCTTGAAGTAAGTATCCCAAGTTTTTTTCAAACTTATCACTGACAACTATCGTCCGCATAACAAGTTACGTAGTGACCTTTATCCGATAGGGCTTCAAGTAATTCATCAATCATTGTCAGCCACAAGAATTGTGAAAGAATCCCTCCTTGTAGAGTTCCTCTTTTTACCCGGTTTTTTCGGTTTTCCAGCATAAACTTAATCCATTTGATTGTACTGTGATCTGTCCCCTTCTCGCTCAACCTATTGAGAGTCTTATATCATTGTTCAATAAAACAGCCTAACGCTATGTCTTTGTACATCAATGCTTTTTCCACTTGATGTACTAGGCTATATAGAGCGGAATCAGCCGATCTACCTTTCATATATGCGTCAATATGCTTGATGGTGTATGCCTACCCGTTTCCATACTTTCCATTCTATGAGTCTTTCTGGACTTTTCAGTAAGAATGAGGTAAGGCTAATTGGTCTATAAGCATTAGATGTGCTATAGTCCGGGTTTTTTGTTTGGGTAGAAATACTACCTTTGCCACTTTCCAGTTTTTAGGTGTGTAACTGAACTTTAGACACGCTCTAAAAAGTAGGTGAGTTTGTTACCTCCCTTCTGTAGTATGATAGGATATATTCCATATCTTGCCGGTGTTTATATGGTCTGAAGGATTTTATTGCCCTTACCTTATTAAAAGTACAGTTTCTTCGTTTGCTCCTCTTCCATCCCAACTTGGGATCTAAAGGGGTAGGGGCGTTTTCCCTTATCGATTCCCCCTCCACTGGGGTATTGCCCGGGAAGATATTCGTAATCAGCTTCGCAAGATTTTCCCTCATGTTGGATGAGTTCTAATTGGCTTTTCGATTTAGATAATATTTTTTTCAGTCTAGCTGCTTCACTCTTACTTTTAATTGGCTAGTTAAAACTTTCCATGATTCCCTCTAGGCTTTACGGCACTCGGACTTAAATTGCCTAAGTGCCGTTGTGTATTCTTCGCAAAGCTCCTCTCTTTGGTGTTTAGATTTATTGAATAGCTTTCTGGTTCTTTTCCTCATTTCAATGAGAGAAGAATTCATCCACCTTTGTTTCCATACTATTTTCAGTCGTTTCTTGGACACGCTTCCTCGAATGCGAGTCGGATAACATCTTCAATGTTAGCAGTCTCATCATAGATTCCCTGTGTTGATTCCAATGGAACATTTCTTGTACACAATTTTCTTTTATTAAGACGAAGATAGATCGATGGATGCGTGGCATGATCACCAAGTTATGGTTCCAGCCTCGGTCTCCTCTGAATTTTTAAACTCCGTATCTGGGCTGTCTAGCTCGTAGTAATACAAAAAATAGACATGCAAGTTCCCTAATTCCCTTCTGGTAAAAGCCAAGCAAACACATTATAGGGTTTTTCTCTCCCCTGACCTTTGACTTATAACGGACTGTCGGACAGACCGCAACTAGAACGGTTCCTAGTTGCTACTAAATGCAAAAACTAGAGCCCCTTAAACTTAAAAAAAACGCAATGTAAGTAAACAAATTTTTCTATTCACACTTTCTTTTTCTTGATATTTTTGTCATTATGTTTATTTTTTCGCTTCTTTTTCTGTTTCACGTCTTCCGCTGGAGCCTCATCCTTTTCACTGCAAACGAAAATTATTTGAAAATAAGAAAAATCAAATCTAATTCCAATCATACCTGACCGTCTGCATTTTATCAAACATTGCGTTGTACTCTTCATCACTATTTTCCTCGACATGGTTAACCTGTTCTTCTTTTTCATTATCACCATCATCACTCTTCTCCTCTTTCAGCTGGTTAATATTTTTTATAAGAACACTTGTAGCCTTTGATTTAACATAACATTGGTACATCATGGCGCACGTATCTACGTGATGTACTCGAACATAGCGATCCAAACAGGCTGATGATAAATATTTTCCGGTTTCATCCAGGCACAAATTACTTAACCCGCCCGTGAAGCCCTTATATGTGTGAACAAAGTTTTTGAAATTCCTAGTATCAAATGCTTTGAGTGCGCCCATCGTAGTTCCAGTATAAACAAAATTATCGCGAGCAAGTAAGCAGGAAAAACTCATTTGATCGTCGTTGGCGTACTTTTGTACAGGCCTTCTCTGCTTTCGGGTGTCGTACAGTCGCACATATCCATAACGGGAGCAAGTCGCGATTATATTGGCGTCTATGAATCCCATGTCGGTGTCCCAAATAGGTACCTCCAGCTGAAGAAAGTCATTTGGTAAGTTTTTCGATGAGAATACTTTTTCCATTCTTTCTAAATTAAAAACTTTTAAATTATTTTGACGATCTTTTCCTCCGGTTGCTATTAGCTTTCTATCGGCCTGGCACTGTCGCATTCTGGACATATTGTCTCCAGCCATAAGGTCAACATTTTCAGAATTTTGAAGAACATAGACTTTACCACTTGCTACACCGGCAATTAGTTTGTTATCGTATTTTGCAAGTCCAACAATAGGAGCATCGGGAAACTCGGAACTGCTAATCAAATTGTTCGAATTTACATCAAAAACTTGTACGATTTTGTTAGCACGCCCAACGAGAATTTCACTACTTTCTTCATTTCCGTATTCCAAAACTGTTACCCTGGAGTCCTTCTCTAGTGCTTTTAAGTCTTGGAGATTTGTTTGAACGTAAGGATTCTCATTGTAAGCACATAGTCCTGCAACAATTTTGAAATTTAAGTTAATTTGTGGAATTATTTGTTTTCTTACTTTTAAAAGATCCTGTATGCGTTCCGACAAATAACTCATGGCTTTCTGTATAATTGTGGCTTTTTAAATTCGCTGTCGTTAATCTCATAACTTTCTCAGTTTATTTAAGTTTTAATAAAATAATAAAGAAGTGTAAATCAAGCATCGGAAAGTTCACGTGTTGCGAAATGTCAAGAAATGACAGTTTGAAAAATGTCAAATATATTGGCCGCATTCATAGCATTCGAATAATGAAATTTGTGCTCAGTGCAATATTGTCGTAATTTAATTTAATTTAATGTTAAGACAACTTTTATGGTTTAATTTATTTTCATATTTTTTTTTTTAATTTTTCGTATAAGTTATGCGCATTTAATATTATTGATTTAAAGGAAAACCGTATGTTATAAAACAATAATCAACCAAGAAATTTTGTATATGGTAATACCTTTCTTGTTGTTTGACAACACAGAACGATATGTCAAAGGGCGAAGGTGTCAAATTTTCGCTCTGTGCTTGGATTTGCGTCAAAAGTGTGAAATTGCTAATAGTTACAGTGTTTTTATTTCAACAATGTCCATAGAAGAGAAATTAATAAGACTTGTTAGAGCAAATGAATTACTGTACAACAGAGGCTGCATTGACTACAGAAATAATGAATTGAAAGATAGAAAATGGCGGGAAATAGCTACAATTCTCCGAGTTGATGGTTTGTTAAATTTTCTATTATTGTTTACGATTAGTTTGTTTTTATTACCAAATTTGCTCTATGTAATTAGTGTTAAAAGCAAAGCAACGTTGGAAAAGTTTACGTGATCGATTTACCAGAGAACAGGCTAGGCTAAAAGTCCTAAAAGAAAGTGGAAGAAAAGCAATTATATCATGGAAATTCTACAATGAGCTTGAATTCTTGAAGAATCACACGAAAGAAAGGTAAATAAAATGGCCATATGTCGCATATTTTTGTTTGTTTTAAAATTTTAGTCAATCTAGAATAAAGTTCGAAGAAGACACAGAATTTGTGCCGCAAAACGAAAACACCGAGATGTTTGATACACCGTTGGACGAACAACAATGTATGTCTTATGACGTGGAGAGTGTAGATTTAAATGATGCGGATTTTAAACAACGTACAAAACTTACAGTTGAGTCTGCTTCGTTACCTCCACTTACTCATGCAAGTGGACGAGCAAGTGAAAGGCGAGTTGGAAAAGAAATGCTAGCACAGAAGATTGAAGAAAGCATCAATAAGCTTATGGGACACATTTCATCTAACCGAGGCGGAAACAGACAGAATTTTGAAACACCTGTACATGCATTTTTCAATGCAATGGCTGTTCAAATTGAGCACGCTAATCTACCACTTTCCACATGGTTTGCCCTACAGCAGGAAATTATGCAGCTGATTAATAACACAATCACCGCTTTGAATCCAGAATAGCTCTTATAGTTCTCAAGGATTTTAATAAGATTATCAAATTTTACTCTTTAAATCCTTAGTGTTTCTAAACATAGTTTTATTACTTTTGGGAATTTAACTATTAACTTGCCTTTTGGTATTTTATTTTTTGATCTAGAAAATAAATTATTTTTAAAGATAAAATACAAAAAGTGTTCTAAATAACGCCTAGAGCTTAGTCTTACATGTAAGGGTTCAATTCTTAAAGTAATAAGAATGCAATTTGTATAATTTATAAAATAGATTTGTTTTTCAAGCAACAATTTTATTTTTTCAAATGTATCAATCTTGTTAACACTAAACGTGTAAGTGTAGACCTGTTCCTCCGATTTTCGCGTAAAAACATACTTGAATGGAAGGGAACAATTTATTTAAAACCGAGAAAGCGCGTGGATAACCATCCTGCATTGAAACTAAAAATTTTACAAAGTTTTTAAAAAGCTAATTATTTCTATAAGCAGGTACAATAAATATTCGAAAATAAGCGGGATGAGGAGTTCGTTAAACGCGAAGCGAAATTAAAGACTTCAAAAGATAATAAAGTAAATTCGAATTTCACTTAATAAGTGTCTCGGATTTAATAGGCCTCAGTGGAGTTAGTTTTCAACCCCATTACTTACCATATAATAAGTCGACTCTCGTTAATTCAAACCTGCGATAATTCGAACCTCTCTATAATTCACTAGAAAATCTCTTAATATTTCGAAAAAGAATCTATAATTTTTTAAGCACTTGGTAATTCGAAGAAAAAAATCATCGCTACGTAACAAAACGACGCGTTAATTCGAACTCATAGGCGTCAAACACTCGACAATTCAAAGTTATCAGATTGCATGAAGGTACATTTTGAGACAAGTTCAAACTTGTATCATCGTTGCACGAGCATTTGTTTTGTAATGATTAATTTGAAACACACTTCCGCACTAATTAGTTTGGTTCGTTTAGTTTCAGTAACTCTTTCGTTGGCTGTATGTATACAGATTAAAAGTTTGTGTTAGTTATGAGTCCTAAAAAGTATAAATGCTTGACGAAAAGAACGAGTTAATCGGAAAAGTGGAGGGAGGTGGGAAGAAAAGTGATATTGCAAAAGAATTTAAGATTCTTCTGAGTACTCTCTCAACCATAATAAAGCACAAGGAGAAGATTTATGCTACTCAATCTGCTGGAGTAAGGAAAAGAACTACTAAAGGTGAATTTCCTCGTCAGGGAAAAAGGCCTGGTCATTTGGCTAAGACAGTGTAGAGGACAAAAAGTGTCTATTAGCGGAAGCTTGTTAAAAGAAAAAGCAAAAGAGTTCGCGTCTACTCTAAGCATCAAAAACTTTGCGGCAAGTGAAGGATGGCTTACAAATTTCAAGAAGAGAAATGGAGTTGTGTTCAAAAAAGTTTTTGGAAGTGTTGATGATGCAGTTTGCTTAGATTGGCACGGCAAGTTGAAGACTTTGATAGAAAACTATGATGCCCGAGACATTTTTAATACTGATGAAACCGGCCTCTTTTTGAAATGTTTACCTGCCAAAACTCTTACTTTCAAAGATGAAAAATGTCATGGGGGAAAACATAGTAAAGAGAGATTGACAGTTTTACTTGCAGCAAATATGGACGGATCGGAAAAATTGAAGCCCTTAGTGAAAGGAAAATCAATGAAGCCGCGATGTTTCAAAGGAGCGAACTCGTTTCCTACTGCTTAACGCGCTAACAAAAAAGCTTGGCTGACCACAGAACTTTTTAACGATTGGCTTTTAACAGTTAACGTGGAGATGAAATGACAAAAGCGGAAAATTCTACTCTTTTTAGACAATTGCACTGTCCACAACAGTGCTCCTACATTGTCCAATGTAAAACTCTACTTCTTTCCGTCGAATACCACTTCCAAATTGCAACCATTGAACCAAGGCATCATCCATAATTTTAAGACGTTCTATTGCAAAGAAATTGTTAAGCTCGTTTTAGAATCTCTCGAAAATCAGCTAACTGCGAATATCACGGTCCTGACGGCTATTTTACTGATTGACAAGGCATGGAGAGCTGTAAAACCACTAACGATTTTCAACTGCTTCAAAAAATCCGGTTTCATAAAAGAAAATCAGCCTTTAATTACAGAAGATGAAGAACGAGAAATAGCATCACTGCTTGACATCAGCGATATGAGTTTTTATAACTTTGTTCAGGTGGATGAAGATGTTGTTGTCTCGGGTTCTCTAACCGATGGCGAAATTTTATCTGCTACAGATACAAATGAAAAAAGCAACGATGAGGATGATACATCAGAGTCTTTGGCAGAGGTAAAGGAAGCAAGAGCCTCATTCGACAAGTCTACAAAACGACAATAATGAAACAGCATTTCAGGCACTATTTCTGATAAAAAAGTTACTGATCAGTCTCAGCAATGTGCTTTGAAGCAAACTAACATTACAGACTTCTTCCGAATGACTAATATTTAATTCACATTATGTATGTTCATGTATGTACCTCTAACCTTTTGATTTTGTTAAAAACTTAGCAGGTAATAAATAATAATTGATTATTACTCAATAATTCGAACTTTCATATTTTTTCTCTCGAAAATTTCGAACCATTTGATATTTCAACCTCTGGATAATTCGTAATATTTTAGAAGTCCCTCGAGTTTCGAATTAACGAGAGTCGACTGTACAATACTTTATTCAAGGAAAAAGTACACAAGATTTACAAATCTTTTATAAGTACTATCATACAAATATTGGAGCTAAAGATAATATCGCATCGATGAAAAGGTCATACAATTTAAAAAAAAAGAGAAACAAGCACAAGCGTACAAGCAGCCTGGACAGTGAAAGAACCCTCCATAATTGACTTATTGAATCGAGGTATCAAAATATTACGGTTGCGTTGCGATGTCATAAACGTGAAAAATTCTCTAAGATACTCCGGCGTATTACTACTCAATATCTCAAAAAGAAAAATCATCCATAGAACAGCCTAGAAACACCGAACTGTATTGGGAAACATGGTCAAATCGGCGAAGTCCAAAAATGAAACGTGTGCAGTCTTTGAAGGCCACCTGCATCTTACGAGCACAGGTACTATCTAATCTGGAATAAATAGACAACCCAAAATTAAAAAAGGGCATTATCAACGCCTTTACCAGCCTCAACCTAATTCGAGTACTCTCAGAATATTCGCCGACAGCCACAATCTTCTTAATCCAGCATACACCTTACCAAGCATTAAGCTGACATTATCACAGCACTTCATTTCAGAGTTTAGCACGATTCCCAGATTAGTAATCATTCTAAGAAAAAGAAGGATAAAGCCATTCAGGGAAACAGGAGGAATTTAAATACCTGCCAGTGTGCACTGCGACGTGGCAGGATAAAGCAATAAACAGTTATAAACAGACCACTCACATATTTTGTTCAGGTAATCATTAATGCGTGCGATACAATCCTCAAGTATCCCAATAGGTCTGTCTAAATATATCTGTACGTCATCAGCATACATGTGAATACGTGAATTCTTAACAACTTAAGGAAGGCCATTTATAAAGAGGCTGAACAATAAGGCACCAAGACCGGAACGTTGAGGAACGCCGGAAAGAACTGGCATTTTACCCGAACAATTTTCACCTACTTTAACGTGCTGTTGACGACCAGAAATAAAAGCTTCGATCAGCGTAATAGCGGACAAACTGAATTTGTGTGTGTTTGTGGAGAAGTATATCATTTTCAATAGAGTCGAAAGCCTTCGAGAAATCAAGCAGTACTAGCGTACAAAAGTTATCATCATTCAATGCAGACCTAATGTCAGTGGAGACTTTCAATATTGCTGTCTCACAGCTGCAAGAAGGACGAACGCCGGACTGCCAGGAAGTTAGCAAGTAGTTTGATTTCACCTAATCCAAAGTCTGCCTATACAAGAGCATCTCAAGAACCTAAGATCAGAATGACAAAATACTTATTGGGCGAAAGCCACTAGGAACAGATGCTTTGGCTTTCTTGGGGATTGGCAGGACGGTAGCAGTTTTCCAAGTATTAGGGGAAGTGGATGTGGTCAAACAAGTGTTCATGATATGCAGGATGTACCTGTCGATTAGATTGATAAAGCGAGGCGATAAAGAGTTGGAGCCAATAGCCTCGGATTTTACAGAAATAGCAAGTCCCTCAAGACAGATACCCCGAAAGTACAATAGCTCCAGAGCGCTGTTTTGTACAATCGGGTCTGTAAATGGATCTGAATTGTCACGCCTTGACGGAATACCTGCGGACAAAAAGTGTGAATTGAGCAGGTCTACGTTCAAGCCACAGGAAGCATCATCAGACCAGTATACACCGGCGCAAGATCTTTATTTTTAAGTTTGTTGTTAAGGTAAGCACTGTAGTATTGTCTTTTAGCAGACCTAATTGCCATCGTCGCCCTGTTTCGTGCGGCCTTATACAGTGCTCGGGCTTCGTTAGTCCTGAAGCGTTGAAATCGATGATACAATAATACGATGATTAATGGGGACATGTTTATCCAACAAATACTTCCTCAGGGAAGTAAAAATGGAGACTTGATCATTGACAGATATACATACATTCAAATATTGAATCCCGCGGAAGTTGTTCGCATTCCTCAAACAAAGCGTCCCTATCGATCCAGTTGTAGTTACGGTAAAAATGTTTCACCTGGGAACGTTGATGTAGTTTAAAATCATAACTCAAAAAAATCAAACCATGATCCAGAGAGCTAAAAGGACTAATCTGATCAAAAAACAATACTTGGTTTGAGTCCGCAGTCAGAAATAGATCAAGTACTGAGGGATTAGACGAGTTAAAGAAGGTTGGCTGAGAGTTGACTGGACTAAGGTGAATTGACTGTAGTAGGCGTAAAAATCGTTTTACCAAAAGATTGGGCCGGATAATGTTCACGTTCACGTTGAAATCCAGTATCGTAGCGCTGTGTAGCATTATGTAAGCAATCTTCAAATTCAGAAGCACTTTCGCAGCTAAATTTGCCCGGAGGGCAGTATACAGTGGACAGCACACACCTATCAAAACCTGAGGAGACCTCAACACCCAAAAACTCCAATTCACTGCCATTCTGTGAGGAAAATATGTGGTACGCTTTGATATTATCCCTAATGTACTACTCCTGTACGTGATACTCGATCATTCCTAAACAAATTGTAACCGGGAATGGAAACCATTGGTGAAGAAATATCGCTGTTGAGCCAGGTTTCACTAATAAGAATCGCGTGAACATTTATCCCAGAGAAGATCTCACGAAACTCATCAATCTTGCCGCGCATACTTCTCGCGTTCAATGTACAAACATTAAGGCCTTTTGTCTGAATACAAAAGATTTTTAATAGGATTCTCACTCTATCCAGGCCCATAAAGTTATTTAGAGTCATAAACAGGAAACTGACTCTTTGCAGTAGTGACTTTAAAATAAATTCACCAGAAACTTTAAACCCACTCATTATGAAAAATAGAAAATAAGAATAACTTATTAGAATTATTATTATTAGTAATCTCATCTAATCTAACCAGGGAATATAACGCAAAGCAATAAAGTGACTAAGGCTGACTCCAACATAGGGACGGATGCAAATATTCCCGCACCCGGTCCAGCTACAGCTCACAGAAAATGCAACCCATCAGTGACCGATAAAGGGGGAAGCGGTAAATCGGACCCATCATGAGACAAACTTGTAAGTGAAACTATTTTAATTCAGGACTTAGTTTTAGAAAATATTAATAAAAATTTAAATTATAATAAATTTGCCATACTTAATAGGGTAGTTAGCCAAACTGAACATTTATTAACTTTTTCCAAAAATCCAATTTGTACTACCACAAAACAATCTTTAGAAATCACGAACTCAGGTGGGGGAAGTACAAATCAAAACGCTAACTCCAGCAAAATAACAAAACTCCCTCCAGTAACAGCTAAGGACCTTAATGTTAGTAAACTTAGGGAAGCTCTATTGAACGCGAAGCTCTATTGAACGCGAAGCTCTATTGAACGCGAAGCTCTTCTGGACGCAAGGCGCAGATAATCAATTCAAAAGCAGGAGCATTCAAAATACAGAGCAATCACTAATTAGCGTCATGATACAAAAAATTACATCAAATTTTACACCTATACTGCTAAAGACGATAAGCCCACAAGTCTACTTCTAAAAGGCGTACACATAACGACAACCGTAAAGGAATTCAAAGAAGAGCTCTTTCCAGGAGTGACCCCCTTAAAATTTCCAAATTTTCCACTAACGATTCATGAAGGCAACAATACACTCTCAACCACTTTCTTATCAAATTAGGAATCCACGTGACATCACAAAAACAAAATATTTGCTGCTCCAAAGAGTAGGTTGGGAGAGAGTCAGAAGTGAGGTGCCTATCCAATGTTTTAATTGTCGGGGATTAGGGCACCTGGCCATTAACTGTGGACGAAATACCACATGCCGTAAATGCATGCGCAGGTGAACTCGTCGCAAAGGAGTACCCCCAAATGGAAGGAGAAGAACAAAATACCTGATGCTCAAACTGCGGCTCTGACGAACATCTGGCTAGTTACAGGGTCCACCTACAAAAATTATATCGACGCCAGAAAACTAGATCGTTTCAACCTAAACATGTCTCTCCTGCGATTCGCCAAGTGACTGAACCTCAAACCTACGTGAGAACAATATGCAACAGCTACAGAGACCGCCTTCATTGGAAGAACTCCCGAAACGGAACAGGGAAGCAAGACCCGAACAAACAACCAGCTTGGGGTCAACTCAAGTGGAGGCATAAGCTAACTAAACATTCGCATTTCGGAACTCTTTGAATTATTCATGTAGGGCCTCTTCGGAGAGATCAATAACTTCATGGCATCACTATATAAATACGAAACCGTATGTTTAAATTATCCTATATGGAACCATAAAATCACCTTATTAGAGTTAAACGTTGGTTCCTTGATAGACAAACGAAGAAAAGCCCAACTAAACTACTTACTTGACACCCACACACCAAACTTTGCCATGATCTCAGAAACCAGACTCAGACAAGACAAACATAGCCTAAATCTCCCCCGATACAGCGTCCTGAGAGATGATACCAGCCGGCTTATAGAGATCAAAGGATCTCTGATTCGCACAAGCGATAAGTTTTATGTGGCCCTGATGACAACCCCCATCTCGACATGAGAGGGAAAGACCTGGGTTCTCTTTCATTAGAGGGAGGAAACCAAGAGCAAGTTTGACCTCCACTTTCCTCCATTTGTCGGAGGTGATGGAGCCGTCTTCGTTGCTTCTGTCGACAACAGCCAGCACGAGTTGGCCCTTGAGTACCTCACTATAGGGAACCGACTTCCCAGAGGGACCTCGCACCTTAGCTTTCTTAGCCGCCGGTTGGGGCTGTTCCTCCATTGACCTCTGTCTCTTGGACACAAGGGATAGATTCCCAGCTCCTCCGGCATTTAAGGTAATATTTTGAGCCTACTCCAGGGAGGCCTTTTCCTCGCTAGTAAGATCCGATGCCGGAATTTCTCGTAGCTCCTCAAGAAGCCTATGAGCATAGCGTCCTTTGGCTTGTTTCCTTCTTTGCTTCCAGGAAGGCGGCTGAGCGCCAAGCTGCCACCAGCATTTCTCGGACCAGGCTCCATGTCCAGAGTCCTCGCGGATGCTTCTCCAGAAGCTATCTCCGGAACCAAGCTACTTGCTCGGTTTTCCGGTTTTTTAAGAGATCCAGACTCTTTAGAAATTTTTAAAGATTTAGGATACATAATTGGTCCCACGAGTAGCAGAGAAGAGGGGGGGGGTCCACCTACGCAGAGATCCGCTATACACAGGTATGGCTGGCTAATCCGAAGGTCGTCAGGTATCCAGATACTCCGCTCTGAGCTTTTTTCACCTGGGCCCTCAGCCAGGCTGATTCTCGGCATGGGTCGTATAACACGTTAATCCGGCCCAGGGGGAAAGGTAGGGTAGGAATAAGGCTGGGGAGCGGCAGCTCTTGGTACACTGCTCATCAATGGTCTTTCTGACATGCAGAATACAAGACCAATGTGGAAAAATTCAAGAGCAAATTGAAAAAAAATTCCGGGAGAAAAGCAGTACTAAGAGAAAATAAGGCTCTGGAAGGCCAAGAAAGACAACAGTTATGGAAGATCGCTTTTTGGTACTCCAAAGTCATCTTAACCGGTTTAAAACTTGTGCGGATCTTACAAGCGATCTTGAGGGAGCAGCTCGGAGCAAATTTCTGCTAGTTTAATCAGGAGACTTATTACAGCTGGCCTTCGTGCACTCCGACCAGTACACAAGCCGGATTTTTCACCACAAGTAAAGCGAAAACGACTTTTATGGGCTCAGGAGCACGTTACTTGGACGCAGGAGATGTGGAACAACGTCATCTTCTCGAAGGAATCAAAATTCAAGCTGCATGTTGTAAATGGCAGAAACCTTCTTTCAAAGAAACCTGGAGAGAGTCTCAGCGATGAATGCCTTCGAAGACTTCCTCCGAAAGCGGCAAATCCAGATTGTGGCAGTATGGAATGTAGAATGACCCTTGCGGGTTTGGAATGCCAATAATGCTCCAGCACGGCGTTGAAAAATGCGCCCCATCTATACGGGATGTTATCATTTTGACACTGTTTGGTACAGAGACCTAGTGACTAGTACTACTAGTGCTATGTATGGTCTGCAGTATTGGCACAATATGGGTTCGTATGCAAATTTCTTTGTGGTATGTAACACTTTGACTTTATCGTTATATCATGAGCCTTGCACCTCTACACCTCTTGTCTTGAAGCTAACACGTCTTAAACCCCATCCCTGCTTTCGTTCGAAGTGACAAGAAACATTTAAACGAACTTTAAAATTTCAGTTATATATATATTTAATGTTTTTATCAATAATTTCGTTAAATTTTAAAATTTTTGTCCGACCGGCATTAAAGTGAGCTCGGAAACTTGAGCATGTTTTGGCATTTCCAACACAAACTTGACGGCCAAAGCAACATCTTCTGGTAGTAAAATTTCTTCGGTACTCATTATCAAGTCGGCATGGGGATGTCCACTAGCATGACTGATTTCTGTCTTCACCAGTCCTGGACTAATATTCTAAATAAAAAAATATTAATTTAAAAATCACAAAAGTAAAAGAGGATTTATACCGAAACCCGAAAATTCTTATCGTCCAGAAGCTCTTGTCTCAACACTTCAGTAGCAGCTTTCAGTGCGAATTTCGTGCTTGGATAGACATTAAGAGTAACAGGAATACCTTTAAGGAAAGGTATATAATGTCCCAAGATACTATTTATATTGATAATGTGGCATTCTTGGCCAGTTCCCTTCATCAGTGGATATGCTTGCTTGGTGCAATTAATTGGTCCCATCAAATTCGTGTTAATCACTTCTTCCAAATCACTTTCGTTGCCATCACTTAAAATCATGCAGTTTCTAATTATCCCGGCGTTATTGACAAGTACGTGGACAAGACCAAAATCTCGATTTATACAATTGAAGGCATTTTTGATTGACTCCAAATCAGAAACATCACATTTGTATGCATGGAATTCGCCCTTTGTACCGGTAAGCTCTTGCTTCAATTGTTCCATGCGATCTTCGCGACGTGCTAATCCGATTACTATCATTCCTGCGTTCGCTAATTCTTTTACAATACAGGAACCAATCCCGGAGCTAGCTCCTGTAACTACAACAATCTTTCCAGCCCAGCGTTCCATTTTGCACAGAAATTAATTCCACCGAGTCTAAAGCAAAGCTAGATAGGATTGGAGTCTAACGTAGAACTAGATTGGATTGAACAACTGCACCAATGTTGTAAGTAATTTACGAGGAAAGGCAAAACCGGTGCGGTTACGAGCTCAATAGTTGTGGCCACTTTATGCATGAATGCAAGCCAAGATGCATTTCTTTGTTAGAGTTGACTCTTACTACGTCTCTTCCAAGTTATTATTTAATTTGTGGTCTTCGAATAACGTACATATGGATATCATTTTAATCATATGTCTCTTCTAGAATTTGCGATCCCCATATGAATGGGAAAACTATTTATATCTCGCCGCAGAGAAGCATTTGAAACTTTTCTGTAGCGAATTTATGAGATGAAAATGATTTGCAAGTTTTACGTGGATTTGTATTGTTCTTTGGACTTCCGCCGTCTGAATTATCATGCAATAATTACGTTGCATTATAACCAGCACTTACCTTGAAAGCTTTTAAGCAAATGAAGATCAACAGAATAAACGTCTTTTTGGTGGTTCCTACGTAATTTGTAGCCGAACACCATCCTTAACTAAGATGTCTTACTCTCATTTGATATTTGACTCATTTGGCAGCTGTGGCTGCTTCCGGAAAGCCTGTTAACACACAGGGTCAGGTTCAGACTTTAAGTGAGATGATCCATTAATTTAATTTTGCTTTAGATGAATACTACTCTGTAATGCGTTTCGGTGCCCGGAGTACCCACGGTCCTTGGACTACCTTCCCGACAAATTGCTGTGATATTAGTTTAGGTGATTTAAATTCTTGACGAACTATTCTCGGATTTTCTGATCGCTTAAGAATTTGTAATTTAACGATGCTCCTCTTATCATGCATATTATTAAATTGTTCCATAGTTTTTCGCCCGGTTCCGATGGCATTTCTGTGTCTGACCTGAGGATTGTGCCTAATCTCTTACTCCTATCCCTACTTATATATTCAACTGCCGTCGCGAAACTCTTCGAAGCAATGGTATGTGAGGTCCTAAGTTTTCACTGTGAACCGTTCTTGGGGTTCTTCCAGCATGGTTTCATCAAAGGCAAATCAACGACTATTAACCTTCTGGAGTTCTCGAACTATTGTATTGCTTTCAAACTTACTATGTTGGATTTTCCATCTATTTAGTCCAATTGATTTCTTTTTATCTCTCTGACCCAGTGTGTTCTGTTTCGGGGTTCTCTTTCTTGTAAAATATCAATCACTTCTGGTGTGCCCCAGGACAGTCCTTTAGGCCCACTTCTATTTATTATTTTTATAAATGACATGAGTTCTATCATAGCGAACTTGAAAATTTTATGCTACTCTGACGATGCTTAAATGTTTCTTGTTGTCTCTGACATTACCGACTGTTTTGCCCTGAACTCTGATTTTCAGTCTTCTTATTCTTGGTGTGTTGCAAACAATATGCCTCTGAATGTGGATAAGTGTACATTGTCTCGTATTTTAGAAGAAAGGATCCATTGATGTATGATAACTCTATCAGTGGCAACTTGCTAAGCAGACTGGATAGAGTAAAGGATCTTGGTGTTGGTTTTGATCCACAATTGTCTTTCCTTGAGCACAGCAGTCATATAGTTAACAAGGCTAACGCTTCCTTGGACTTCGCAATGAGAAGGTCTAAGGAATTTAACAATTACTTTATCACCACAGTTTTTTTGTGTGCCTTCATTGGAGTGCGCCTGTCCTGTTTGGTTTCCACTATATGCAGTACATAGTGCTCGTATTGAGACTGTTCAGTGCTGGTTTCTCAGATTTGTA
Source organism: Leptarthrus brevirostris (assembly GCA_964036015.1). NCBI lineage: Eukaryota > Metazoa > Arthropoda > Insecta > Diptera > Asilidae > Leptarthrus > Leptarthrus brevirostris. The sequence continues at coordinate 21,422,297 of OZ038374.1, forward strand.
TTGCGTGGCCTTCCATGGAATAACCTATTTATTCTGCCAGATGACAGAATTGGGCTGCTCTCTTTGTAATCGCTTGAAGATAGATGCAAAAAAAATTAGGACTTTCTTTATTTTCGATGTCTTACAGGGTTTCATTGACTCACCAGAACTGTTGTCATGTTTGAACATTCGAGTTCCTATTCGTTCCGTTAGACTTTCTCCGGACCCCTCATCGCCGCAATAACTATGATCTAAATGAGCCGTTGATGTCAGTGTTATGCCATTTTAATCGCTTTTATAACCACATCAATTTTAATCTTTCGAAATCTAAAGCGAGGGATCAGCTGCGTGAAAGCCGTTTTAGGCCCCAGAATTTATTGTAATTTACAAGTTTATACATATATTTATATTTTCTCTATTTTGTTATGAATTTCAAATTGTTTTTTAAGTTGTAATTGTTTGGATTTGTAAATTTGATATACTCTTTGTTTCTTGCTATATTACATCCTCCTTCTAGTGGCTTCGTATTATATTCTTATTTTATTCTCTTTTTATATTTTCTTTTTTTATCATATTTTTTTATAAGTAGTCATCCTTGACGAACTAGAAGCGGTGCTAAACGAAATGAACCAATACAACATTACAAGTTTGTGGGAGCGAAACCAGATAGTACGGTGTCGGTGAATATACATCGTGTTTCAGATCTGGCGTGCCAAAATGAGTGGGGTGATAGATCTCACCTAGCCAAACAAAAAATTGTATGGCAGGGAGGGGGTAATATTAACCGTTTCGGAGTTACAGGCTGATTCATAAATTTTAGTTTTTCATAGTATGCACGTTATTCTTTTATTTTTATCTTTTGATCTACCCAACACAGCGACATCAAACAAACGCTAAAAAACTACTATCCCAATGACCTTTCCAAAATTGTCAACAATGTGGATCTCACTTCTACCATTGCAAGTACAGTCACTTCCAAAAGTGAAAAAATTTTGCGATTACCTAAAATTCAGAATTTTCCCTAATTTTCTCCGAAATTCATATAATTAGTAAAACTTAACTTATTCCTAGTGTTAACAGGGCTTGAATAAACTTAAACCTTTATTGCTCCCCATAAGAAAAAGTCTAATCGGGTAAGTTCTGGTGAACTAGCAGGCCAAGGATTCGGTGCACCTCGTCCAATCTAACGGTTAGGAAATTTTTCACTTAGTATTGCATTTACAATGTCAATTATGCACAGGGAAGTCCTCTAGAAGATCCGCAGTGGGGGCAAAATAAATGGTTCTACCAAATGGTTGCCGATGATACCAGCCCAAATATTGGCACTGCATCTCTGCTGGAATTAGGTCATCTTTATCCTGTGCGGATTAGTTTCCGACCAGGTATGGCGGTTATGGAAGTTTGTGACACCATCTCTGATGAATTGAGATTTATCCATCCACAGAATTTGGTCCAGAAATGCCCTGTCGTTAATTTCGCGTTCCAGAAGTCAAGTGCTAAATTCCAGTCTCCTCTCGGAATCTCCTTATAGTAGTCCTTGAACTGGTGATGGTTATATGAACGTAATCCCTCTCGATGAACCTTCCAAACCTTAGATGAAGACACTCTTAATCACCTTGAGACTCGTGTCAGATTCTTGCCTCACGATGGTGATTATTTGCTGCTCGACGTCAGCAGAAGTTGCCGAAGTTTCGGGTCGTGTCTCCCTGTCGTGTGAAGTTACACTTCCTGTTTCTCTTAATCTTCGGAAAGTCCTTGCAAAAACCCCTCTTTGAGGTGCTCGCCGATTCGGGAATCTCCTTTGATATTCCAGTACAGCCGCTCTCTCGTTTCCGTCTACTATACCATAAATGTAAATTATATCCGCGTATTCCTCAGAAGTAAATTCTACCATTTTTTTAATAATTTTTGCTTAAAAACACTCTTTTTATAACAAAATTTCCATCAGATACGAGTAACAGAACGCCAGGATACAAGGGTTTGAGTGAATTCTGACTAACAATAGCTAATATCGGCAATAAAACAAAATTTCACTAACATTTTTATAACAAAAAAAAACATTTTTGATCATTTATCTTACAAAAGTTGTTTATTTAAAGAATTTCTTACCTTAAGTGCAATAAAATAATTAGGTAGTCAGGGATTTCTAAGGATGTGGTTTTTCTAGTCCTTCGTCCACCTTGCCATGTTGTACCTTTTTGAAAAGGTAATAAGATGGGCAATCTAGTAAAAATAAAAAAGAGGTGTACTAATTACATGAATTTGGGAGAAAATTAGGGGAAATGCTGAATTTTAGGTAATCGCAAACCAGTTTTTCTTAATTTTTGGAAGTGAATGTATCTGCAATGGTAGGAATTAGTCTCTTTTTACTATGTACTATAAATATAACTGGGCTTTAATCCAAGACGACAAACCTCGACATAACTTTTACTAACTCTCTCACTGGCCGAAACTTGGCTTGCTGTATGCTGTTCGGCAGCGTAGTATTCCAGGCTTCATTGTTGAGCATTCGTATTCGGACGACTTGGAGTTTCTGAGCGTTGTCTTAAATTTACATTATAAGTGTGTCCCTATTGCCAGAGGATACATTGCTCCGGTGACGACTGCGAGAACTGATATTTATTTATTTATTTATTTACAATATTATAAAAATTAATAAAAACATATAATAAGCTATATAAGATCAAAGAATAAGGAGAGAATTCGCAAAACGTAAATACAAAAAATAAATGTGCTAAAGTGTATAAAAGGTACATAAAAAGTACATAAAGTGAAAAGTAAAAAGTAACCTCAACAAAGCTGACTCCTCATATGATTTCGCGATAGATGAAAATCAATGCAATCAAAAGAGGAATTATAAAAACGCGACATCGATGTGATAGGCTCATTTAATCCATAATTAGTACGATGAAAAGGTAACTGAAGAAAGTCATGATTCCTCAAGGAGTGAGCCGGAACCGACAAGCCAAAACAAGCCAAGAGAACAGAAGAGTCTATGGACCCCCGAATTCAGTCTAAAAGCAAAAAGGATCCTGGCGTTAAGGCGTCTCTTTTCAAGTGTATCCAAGTACAGGAGTTCAAGTCTATCAACATAAGGAGGCAATATACGGGAGTTATTCGAAGGAAGGCCTCGAAGAGCGAACCTAACAAACCTCCGTTGAACAGCTTCAATGCGATTGATATGTGTCACCTAGAGCGGTGACCAGACTGGTGAAGCATATTCCAGAACTGGCCTAACAAAAGTGCAATATAAAAGCTTTGTAATGTAAGGGATAGCAAATTCCTTTGACCACCTCTTCACGAAACCAAGAGTCACATTAGACTTGTTGACTATGGCATCAAAATGATCCTCGAAAGAAAATTGGGAATTGAGTCAGACACCTAGGTCCTTAGTCTTAGTAACTCTTGTTAAAAGACAACCCTCTATGGTAAAGTTAAATTGAAAGGGAGACCATTTTCGTGAGAAAGACATAGCTGTACACTTTCCTATATTTAGGGGAAGGTCGTTAATGGAACACCAATTCTGAAAGGCGTCCAAGTCAGAATTTAAAAGTAGGCAATCGGCATTGTCAGACACAGTGCGAAATATCTCAGCGTCATCGGCATAACAAAGAATATTTGAGTGAGACAGAATCGTAGATACGTCATTTATATAAATTATAAATAACAATGGCCCGAGGTGGGAGCCCTGCGGTACACCGGAAGTGTTGAAAATAACATCAGGAACAGCTTCCCCAAAAAAAAACCCGCTGAGTGCGTTCAGATAAGTAGGAGTGAATCAATTTACAAAAACTTCTGGAAACCCGAGAAGGGAGAGTTTGAGAATTAGAATTCTATGATTTAGTCTATCGAAAGCTTTGCTGAAGTCAGTAAAAATACAGTCAACTTGCTTACCACCTTTAATAGCAGAAATACAAAAGTTTGAAAATTCCAATAAATTGGTGGTAGTTCATTTACCCCTAATGAAGCCATGTTGAGACGGCTGCAAAAACGGCTTGCAGTGGAAGTATAGAACATCACAAATAAATGCCTCAGAAATCTTGGATATACAACAAAGATTAACAATTGGTCTGTAGTTCGAGATTTCACTTGCTTCCCGAATTGATGAACTATCTAACGTCATGCGGCCATGTGACGAATTATTACCCTTTCGTGATGTTAACCAGCAAACTGTCGAATTGATGTCTTATGATAGTGTTGAATTGACTCCTGATTCGTCCATATATTTTTTGTTCATTGATAGCCTTACTTCTTCTGGCTTCACACAGAGTCGTTGTATTCAACGACTTCTGGAGATTCCCGAACTCGTGTTTTGGTACTGATCCCAAACCTCGGTCTAACTATTGTTTTAATTTTGGAAAGGCTGCTTATTCTATTATTTATGAATTATTATTAAATTATAACTAGTGTAATGCTTTTCACGTCAGGGATGTGGATGTGGTAGTAAATGCTTTTTATGATAATTTGTTTGCTTGTCTCTCGCACTGTTTTCTTACTTCTAGATCAAGTAATCCTGGTCTCCCTTGGGTTAATTAAAGTAAAAACTTTAAAAGCGATTCTATTTATTAAGGAGTTAGATCGATTTTCATATATGTAAAACAGGAAATATGGACAATTTGCAACTCATAGGAACAATATCACATCCGCATTATATTGAAATTATAAATAACAGCCTCAATTCATACAGGAGCTGAAAAAGGGTACATACCACATGAATCATTGAAAACTGATTCAAATTTCACAGCAAACGCACTAGAACAAATTCTGAAAATATCATGAAAGAGCATGGACTCTCCCGGAAGCTATCAATTGTAATACCAAAAAAGGGGGACTTGATGGAGTGCGTATATTGACCTGCCCCACATTATTTTATTAATAGACCAACTATTATAAGGCAGCAGTTAGGGCTTAGAAGTGTCGCTCATGTATAGATGTTCTTAACAACAACAACAAATTATAGGCAGTTATTATTTATATTCATAGGACGATCTTCCAGACCCAGACCTAGCTCATGTTAGTAATGAACACTCTCTATTTCGCTTTGAAAGAGTAACCGAGAATGATATTGTCGACGCTTATTTACACGTAAAGTCGGACTCGGTGGGTAGTGATGATATTAATTCAAAATTGTTTAACTACATATTTTCACGCCCAATTTTCCCACTAGCTCGGATTATAAACACTACCCTATTTAATCAGTATCAATCGGTGTTTTGACCCAGTCACTGCTGCGTTACGGCTCTGATAATATTCGGAAAAATGAAATCTCCATTTTGTTGAATTTTTCTAAAGTATTCAACACTATAAATCATCGCCTGCTTTTTCTTAAACTGGCTTCAATTTTTCCGTACAAGCTTCAAATCTGGTCTCCAACAATCTGTCTTATCGGTATCAATCAGTGAATGGTAGGCGATCTAGTTTTCTCTGGATTCCTACTGGTGTCCCACAAAGCTCGATTCTCGGCCCACTTTTATTCTCGAGATACGTTAACGACCTTCTTAATGTGGTAGAACACTGCCAAGTGAATCTTTATGCCGACGATGTTCAATTGCTCATTTCGAGACCATTAGGATTGTGTGAAGATGCAATTGCTTCAATGAATTATGATCTCTTCTCGATATAAGATTGGACTATTACTAACAAGCTAAATTAAAATCCTTTTAAGACTAAGGTTCTAATAATTAGCAGAGTTTCGACACTAGTGAACTAGCAGAGCTTGTTGGAATAATCATATAAATTATGTTTTGTGTAAGATTTATGGTGAGCTTCGCTGCTGAGCTCGTGTCTCTAGTCATTTAACACCTCAATAAATTGAGCTTAAGCTTTTCCAGGCTCTTTTTGTTCCCGTTTTAACTTATGAATGTGAGATCTATGGTAATTTGGACAGCGCATCTGAAAAAACTTAATGCAACTTTCAATTCTACCATAAGATATATTTTTAATCCCCGACGATATGATCGTGTTTCATCCTATAATATCTTATATATATCTTTAATTTCGTTGCCAAATTTTTAAATTGATAGATTAGAATTTGGGAGGTCTACTGAAACGCCGAGGGAACCATCAGTTCCTGAATAAATAAAGCGAGATGCGCAAATTTTTAACTACTACGGATATAGAGATCAATTATGTAAAACAAAATTAAGGCTGTTCTACTCCAACGTAAAAAGCGGTACTTCTATACGGTAGCGAAACATGAAAGACCACCCAGTCCATCTTGAAGCCTCTTTTCCATCTCTCTGGTTTCTTTAATCCCCTGTGGGTCATAGAGAGTCTCCTCCACCGACTCTCCATCTGTTGCCACGATTTGTTGATCTGGGTACTTTACTTCCCTATCGATCTTATCCATATGTTGCACGGTCGTCCAATTCGGGGTTTTAAAGAAGGCCCATGTGGGTTTCAATCTAGAGCCTGTTGTTTGGCTCTTTTCTCAATGTGCAGTCTATCCATTACCATTTTTGCCTTCGAAAACTGATGTCTTAGCCTGTAAGACCTAAGACATAGGTCTTCGTTGGCAAGAACTTTCGATCAGTGGATGTTAGGTATTCGCCGCAAACACCAGTTTATAAAGGTCTGTAGTTTAGATCTTATTCGACAATCCATTTTATATGTTGAACAGGTGTACAACAGAACAGATGTGTTTTGTGCGTATAAAGAGGTTGTAATTGCGCCATATCTCAACAGCAAGAGTTTTAAATACAATTCGGGCCTTGTGGATAAGAGCCTGTACATAAGCTTTAGCTCAGGCATTCACTGTTACTATGCTTTCGAGATAACAAAATTTATCCACTTGTTAAGCATATAGCTCTTCAAGATTAATTTCATTTTGTCTCCTGCGGTCCACGGTCATGCTTGGTTTTAGCAGTATTGATCTTAAGCCCTGCTCTGCGACTTTAATCTTCTCAGGGCTTTGGTCATTTAGGCAACATGATTCTGCTGCTTCATGATTGGTGGTGACACTATGCATCCTTGTCTCACTCCGATCAGCAAGCGGAAGGGCTCCGACAGTTTTCCCTTGTGTAGGCCGTGACATTGGACTCCTTAGTAGGACTCCTTTATGACGGTGATAATTTTTTTTCTGGGATTTATCTTCTGCGTGAAGCTACCTATATTGCTCGCGTTGTCAAACTTTTTCTCGAAATCGACGAAAATTAGATGTAAATCACTAATATTAGGCTGCTTGCTCGGTGATAATGCGAAGGGCATTTTAGTGGAAAAACAACTAGTACCAAAGACCAACAAGAGTCGTGCTGCGTCTATCCCGAAGAAAACCGTCATCAATGAACGCAAAAGCGTAGAAGAGGTCGATGCAAGTGGTAACGTTGATGGAGGGTACCTTACCTATTGCGGATATATTTAAATTGCCCAATAATAAAAGATCAGTGGAAAGTGTTTGTTTGTAGGTTCCAAAAGGGTATCAGGATTGAACATTGTAAATGTACACTTGTGAATGAGGCTCAAGATAACGTACGTGTCAGACTGACAATGTTAAAACAGGCATGAGTTGAGTTAGTAAACGGGCCATCTAATCTCAATAATAAAAAAACTCAAAAAATTATTTGCATTCAGGCTCTCAACTGGGAATCCCAGTTGAAGTGGCCTAAAATGCAAAGTTCGATAACCTTGCTCTAATAAATAATATAATGTGACACACTGCAAAAGTTTTACTGCATCTTTCAATGTGTTGAAAACGAAGAAAAGTGTGAATCTGACAAAAATCTTACACAAGTAATGGAGCAATAAAACATTTTCGAAAAAAATTTGATTAATTACGCCATAGAAATAATAAAAAATGGGAAACTGATCGATTTCTTTAAAAAATTATCGCGACAATTTAAGCTTAGACGAAGATTCATAACAAGCGAAAAAAATCCCCGCTGTTGTGGCGCTAGTGCGTACCAATTAATTAAAGGCTTGTAAAGTAGATTAAACCCAGTTTTGGTAGTAGTATTCACCTTTGTTTCACCTCTTGTTTTCGTGATTAATGTAGAGTTTCTTCCTGCTGCATCATACAAAACCTATGAAGAACAGATGGCTAGTAAAAAGCTAGAAAAAAATCTTATAAAAAAATAAATTGAGGAGTTAGGTGGCACAAATTTTCATTTTGGTTGTTGGCAGGTGGTACAGCATCTGATTAGCATACTCTGAGCAGAATGTTATTTGTTTAGAATCACCTGAACTAATTAACAATTAGGCATACTTTATACTATATGTTATTTGAACAAGAAAGAATCATAGGTTTGAAACGTGTAAGTAGCAATTTAATCGTTGCTGGGTTGCAGTCAGCACCTCCGTATTTGAAGGATACCCTATTTTACTATTACCACAGTTCGAAAATGCTTTTTGACAAAAACGCTTGTTTGTTTTTTGTTGTAATACAGTATGAACGTAGCAATTCGGTACTTTACGCCCTTAATAGCACAGGAATGCGAGATTTTTCCCCCTGGACAATGAGTAGTTGTTTCCGAGGTAAGTTTTCCCGCTACATAACCTCAAATATGTCAAAAAACAGTGTTTTTGCACTTTTAGGTTAGAATATCTCAAAAACATGACGTGATAGAGAAACTCTGAGCCCGGATTTGGTTTCAGTGAGAAAAATTACTTCGGAAACAACTATTTTCAAAATTTCGCAGGCCTGTGTAATCATTCACCTCTAAACTAAATATTAGAAGATGTTAAGAAAATTCACATTAAATCTAGAACTGATATGTAACTAACGCGATGTACCAGTAGCACCCTTCTCAAGAATCGATTAAACCAATCTTTTTTACGTGATGTTTCTTAAAATTGGCGCACTTGGGCTTGCAACTAGTCTATTGTGGTAGGTTGACATTTTCTTTTAATTAGAATTAATCCTTCAAACTCAGAAGGTGCACTTCACAGGCAGAAGCCTGGAATCAATTGACCTATTCAACAGAATATAACATATGTATATTGAGGTGAATGAGGCTCCAACACCAACATGCAAAAAAAATATTAGGAAACAAAAAACCAAAACACGCCCAAACAGGGGTGCACAGATAACAGAGATCGTTTAAGCAAATCCTTGGTAAGAGCCAGGTCAAAAATAGGACACATATTCACGGCTCTAAAAATGCGATTAATAGGCTAATGCATACCATATTTAGACCGAGAATGGACAACATGTAGTAAAGGCAATCTCCTTAAGCAATACGGGGTATGCCTATAAGTAACCAAACCTGCGGGAGTGCAAGAATCTATGTTCGAGTTCAAAAGCTGGTGAATAAAGACTAGGTCAGCAATTCTACGTCGTTCTTTCAACGAGTGCATATTAAGCAATCGGAGGCGATCCTCATAAGCGGGAAGCCTATATGGCTATAGGCCAGTGATTTTTGTCGATATTAAGTGAAATTTTTTTTGCAAACATTTTGATGCCATTCGAAAGAGCATGTCAAAAAATTGTGGTCTAGTTGGTTTTCCCGTTCCCTGGAGCCTGGAAACATAGAAAAAAATGACGAAAAACCGTTGCAATGGCCTCATTTCCAGTCAATTTTCAGAATGCTCAAAATTAATTAATTCGATGAATTCCAGTAAAATTTCCAGGGCCATTTGAAAGTAGATATTCTAAACTGTGGATTTTGATAATTTTCCAGGCTGGAAATTGGGCATTGAATGAAAAATTACTCATCAACGAAGTGCTATAAACAACAATTTGAAAAACTTGATTGATTATAAAATCAAAAGGCGATTTTCGGGCGATTGACATCTCTGGCCCAGAGTGGTGCAGCGTAGTATTGAGGTGACCTCTCAAGGTAAAAGCAGTCTCCCCGGCGGTCTTTGTCTGGCATCATATGCGACAGTGTTTGCTACTGCCTTATCCGCCTTTTTACCTGCATATTCCAAGAGCTTTTTAAAATTTAACCTATCATCTGTCATCACTCCGAGGAACTTTATGGCCTCTTTCGATGTTATTTCATAATCCTCTATTTCTATCTATTTCATAATCCTCTCTCTAGTCTCTGGACATCTCTTTCTCTGAATATTGATTAGCATGACTTCCGATTTATGCTCTGCCAGCTCTAGCCCAAGGGTCTCCAATTATCTTTTAATGGTCTGAATGGACTCGCTGGTTGCCCACTCTACGTGGCCCAGATGATAGCGAATCCCACATTTTAAATTATATTATGGGCCCAGCACTGATCCCTACAGCACTCTGGCGATTATATGGTATTCTTGTGGGCCTTTTCCTGTGTCATAGCAGAGCTTTCGATCTGCGAAGTAGTCTTTAATAAGCCTCCAAATATACATTGTGACATTCAGTTTCTGCAGCGTTATCATTATATGCATCCAGTTAGCAGAATTAAAAGCATTTTAACATCGAGAGAGATAACAGCGCAGTGTTTCTTACTACCTGCTCTCCTCTACCTCTTTCCCGCTATGTCGTTTTAAGTTAGGTTAACGATGGTGTCAATTGCACCAATTGTGGAACGAACTACTCGAAATCCATTTTAATGTTCCGCTTCTTTTTGTTATGTTGTATGTCTGAATAAGTGACGATGTTATGTCTCAATTGAGTGTCAGACATCTTTCAGATAAGTCGGCTTGTGTGTTTAATACATTTTTCAAAAGGGAGAAAAGATGCAATGTTGTTCGAGTTTCGGAGCGGCGTGATTGTTCGGACTGCGCATATATTGCATAAAGGAGCTTGAATACATGACAGGCTGAGAGTAAAAATGATTTATGTACAATGTATCAGCAAGAGTGGCTTAGAAAATATTCCTCGCAAAAACTAACCGCGTGAGATTCCTGGCAAAAACGAATCAGAAAGAAACCCCGGTCTTACTTATATAGGAAAACGGTTTACTTAAAGTACGCTACTGTTGCTTTCAGTTTAATTTGAATCTGATCAGAGATTCATGCGTCCCGCATATAAGTATGTAGTTCAGTCGTTTTTGCCCGGAATCTGAGGCGGTTCGTTTTTGTGCGGCACATTTTCTAAGCCACTTTTGCTTGGACCGTGCCATTTTTACTCTCAGCCTGTCACAAGTACTGAAAAGGAATGTTTTTTTTTGGATCGAATTGTAACAAGCGATTAAAATTGTACGACAACATAAAGCGAAAAAGGATCTGGAAAAAGGTGAAAATGCATAACCCGTCGCAAAACCAGGTTTGCATTCAATGAAGATGTTGCTGAGTATTTCGTGGGATACCAAGGGAATTATTTATTACGAGCTACTCCTACGCGACTAGTCAAGGAAAACGTCCAGTTGTGGTCAATCGAATAGGCGTTATATTTCACCCCGACAAGTCGGGCACAAACTTATCCAATCACTCAATAGTTTCCAGGTTTTTTACATTATGCCATTTTTCTAATGGTATCAACATTTTCCCTGGGACTTTGGTCGTTCTCTTACTTTCGTCACTTAACAGCGTATTAAAACTGCAATAAACAGTGGCCTCTTTTCCAATCACTCACTCTATCGCGGCACTTCAGATTTGATGTAAGTCAGATAAAAACGCGGATGTTAAAACACTAAAAAATTTTATTCGACACCTTGACACGGGAGCCAACAAACAAGTTTATCCACAGTTGTCGTTATCTAAATACCATAAATTAGCGTGTAATTAAGACTATGACAATCAATGTATTAATTTATTACCCGCTAATCAATTTACATTATTTTCAGTTGTTTCTGTGATCCAGTCTTGGAAAAAGGTGATTCGCATATAGCCGTCAGGTGTTCCGGGTGAACAATTACCGCTCTCGATAAAGGACATGATCCCTATCTGAATCCACTTTCCCTTTTCGTTAATGACTAGTGGTCCTCCTGAATCACCACGGCAAGGAACCTGTTCCTTTTGCATCTCAGCTACTGCGAAGAGCATCGACGGCAAATTGAACTTTCTTACGTAAGTTTCAGGGTACAAATCACTCGAAACTACTCTTAGTTTGGTCCATTGGAGGATAGAAGACACATTACCTTCAGCAAGATGACGGCCAAATCCGGACAGGTGTGCTGTTTGATTTTCAAAAGCTTCCTCGGATAATGATAAGGGCGGAAGCTCAACAGGTTGGATGGTTGTAGAAAATACCAGTTCATCGGGCAGTTTAATTATCGCCACATCGTAAAGAGGCTGGCTCGGATGAAAACTTGGGAACACGGTTATGTGAAAATTACGTCTTATAACTTCCTTTGGAGCAGTAAGATTTAAGGATCCAAAACTCAAAGTAAGTTCTTTGCGATGGTGAACGCAGTGGGCTGACGTTAAAATTGACGTGTTAGAAAGGATGGAACCGCCGCAATAACGTCGGATACTGTTGTCGTCCAAAAACGAAATTGACACATGCCATGGAAACTGGCCGTCAACAGCTTTATTACCTTGTGATATTGCAAAAACACGTTGAATCTGGAAATATGTTTGTATAAAGTTTCATTTTTATTTCTTGGATATTATTCTCACTTCAAAAAATTTGTAAATTAAAACAGCCAATAAGGTTTTCGCAAAAACACTACTCATTTCTGAATACTTTGCTTGGTAAGTAAACATTCACTATCGAGAAGCCGCTAATAAAGACGGTGTTTCTGAAGTTAGATGGAAGTGTGAATTAGTTACTTTGAAAATGTTACTCTGTATTACCTCGAAAAAATAAACAATCCAAAACACCTGGCCAAACATTTAAATTTCAGAAGCATTTAGTCATCAGATGTGAAACTTTATGCATATACGATTTTTTGAAAATAATCTTTTATTACTAAGTGAATGAAGGTGTTTTATTATTTTGCAGCTAAAGAGGGTAGCTCTCCCAGCTTCGCTTACTTCTCTGTTGATCATAGGACGTCCTGTGCGCCGATCCATTGCCTGGTCTTATTTCAAGAGAGTTCCTTCAAGTCGTATCATAATTTTTGTTCTCTCCACTCTAAGAAACATCTTTAAGTCTCTCATGATTGTCTAATGTAGATACCATGTCCTATATAGATGCCATATCCTATCTAGATACCAATCTACAGTCTGTTAAGAGATATTTTTGAGTCTTTCACAACATATGTCTGTCCTATTCTTAAGCCTGTGACGATAGAGTTAATTGTCTCCTTGTGTTGTATCTTATGGTGTGAACTTGGAATGAATGAAGTCTCATATATGTGAATTTGTGTAAAGTCAAAGTATGGAGTTGTCTTACAGTGAGTACATTGAAAATTGTGAAAGCTTGTGTCGTAGAAAAGAATTAAGTCTTGTTGAGACAATATTTAATGATTTTACTCTGCAAGTTCACTAGAGGATTGATGGAAGTTGTGTATGTCGAGCCCCAAAATACAATCCCATATTGCAGTATTGATTGTATCAGTGCAAAATACATATTGAACATGTCTGTCCCACTTCAACTTGTTGTCGATAATGACGCCCAGATACTTTGATTCGTTCACGCATTTAAGTTCTGTGTCTTTGATTTTTATCGTCATGGTAGTTTGTAGATTATTAGTATGCCCAAAATTTACAAAATGTGTTTTATTTAAATTTAGGGCCAACTTGTGCATACTTAGCCATCTATAAACAATATCTAATCCTGTACAAGCTTCCTCCTTCACAGAGTCCCAACTTAAACCTTAAATAGTAATACGGTATCATCAGCAAAAGCTACAATATGACCATTAAAAATCGTGTTTTCTAGCAAACATAAATCATTTATATATAGAAGGAAAAGCAGAGGTCAGAGAACTTTGCCTTGTGGTATGCCACACCTCACCATTTTAGGTTCACTTAACTTATCACCTACCTTTACACTTTGAGTTCTCTCGGATAGATACGACTTAAAAAGTGAAAGCTCATTATTCCTTATCCCTAAGTTTGAGAGTTTCCTGTTTAACATGTCAGGATTGACAGTATCGAAAGCTTTTTGCAGGTCTAAAAATACTGCTAAAACTTTCTCATTGTTATCAATTGTTGAATATATATAGGAACTGACATCATACAAAGCATCATTTGTACTTAAATTACTTTTAAAACCATATTGGTTCTTTGCTAAAATAACATTATCCTCTAAATAAGTTATTAATCTTTGCTTTATGCATTTTTCGAAAATCTTAGCAACAATTGAAAGTAGTGAAATCGGCCTGTTATTATAGGGATCACAGTCATCGCCACTTTTGAAGACTGGAATGACATTTCAGTTTACCCGGTATGCTGCTAGTCTGTATTATGAGATTGAAAATGTGAGTAAGTGGTATGGATATATAATCCGATATCGGCTTCAGTAATTTCGCAGTTAGACCATCTATTCCAGGAGATTTATTCATCCTAAGGTTAGCTATATGCAATCCTACCTCCTTAGAAATTATAGGGGTTATATTGAAATTTGGCAATGCTCTATTTAAGGGTGCATTAACCTCATTATTAGGACAAGTTGCACAGTTCGAAATTTCTGCACCAACATTAATGAAGTGATCATTGAGTTCATTAGCTATTTCGAATTCTTCCTGCAGAATTTCCCCTCTTTTTGAATTTAGTCTATTTAGTCTATTATGTTTGCTAGAATTAAAAGATATCTCATTGATTTTTTCCCATAACTTTTTCGGTTCGTCACGAACTTGGCTAATTTCATTCCTGTAGTAATCATTTTCGGGTGTTTTTATTAAAGCATTCAGCTTGTTTCGATATGATTCATAATGAGAGAGTAACTTAACATTAAAAGGTTGTTTTTTGACTTTTCTGGCTAATTTGTCCCTTGTTCGAATAGATGTTAAAATACCCCAAGTAACCCACTTCTTTATGATTCGCATGTTGGATTTTACTTTTATGGTTTTCGTTTTTCTCGAAGATTCTATGAAAGTTTTCATGACGTCAGTGAAAATATTTATACCTTCATTTTGATCTAGAATATTATAAAAGTTAGCCCAATTATACCTACCTACATTATCTATAAATTGGTCCATTTTAATAAATTCAACATTCTTAAGTACATTTTCTGTAGTCTTACCATTTGATTGACAATCCCTAGGTACAATTTTAGCCACAGTAGAGTAATGATCTGTTATATGAGTTTCAAAAACTGCCGGAAAAAAGTTCTGACAGTTTGAATTTTTGAAAAACATATGATCCATACATGAGGAACTAACTACCTTTATACTGCCGAGTGGTACCAATCAGGTATTCAACAAAACCAAATTTTGTTAATGTATCTAAATACTCATGGGCGTCTTTGGAAAATTGTTTAGCGTTAATATTTATGTTAATATCCCAATCGTTGCCTTGAATCGGGTGAAGTATTTATCCCGCCCCATGCCCCACAAGGGGTTACGGGAACTAGAGAGATTTAACTTTCAAGTTAAAGTTATATTTACTTTCAAACTTCATATTTCAGACAAGAGCTTGAAATGCAATTCGAGTCTTGTTGATTTGTCAATACCACCCATCTGCAGTGACTGTGCTTCTGATATAGTAACATTAACCTAAACGTTTCTCGAAATAAACTTCTTCCTGTCTCATGGAATCCAAGCTCATAAATTTGGTTTTATTAGAATTGATCTTAAGCCCCTCTTTCATCTAATTTTTTTTTCTCTAAAATTCTGATAACTTTACCTTCCGAAAAATATCACATGGTTCTCTATTTGTTTTCATTCGTTGACGACGTTGGAAAGACTCATAGAGTGCACTTACGCGCTGCCCCCTCTTTTCAGCGGTGTTAGCAATGATCAACATGCTTATACCAGGGGAAAGGCAGTAGATTGCACTCCTCATCCCCCGTATGGTACGACAAAGAATTACGCTCTCTTCGCAACAGGAGAAATAAATGTTGGCAAACTTTTCTTCTAAACCAGACTGAGTCTGACTATTCTTCCTATCTATCTGCTTATACCTCTTTTCCTGAACGTTGTGATACCCTCTACCATGAGTACCTCCAACGGATGGAAACTAGCCTCATATCCGACCCCAATCGTTTTTATAACTTTATTAATTCCAAGAAGAAATCCAATGGTTACAACCCGACCTTGACTATTTTGCATTCATGGACAAATGCACTCAAACGTCGTTTATATCAAGGCTGCAAGAACGATGTATCCAACTACAGACCTATTGCTAAATTATCATCCATACCTAAACTATTCGAAAAATTGGTCTATGATTCCATGTTCTTCCACTGTAAATCTATTTTGTCCCTCTCCCAGCATGGCTTCCTCAAAGGAAGATCTACAACCACCAACCTTACCGAATTCGTCTCCAAAACACTATGTGCCCTGGAAAACGGTAAAGATGTTGATGTTATCGCCACCGATTTTAGTAAAGCTTTTGACAAGATCTCCCATAGCGTTATCCTGTTTAAACTTGATCGCCTAGGCTGCACCCCTCGATTCATCTCCTGGATTCAATCCTATCTCAACAACCGTCAGTACAATGTTCTTTTCAGCTCATCTATTTCTAACCCCATTGTCGCTCGTGCCGGCGTCCCTCAGGGCAGCCACCTCGGCCCATTGATTTTTATCCTTACAATAAATGATGTTGAATGTGTCATGAAACACACAGAGCTGTCCATTTATGCCGATGACATGAAAATAATCAAACATATCTCCTCCACAACCGACTCTCTTCTCCTGCAAAAAGACCTCGATTCATTCACCACATGGTGCATGAAAAACTTTCTAGAGCTTAATGTCTCCAAATGCCAGTCCATCTCTTATTCCCGCAAGCGTCTTACAACCACCCCGAGAGTATATATGTTAACCGACGTACCTATCGTTACCTCTTTGTGTGACTTAGGAATAATCTGTGATATCGAACTCAATTTCCGTTCCCATATTGACAGTATAATTAACAGAGCTAACTCCGCGCTAGGGTTTGTAAAGCGCTGGTCTAGAGAGTTCTCCAATCCATATGTTTCCAAATCTCTCTATATCTCCTTCGTTAGACCTCTCCTTGAATTTGCCAGCCAGGTATGGTCACCTACACAAACAACCCACATTAACAGGATCGAATCTTTCCAGCGTAGGTTCATTCGCTTTGCTCTACGGGATCTTCCGTGGATAGACAGATTCAACCTTCCACCCTATGAAAACCGTCTGAAACTGATCGACTTACAACCTCTAAGCAAACGTCGTGATGTTTCCGACATTCTCTTCATTTATCAATAATTATTTGAAATTCGAATAAAAAGCACCAAATAACGAAATATTATTTGATTTTCTAATAACGCACGATCGAATAAAAAAGAATTATTTGAAATTCAAATAATCGACGCCAAATAAGAAATAATTATCCGCGAACAATTCTCCAAATAACAATTAATTTTTGTTATCAAACAAATTGTTATTGGATTTTTCAATTTATGTGAGTTTTTAGCTTTTATCTTTATTCGAATAAAAAATGCCCATCTCTGTTACAATGTAGCTTGTATGTCCAGCGTGCGAGATTTTATTACTGTTTCACATGCAGAAGATATTATCACTAAAATAACTCAGTCCGGCATTTAGTAAAAACGTTTTTTATTAATTTTTGTAAATAAATAGTACAAAATCTATATTAATTATAAAATAAAAACTGTAAATTACAATTCTCGACCGGCAAGAACCTTATATTTGCTTAAAATAATAAACATCCAACACAGAACTACTTAGATTCCTACAAGGTAATTTCAATCCCAGTCATATTGCTAATCCAGTTAAGGTAAGATGTTACTCTGTAGAACCCAACGGGTTTTTCTGAATCACATCCTTGCGTAAATGAGGCTACGCCAATTACAACCCATCCTTCTTTCTCCTGAACGGTAAGTGGTCCACCAAAATCACTGCCGCAAATAGTTCCTCCACGGGCACAAATCACAGCATCAGTTACTATGGATCCGTAATCAGAGGCACAATCAGAATTTTTAATAACTATCATATCCGTCCACATGAGCGTTTTTCCTGGAAGTGTTGTGCTAGAATTATGCGAACCCCAGCCAGAAAAACGACTTTTAACTCCCACAAATGTGACCCCGATTTGATCCTGCGCTGGAAGATGTATGGGCTGGATACTTTCGCTAAACATTAGTGGAATCACAAACTCTATCAAGCCGATGTCATTGTGGCGAGTACTTCTGTAGTCAGGATGAAGTATCCATCGATTTCCTTGTATGCGAAGTGTTGGGTTATTCCATTCATTTGATCCGAGACTAAGCGTGATATTTTCAGCCTTGTCGATACAGTGTCCAGCAGTTAAAATCCAGTTCATTGAGAGAATAACACCTCCGCAAAACTTTTCACGATCAGGGAAACTACTTATTACCATCACTTGCCATGGAAACTGATTTGCACCCGCGTCATTTCCGTTCATTATTATGTTACTAAGCCGTAAATTGCTAAGTGTCGCCGCCGAACTGAACAGTTGATTTTGGCAGGCAAAAAGGACCAAAACACCAAAAGACCATATCGCGACCATTTTTGCATTCAATTGCAGTTAAACTCCACCAACCGACCACTATGTCTTATTTTATACTGACAGGTAACAGTTGATTAGATTCTGGATTCGGCTGGTGAAGTCAACTGATTACGTTTTACGATACGCCTATCTTATCATAAAGTGCATATTCAATTCGACCAAATGGTGTAAATTAAGTGCGAAAGATAACAGGCCACTTCCCGATAACATGCCAATGTAAATTTCTCCAGAAGAGATGAGTGGCGCGGATACTATTAGAGGTACGTATCGTCTTAATTTAGGGAATGATTTCAATCCGCGTGCCACCAGTTATGTCGGCTGGTGCTGCTGCGAGTTCCAGAAATGACAAAATTTATGACGGGTGGTGGTCTAGTTTCTAATAATATACTGGAATTAATCTCTAGGCTTAAGTGGATTGGGCAGGTAGAATGATATAATCGATTGTTTTCAGACGAAGACGCTAACTTGAGTCTTGATAACTACGTCATTTCCTTAAAGCGATTACGCTAATTTCTCCAGGTTGTAATAACATGCACGTCACTTAGTTATTGATAGAAATTACCCGTTCAATTGGGTAAAGTGACAATAAATTTTCTTCTAAGTTCATGGATCGAGATAGAGTTATTTTGACACCTTTATCATGCAGTAGAAGAATTAATACATTTCTTAGAAATGTACTTGGTGCCGAATTGTCGGGAGGCCGATAGAAGTTAGGTGTCTCTTTCGAGTTAGACGAAATTCACGTGTCCACTGTCTTTATCTTTCTGCATAAAATACTGATATTGATTATTTTTGTTTTTGTTTTTTATCATGATCTCGTAATTAGGCTTTGGTAAGCCCTTGTAAACATAAGATTATTACTGCAAACTAAGATGCAGTACAGCCATAGAATAAATATTAAATAGAAGAACAGTTGCACAAATTTTCCTGTTCCCTATCGTGAAGGAAATATGTAGTTTGGTAATGCTGTAGCAAATTTTGTATTAAAAAATACTTCCCAGATGTCAAAAAGTACATTTAGTGAGACAGAATAAATTTCTTAGCTCACAGAAGAGTAGTTTCTCTTTTGGTTGAATAAGTCGGATTGGCGGACACATAGGTGTTCTTTCTCTATTTCTGACCTCCCCCTAATACACCTGTGGTCTCCGATCAAGTACCTCTCCCCAGCAGCTTGTCAGTCTATTACCAGAACGTCAGAGGACTTCGCACAAAAACATCCAATATTTTCCTTAACTCCCACAAATTCCCAAACGATATCTTTGCCTTAACTGAAACCAATCTAACACCAGGAATTCTCGACAACGAACTATTCCCTCCAAACTATACCATTTTCCGTGTTGACGGTTGTGTAGGCAACAATGACCCACCAGGCCGTGGGGTTCCCATAGCTGCTCACAACCGCTATGATGCCACCCTGTTTAAGACCTCCGACTATTCAATATCAGAATTTGTATGTATCAAATTAACACTGAATAAGTGTATTCTGTATATTTGTTATATTCGTCCCTCTCAACCTCTAGAAGCCTAAAAGCCCCATAATTGAAATGTTAGACACCATGCTTGAGAACGCGAACGCCTCCGATGAATTCATTGTATTGGGTGACTTTAACCTCCCCCGTATTCAATGGTCATTGTCTGAGGACTGTTCACACTTTGTCCCCCGAAACGCCTCTTGCGCCAAAGAAGCCTTTTTACCGATCAGCTCTCTGTTTCTGGTCTCTTTCAAGTTAGTGGAGTCAGGACAATTAGACAATTAGACTTAATCTTTTCCTCAGAACCAGTTAACTCGGCTGTCGCGAAAAGCAAACATCTCCTCTCCTCTCTCGATCGTCACAATCCTCCCCTGTTCCTTGTTTTCTTCTACGAACACCCTCACGCCCTTTCAAGCTCCGAGTCTTCTCTTTCCTTCAATTTTCGTAAAGGCGACTTTGAAAAATTAAATCACTTGCTCCTCAATTCCAACATTGGCACTATCACTCAACAATAGACGTTGCTGTAGAGGCGTTTTATACGGAAATACACGCTTGTCTTACACAATCTATCCCTCTTCTTCCTCGTAAAAACTGCTCTTCCTCCCCCGTTTGGTACGACAAAGAATTACGCTCTCTCGGCAATAGGAGAAATAAACGTTGGCAAACTTTTCTTCTATCCCAGACCGAGTCTGACTATTCTTCCTACCTATCTGCTTATACCTCTTTTTCTGAACGTTGTGATATTCTCTACTATGAGTACCTCCAACGGATGGAAACAAGCCTCATAACCGACCCCAAGCGTTTTTATAGCTTTATTAATTCTAAGAAGAAATCCAATGGTTACCCTTCCACCCTAAAGCTCGAGAATACCTCTTCATCTGATCCTCAGGTTATCGCCAAACCTCTTTGCACATTTCTTCAGTAAATCTTTCAGCGACAATTCCCTACAACCTGACCTTAACTACTTTTCATTCTTGGACAATTGCACTTAAACGTCGTTTACATCTTTTGACCCTGACCCCGAACAAATCCCCGCCAGTATTAACGGGCTTGAGGATGACTTTCACCCAGGACCTGACGGCATTCCGGCCATCGTTCTGAAAAAGTGTGCCATGCATCTTATTCAACCCCTTACCTTGCTTTTCCGCCTCTCGGTCACTCAAGGGGGTTTCCCTCAATTATGAAAAACTCTTATATTATTCCCATATTCAAAAAAGGCTACAAGAACGATGTATCCAACTACAGACCCATCTCTAAATTATCATCAATACCTAAACTATTCGAAAAATTGGTCTATGATTCCATGTTCTTCCACTGTAAGTCTATTTTCTCCCGCTCCCAGCATGGCTTCCTCAAAGGAAGATCTACAACCACCAACCTTACCGAATTCGTCTCCAAAACACTATGTGCCCTGGAAAACGGTAAAAATGTTGATGTTATCGCCACCGATTTTAGTAAAGCCTTTGACAAGATCTCCCATAGCGTTATCCTGTTTAAACTTAATCGCGTAGACTTCCCCCTCGATTCATCTCCTGGATTCAATCCTACCTCAACAACCGTCGGTACAATGTTCTTTTCAGCTCATTTATTTCTGCCACCTCGGTCCATTAATTTTCATCCTTACAGTTAATGATGTTGATTGTGTCTTCAAATACTCAGATCTGTCCATTTATGCTTATGACATGAAAATAATTAAACATATCTCCTCCACGACCGACTCTCTTCTTCTACAAAATGACCTGGATTCGTTCACCACGTGGTGCATGAACAACTTTCTTGAGCTCAATGTCTACAAATACCAGTCCATCTCTTATTCCCGCAAGCGTCTTACAACAACCCCGAGAACCTACTTGTTAACCAACGTACCAGTCCCTATCGTTACTTCTTTGTGTGACCTAGGAATAATCTGTGATAGCGAACTAAATTTCCGTTCCCATATTGATAGCATAATTAACAGAGCTAACTCCGCGATAGCGTTTGTGAAGCGCTGGTCTAGAGAGTTCTCCAATCCTTACGTTTCCAAATCTCTCTATATTTCCTTCGTTAAACCTCTCCTTGAATATGCCAGCCAGGTATGGTCACCTACGCAAACAACCCACATTAACAGAATTGAATCTGTCCAGCGTAGGTTCATTCGCTTTGCTCTACGTGATCTTCCGTGGGTAGACAGATTCAACCTTCCACCTTAAGAACACCGTCTGAAACTGATCGACTTACAACCCCTAAGTAAACGTCATGTTTCCGACGTTCTCTTCATTCATCAGATATTAAGTGGTGGCATAGACTGCCCTTCAATCCTACAGTCTTTACCCATTTATAACAACCCCCGCAACCTTAGGTCCACTCCCCTTTTCCGACTCGCACGAACTACCAATTACCAGAATGCTAAGAAAAGTCAACGACCTTCCCTCATTTGACTTCCATCTGAGTAAATCATCCCTTCACAAAGCCTTATATCTTGAACCCGCCCATCTTGATCGCCTTTCCTAGCTTACATTATCTGTTATGAATTATTGTTTATTTTAGTTTGTAGTATTTATTTTGTATTTTTTATGTAACAGCTTCCACTAAGCTTAAATAAATAAAGTAAATAAATAATTCACAGTTCTTTCGACATGTCACAGCCCACTCTAGATGCATGCCCGGAAAACATGACACTTCTACCACCAAGCGTTTCGTTCTTATTTTATTCTTGTTGTACCACAGATCAACTGCACACTCTCCTAACCAAAACCAAAGATAAATGGTGATGTCATTTATGCATTTTAAGCTCAATACTTCAACAAAACGAAAACAAGAGGGAGTCGAACTTGGAACCTCTTTGTTTTTGGGAAGTCGGTTAAAAAGTAGAATTCCCCAACCGTTTCCTATTGTCTACTGTGGCAAGCTTGTTTACACCTCTAATGCTCAGCTGTTCGGAATAGCTGACTCAGAGATTTCCCAGTAGGGAAATTTTCTTCCAGCGACTATCCCCGAGTAAAAATAAGCCTCGCCCATTTCTAGCCTGAAACAGGCACGCACAGCGTAAAAACGCCTGAATGGCGCTCAAATGAGACACGGTAGGCCTGAGTAAAAATTATACTTTCTCAAATGCCAGCCCGCTGCAGGCATGTATCAATTAAAGACTCGCCAAATAGTCCAATCCAAACATGGTACGTACCCTCACATTTTTTCTAGACTAAAATTAAAAATGAAAACAATAAAATAATTTTCGTAGATTAACTCATTCGAGACCAACGTCTGAAATAACAAAACTATCTCCGCAATAGCTCACAACGTTTGTGCAATTGTGTCTTATTTTAACTTCGGTTAATAAAGATTATAACTAAAACTGGAAAATATAACTAAGAATAAAAATAAAAAATTTCAGGTAATTGTGTATTTGTTAATTTTTGGGACTGTAGCGGGAGTGTGCTTAATACTACCGAGCGCATTTGTTCGCTTTGCGTACTCGTAACGGGTGCGTATATACTTTTTAAAATATTAACGTCTGTATCTGCATTGGGCGTGAATATACCAACTCAATAATTTTTACTCGGGTTCATATAACAAATGGAATAAAGTAGCAGGAAATTTTTTTCGTTTTGTTCGAAGCTACTATTTATACTTATACTATGGTACGAGACATTCGAATTAAAACTTATTTTTAACAAGCGTTAATTAAAGTCTGTCACATTTATTTTAAGACAAAAAGAATCAATTTCTGACACCTGCTTGGAGTTCAACAATTTCCTAAAGTAATGGCCAGCAATTAAGGAAAACAAGCTCCCCTAATGCCTCATCATTTCTTTGTTCATAGCTCCTGATTTGAAAATGCGTCCTGATAGGCATCAAGGACTTCGAATAATCAAAGCCTTTTTAAGTTCTCATTAAGTCAAACAATATAAATTGACATGCAGCCATCTAGATGAGTTTAGAGATTTCAGAATGGTCACCATGAATGTCACCAATGTTCTTCGCTCGAATCCGTTGAGACGTCGCAAGAAACCTGGTTTAACCAAGATTTTTGCAAAGGCATTAGTTGAAACCTTTTATGAATACGCAGAAGTGACGGAAGTGAATGGCTTGTGGATGATGAGACGCAACAAAATGCATGGAGTTCTCAGGTGAGTTTTTAATTGTATTAGTCAGCATTTTACATAAACGTTATTATCACTCCTCAGGTGGATTTGGGGATCGATTCTTATCTTACTGTTTATTCTTGGCATGTATTTGTCCGCCAAGATATGGATAAAATTCTATTCAGCTCCAACACTTACAACAATTGCAACGAATCTTCCAATTACTGATATTGCTTTCCCTGGAATAACTCTTTGCAGTCCTCAAATTGTCATCAATAGAAAAGTAGCTGAATTCGTCAGAAAAATGTTCGATTACTTCTAATTTTCTTTGGATAACTGTAACAAAACCGATCTATTTTACAGAAATACCTCCGAGGAGTATAACAGTGATGAACTTGCTGCAGGTCTGATGCATTTGGAAGCGTTTACCACTCGTCAGTGGGAAGCCCCTAATATAACACTTTTGCAAGCAGTCGATGATACGTTGGAGTTGCACAATCTCACAGTTTTCGAGGCAATCCTTGAAGTCAGTGCAGGATGCAATGATTTTCTGCAGCACTGCTTTTGGGGAAGCTCTGAGTTTTCATGTCAACAACAGCATGACTACTTATCGTTCTCTACTTCAATATCACAGTTTGGTCTATGTTGTTCGTTTAACTATAACCCCAACAATCAGTCCTACATCCCATTTTCGTCCAATCTTTTTGGTGTTAATGGTGGACTAAACATGATTGGATTGGAAGGTTCCGGTGATAATGTGTCAACAGGGCTTTTGCTTCTAGTACATCATCCTATGGATTTTGCATCAGAATCAGCATCTTCGGTTACTTTGAAACCCAATTCCGAATCGTTTGTAGAAATTTACCCGACCGATCAGAGTTCTTCGAAGGAAGTATTGGAGCTTAAGCGAGACAAGCGAAATTGTCTAACAGCCGGAGATTTGGATTTGGCTATTTATCGACAGGCAGCGTGCACGTTGGCGTGTCAAACTGAAGCTATTTATAACACTTGTGGTTGTCATCCGTACCATCTTCCAGTGTTTAACAAGGACGTTAAGATGAGAGACTGCAAATTAGTCGATGCTATTTGTTATACGGATAATTATGGTAAGACTTGAAAAATTTAAATGAAATTTATTTTGCTCGAAAATAACCGCGTTTAAAGTAGTATGCCCTGAAGTGTGAAGTATTCAAGTTAATCTGTTCAGTCTCTGCAAAAGTGTTCACAGAAAGGTAACTACCGGTGTGAATGGCCAATGTTTGTTTTCACCTATCAATTCGAGCAATTTACCATTAAATATATCCGAACAACCCAAATGAGAGTAAAAAAATCAAAACATTTAAACAAATTGCAAAAAGATAAGGACATAAGACTCCGTCTCCTCCGTCCGTCTCCAATCTTGTGGTACGTCAACCTAATTTTGCTTATGAAATAAGTACCGTAATCCAGACTTCTTCATAAGAGAAATTTGGAAGGAAGAATCAACTACTACTGCTCGGAGCTTAGCGGTGTGGGCAGTGGAATTCCCTATCATGCTGAGTTTAATTGAAGACTAGATCATTTACTTACTTTTCTTTAATATCTACTTAAATTTAATATTTGTCGGTTTAGGTTGGATAACAAATTTGAGACCTTTCCTTACGGTTCAGCCTATGATGCTAAATAGATGGTGTACGTTTCGTTTGAACGCCTGAAGCTCAAAGCAGTAATGGACATTAGTCAAATAAATTTTCAATTAAATAACGATTTTATTCCTAAATATGAGATTTATGTCTTCTCAAAGGTCAATTATTTGATAGGCGAATAGCAAATAATTATTTTCGAATAATTTTAATCACATAACGCACGATCTAAGGGGCCATTCAAGTATTACGTAAGCAGATTTTTTGCAATATTAACCTCCTCCCCCTCGCCTCGTCAGCAAAAGTAAGCAAAGCTCTTACCCCCCAGCTTTCTGTATTTCTACATTTTACAATTTGAAGAAAAAGCTTTGAAGCAAGTTGTTCTCGGTCTTGGCAAGTGCCAAATCCAGCCCGTGGTCGCCCAGGACCTTACCCCGCCGTTGAGCCTCATCTGAGCCGTGTTAATGACCGCCGCGATGTCGTCAGCATACCCAACCAGGAAAGACCCTTCAGGCATCGCCATTCGAGGAATCCCGTCATAGGTATAATTCCATATGTCGGAACCCAGAATGGAACCCTGCTCCGGCCTTGCCGAAAGAATCCTCGATTTTGGTCCATCCTCCGTCTCAAAGGTAGGGGTGCGATCCTTCAGGTAGTCCCTCATCATCTGTATAGCTACTGAGGGACCCTGAAGTCACACGCTCATACGCCTTGAGCGCGTCCCCACACCTTACCGAGTTGAAGGCGTTGCGCACACCGGGTGAGAGTAAAAATAATTATACATATCAAGCAAGAGCTCTTGATGGCTATCCGACAACGCCTTCAGGACCTCTACCAGGAGCCCGCCAGGAGCCCGCTTTGCGTAGCTCCTCCAATGTAAAAAGAGGAGCATTGAGTTCCTGTCGGACCACGTAGTTGGGCTCCAGCGGCTGGGTGCGGAATAGGGCGTCGACAAGGGATCAGACCGTCTCCGCATCGAGGGGTACGCTCCTTATTTGCGGAGGACAATCCTATACCCCAGTCCCCAGAGATTCTCGAAGGCTCATCTTGCGTCAGGATCGCGTCGGCGAGCTCGTTGAGCCAGCCGCCTGATATGGAGACATATCCGCCTCAATTCCGCGATTTCGTCTGTCTACAAGTACACAAGGCGGCGATCCTCTCTGCATCCTCTTTTCCGCTCACGGCCTCACGGCAAGCCTGGTAAATCAGACTCATTGTGGAGTTTACCACCCAGGCGGCTTGCTCGGTAGCTGGCAGTCATTCCGGAATCCTGTCAATGGTTTGCTGACCATGTACAATGACTTGCGACGGCTTTTCGACGTTCATCCTACCGACATCACATCTGGGCGAGCCTTGCAGACGCAATCATCACGATAACATGTTGGCTAGAATCCATCTCGATACTACTCACTGACTACCACGACGTCAGCGTCTTTCTCGAGACGAACTTGAGCCAAGAGAACCACAACCATTAGCTTCTTTTGACCTCCTCTAGGGTCTTGCAGAAGACCCCGCACTGCCCCGACGCTGCAATATGTCACCGCGAGCCTGGCTCCCCCGCCACTTCCGGGCAGAGGAAGAACACCGGACCCACGGTGCACGTCTTGTCATTGTTCCCCTCCACCACCGCACTGGAAGCAGAGCTTGCTTCGGTGTGGCCTCTGGTGTCTATACCTCAGGTACTTAAAACACATGGGAACGAGTAACCGCCTGCATACCTTTCTCTCTACCCAACCGGCCCTGATTAAGGCAGCCTTCCGAAGGCTCGCCGCGGCCGTCTCGTCAACCTCGATAATCGCTAGGCATTGTCCTCGGCCGTTTGGGCGGGTAAACGCGACCCTCAGATCTTTTTTGAGGGTTGCCGTAACCACACTGACATCCTCCTTGGTCGTGCAACCGTCATGCCCGCTGATCTCCAGGTTAGCTCTGGGAACCAGTTGCTTGACGCTTTTCGCTGATCCAACAACGCCCTTCGAGGCACGAGTTAGCATTCTTGGACCTAACCGAGGCAACCGAAAGCGTTACGCCTCCCCTACACCCGTACCTATAGGGGACACTTCCCTTCCGACCGTCCTTTTCCCTCTTCCGAATCACCAGCGACCTGCTTCCGAAGGTTCCGTAGGCTTTTGGCGGAGCATCCCCTACACGCTCGAATCGACGTAAGGACAACAAGACTTAAAGAACTTAGGAAATTAAGACTTTAAAGAGAAAGTGGAAAAGAGCACAATGCATTATTTTGACAGCTATGCTGTAGGACTTCTCTTTGTCATCCGGTTTGCTAATATACTTTTATATCAGTAGAAAGAAACATCGTAGAGATTTGAAACTTGCTTTAATCTTTGAAAGAAACAGAAACATATTTGTTCTCATTCCACTCCTGCTCCATTAATACTACATTCTCTACATCAAACACTTGTTACTACATTTATATTTTCCAGATTACTTCAAAAGTATTAAATGCGATCACTGTCTACCGAATTGCTATGACGTAACGTATTCGACGGCATCCTATTTTACGGACTTAAAGCAACATGATTTCTCAGTCAGCAGTATACAGTAAGTGTTCTAATCCTGCCAGTATTGTAGATCTAGATCCAACTTAATACTCTTCTATTTCTTGAACAGCACGAAAATAAATGTAACCAATGACACCTTTATTGCCAGAGTCTATTTAGCTAAGCAAGTTGTTCCATCTAGCCGGAAAGTGATAGTGATGTCTTGGTTGAGTCTGCTTTGTAAGTAGCATTTGAATATCCGACGGAACAAAAATCCAATATTATTCCTTCCAGCGGATCTTGGTGGAGTATTCAGTCTTTGCCTGGGAATCAGCATTATCTCTCTCGTAGAGTTCTTTTACTTTTTCACATTTCGTTTATATCGAAACTTTTTAACGCAGAGTGCCATTATTCACGTTGCTGTCAAATAAATTCTAGTGAGCGAAGTTTTACTTATTCAAAAACGTGTACGCTTCCGTCTTTTGGATATTCCCCTATTTACAGGCTAGAGAACTTCATAAAAACCATTTTTCGATTTCGTTTATTTCTCATTAATTTTTATATTCATTCAACATGGTCGTGATTAAGGAGTTTTTCCCATCGCAGAAGGAATTCATTGCTGACTACATGGACAAAAGGCGACAGCGTTTGGAGATTTTGCAACAACGGAATTTTAAGCTTTCCTGTAAGTTACTTGCACTACATTAGGTCCACTTAATGAATTTTCATCAATGTAGTCGTTCCAAGAGAAGAAGAGATCTTAACACCGTTCGAAACTTTACAATCTACTGGAACTGATTCTATCGAGAGGTCAGCAGTTTCTACGGACATAGGTACTCCAAAGATCATTCCCTTGACTGATGAGCCGGTCTATGTAAAAAATTTTAAGAAGTTTATAACGGAAACTCAGCTTCACTTGGATCAAGTGCTGGCGAATAATCGAAAAATTGATGCTGTCCACGGGATTGTAAATGATATACTAACACCAGCTCTAGAGCTGAACAGATTTGATGTTGGTACAATCAATACTGCTTGTGATTCGGGATCTATCTCGGGTGCTTCTTCGAATAACACTTTAGGAGAAAAGTCTGTGGCTGATCTGAATATATCCGACAGTGAGAAATTGTCCTCATCAACAATTTCACCGAAGAACCTAAAGAGTGGAAAGGCAGGGCGGAGACTGTCAAAAATCTCTAGAGCTGAGATTGATTCTAAAGTAAATTCGTGCAGATCGAGGAGTGATACTAAATTAAAATCCTTCAGATTGGGGAATGATCCTAAGGACAGAAAGGCAGATGGCAGATTATCAGTCAGAGAAGATTTACAGAAAACACGGAAAATTTTCAAAACTCACTCATTTGAATTTTCGAAGGAAAAAGATCCTGAACCTAAGCCTCCTCTATCATCCACCGAAAGGCTTAGGAGGTTTCAGAATATCATTGCCAATCGAACCCCTTTATCGACTAGGTCAGCTAGAGCATCCACACAAGCATTTTCGAACAAGGCACCACAAAGCACTAGAACATCTAGCTTTAATTGTGACGACACTTTTGATTTGAATAATTTAACGGATTTGAAGGAAGGTGCAGGAAAGAATAACTCATCCCATGGGATCGTTCCGCACGGAAATGCCGCGAAAAAAATGTTTCGTATTCCAGTGTCTATTATTAACTTATAAATGGAGTAATATTCTTAAGAGATTCGCGGTAATTGTTGTGGCAATTTCTTTGCGATGGAATCTTGCGTTTAGAAATTATTTGGTTATTTACAGGTAAAATAAAATTGTTTATCTAGCCGAATTCTGGCGTTTTATGGAATTGAGTTTTGGACGCAATTGGAAAATCTTATGTTTGACTAGCATAGTCTCATAGGCGCGTTCCTTGTAGAAGTCCCCAAAGTAAGTAAAGGCAACTATTTTTTTTTTAAATTGAAAGAAATAAACGTTTCACAAAATTACTTTATAACTTACTATTATTTTGTGAAACTAGCAAGTGTGTATTTCTTTCAATTTAAAAAAATGTTGACAAAAAAGTTTCACCAAGTGCCTACAGCAAACACCATTAATTACATAGAAGCTCTTTCGAAACAGCGCAACACGGAGTATTGGCCGTTATTGAGAAATCGCTCAGAAACAAAGAATTTACCTTGGGTATATTCATCGACATTGAGGAGCTTTCAACAATGTCTAGACTACTAATACACATCGCTCTTAAATACCACGGTACCAATATCCTCGGTTGCTACTGTATACTATATTCAGAGGAAGTCTGAAATAAGGCTCTTAGTAGTTAATGAGATCCTGGTCTCATTCGTAGATAATGGGTTAAAGGTCTCTGGAAAGTTCCTTAGAACCATCTGCGAACTAATGGTAATCAATTGAGGCTTATCGGTCAATCCTCGGAAGACGAAAGCAGTTCTCTTCGTAAGGAGGAAAACGACTGTCTCCTTCTAACTCCCCAAATTGGGCGGAAATACCCTGACACTAACCAACCAGGCCAGATTATTATTATTATTTTTATTAAGGATTGGATCAAGGACTAACCGCATCCTTTAGTCACTACGACTAATTTGATCTTTTGTGACCTGATCCAGATTCAGTATTAGGAAGCCCCGTCAATCTTTAGTTCCCTTATCAGACCTAACATTTTTCTGGGGGCTGCCTTGGCTATATCTGATGTTGATGGGAAAGCCCCACCAAGGTGTAAGCCTGATACGGCTGAGGGCCTCACAGTGACAGAGGATATGTTCCGCTATCTCTTCCTCTTCTAAACAGAATCGACAGGTGTCATCATCAGCCAGCCCCAACTTTTTTAGGTGGTAGCCCAGGTGACAGTTACCAGTTAGAAGTCCTGTTATCAGCCTTAAATCTGGTGTGCTGAGTGAGAGCAGCTCCTTCGTTTTCTGTTTTGAGTAGGTTATAAACCTCTTTGCTTGTCTTGACCATGGGATATTTGCCCACTGTGAGTGCTTACATTCGTCCTCCCTTGACCGGATACGCATTGCTATTCGGCTTTTTGAGTAGCCACAGAATGGCTCCGGTCCAATAAACTGAGAATCCGTGTCTTTTTTTGCTAGGAAATCCGCCTTCTCGTTGCCTTCAATGCCCTCGTGCCCTGGTACCCATGCTAGCGTGATGCAGCAGTGAGACAGTCCCAGACGATTTTAGACTCAAAGGTGAACGATCCCAGAGCCTTAAGTGCCGCCTGACTGTCGGACATGGTATATATTTTAGCACCGCGTATTCCTCTGTTGGTAATTTCACGTGCGCAGATTTCGATAGCATGTATCTCTGCTTGAAAGATGGTTTGTGTAGAACCGAGCGATTTGTACAGCCTTAATCTTGGTCCATAGACCCCGATGCCCGTTCTGTCTTCCATCTTGGATCCGTCCGTGCACCAAACCAGAAATCCCCTTTCAAAGATATGTCTATTATTGAGCCAATAATCTCTGCTCTCAAGGATCAGCTTGAATGGTATATCAAAGTTATGCCTCTTCGGCATAATATCTGATATTGAGTTGATCACCGGATCACCCATGAATGAGATTGGTGCCAGTCAGCCTTATTGCGCTTGAGGCATGTAAATGTAAATGTAAAGGGAGGAGGTCTAATAGGGCTGCCGTGGGGCATGTGCGCATGGCACCAGTAACTCCTAGACATGCTGACCTCTGCAGTTTTAGCAGTGTGGATCGCGCTGTCTTTTGTTCTACTTTTGGCCACCACACGAGAGCTGCGTAGCTGACCATGGGTTTTATGATTGTTTCATATGCCCAAAGGGCCATTTTGGGCCTTAGTCCCCAGTCTTCGGCAGTCCAAAGAGTCTTCGGCAGGACCATAGGGCAGTCATAGCCTTTCCTGTAACCCTATTGAGTTGAGGATTCCATGTGAGTCTTTGATCTAGAATAACTCCTAGATATTTGACCTCACTTGAGAATTCTTTCCGTGTTCCTTCAAGAGTAGCAGCCTCTAGCCTTAGGTTCCTTTTTCTTGTGAATGGTATAATGGTTGTTTTACTAGGGTTGACTCTGAGCCGTTCCCTAGCAGCGTAGCCCTGGCAATCGTAGCCAGCATTAGTCAGTTTAACCAGGAGATCGTCAATAACAAGTGACCAAAGCAGTGGGGAGAGAACTCTCCCCTGAGAACAGCCTCTAGTGGCCCTTACTGTTACCGAATTGACCCCCAGCCCCGCTGTGATGTTCCGGTTACTCAGCATTGCCCCAATCCATCGGACCGTCAGCAGATCAATACCTCTGTCGGTGGCCGCTCCTTCAATGGACGAGAAAGACGTATTGTCAAACGCACCTTCAATATTAAGGAAAGCACAGAGGGCAACGCCCCTACCATTGACAGCATCTTCTAGTTTTCCAACCAGATTATGTAGTACTGTTATAGTTGATTTGCTTACCTGATAAGCGTGCTGGTGATCATGTAGCGCTGGTCAGACAACCGTACCTAATATGTTGGTCAATGATTTTCTCCATTGACTTGAGAAGGAAGGAGGATAGGCTTATCGGCCGATATGCCTTGGGTTGAGCCGCTGGTCGCCCCCACTCTTGGGTATAAAAGGTACCCTTACCTCCTTCCATGGATTGGGAATGTAGCTGAGTTGATAGCTAGCCCTAAATATTTTTGTGAGTATTGGCAACAGTTCATCTACCACCAGACCAGGGCGGCGTAAGAAACGATCGGCTTGACAATTGTATTGTATAGCCAGAAAATCATCTTCGGGGTAAGACCCCAAGTCCTTCCGAAGAGTCTTCGACAGGCCCATAAGGCTCGTGTAGCCTTATTTAGGGTGGTGTTGAGATGACCTTAAGGAGGTCTCAAGGCTAAGAGTTGGAGAGATCATCCATTTCCGAAACTTTACCGGCTAAGTCTAGACCAGCTATACCCAATCACCGATCTCCAACCAACCCACCATTACTTTCTTTCATGTTGGGTAATCTTTTATCAACTGACACCTTCATTAATTCACCTTAGTTGAAGTTTAGGAGTTGTTTAAGACATTGGTTCTAATGCCGTCAATTTAAACTTTTCATTGCAGAAATTTCCAAATTCGTGCGAATTATTGAAGAAAACTTAATTCCTTTTTTTCGTTTCGTTGAGTAATTGGTTATCACGAAATTAGCACCTGACCACGCTTAGAAAGGGTGGCTAATTCGAATTACTAAAAAATAATGCAGCTTGAAGGGAGCAAGAGATATATTATCGGCATTCTGAGGTGATATAACTTAAGTAGTTGGCAAAGTAGAACTGAGTTATTCTTCAAGAGTTTGTTAAGAGTGCATTTACGATCTTATCAGTTGTAACACTTTCCGTTAAATCAAAGTGAAATCAATTTCGTCGTTTAACCGAAATAATTGATTAAAATGTTACTTCAGTTACTAGCACTAGGATTGTTGTTACAAATAGAAACTTCTTCTTCTACCATTAGACGCCGTCGGATGATTAAAGGATTCGAGTCGGCTTATAGACAATTTCCCTGGCATGCTGAGCTCATAATTTATTCTACCAATAGTAGAAGATACATTTGTGGCGGATCGCTAATACACAAAAACTATGTTTTAACTGCAGCGCATTGCATGGAGGAGTATTTGAAACTTCCAAAATGCTTTATAGAAATTGTCACAACTTTTCTTGCAGTGCAAACGTAATTGTAGTCAAATTGGGAGCCATTACTATTTACACCGAACTATTTAAGACTTATGCAAAAAAATAGTTCGACATCAAGATTATGATTTTAACGAATTTCGACACGACATAGCACTAATTGAACTTTCGGAACCTTCTCCAATTTCAAAATTCATAACGACAGTGGCGCTACCTTCAAAGGAGATTGCGAAAACAATACTTTTCCCTAACGCAACTGGAGTAGTTTGCGGATTTGGCGTCACTAACGATATTAGTTAGTTTTTTTAAGCTAATTTACATTTATTTTCAGTTAAAAATTTAAGTATTTTTAAGCGCTAAAAATGTCTACATCACTTCTATGGATACAAGCTCGTATAATTTCGAACGAGAATTGTGCGCAAATTTTTGGTGAACTTGTCACAAATAAAATTATATGTGCGAATGGTGTTTATCCAGAGCAGAATATTTGTGATGGCGACTCAGGTGGTGGACTAGCAATTAACCATAAAGGAAAGAACTATTTAGTTGGTACTACTTCATTCGCATGGCCACATCCTTGTGCCGGATTACCTGCTTGTTACACAAAAGTGGAACCATACGTTAATTGGATAAATGAGGTGATTAAGTACTCCGAAAAATCAAGTGTATAAATAATATGTTGTGACTTATACCGTTGAGATTAACAAATAAAAAACCTTTTTAAAAAACAAGCTTTATACAAGCCATATACTGAAAGTTTAGGTAGGCAATACCAAATACTAGGTATAAGGATTTCATATCGGGCAAGCATATTCCAGAAGGTGCAGAAGAGAAACCTAGTTAAGCAGGGATCGTCAAGCTCTGTGGACCACATTTTCACGATGCTAAGCATGGAATTAGTCCTACGCATCACGAATTCCACGTGGTTCAACCCCCTACCGCCACCTTTGTTATCGTGGTATCAATCAAGGAACATACTCTACCCAACAGAAAAAGAATCATCGAAATCGGTCCACGCGTTACGAAGTTAGACTACCCCTGCCCCTCCCCTACCCCCACCTGAGGACCAAATTATTCTTCTATTAGCAATGGTGGATCACACTCTATACAAGAGCGAAATAATAATCCAAATCGGTCCACGCGTTACAAATTTAGGTTCCACCCCCACCCCCCAAACATTTTTTTTACATTGTGATAATCGGTGAACATACTTTACCCAACAAAAAAAGAATCATCAAAATCGGTCAACGCGTTACGAAGATATGACCGGTCACACATAAAAAAAATACACTTCGAACTTAGAACCTCTTTGTTTTTGGGAAGTCGGTTAAAAATGAGACCCCTTCTGATAGTAAAAGTTATTACGGTGCATTTGGTTGAATTAAGGGGAGGGGGGGTTGATATCACAAGAGACGACACGTAAAATTTGGGCATTATCTTAATAACACAAGATTCTGGAGCTAATCAGAGGCAACGAGGCATCATTAATAAGATGAGAGGGCAAAAAATACTGCCTACGGCAGCCAATCAATAAGAAGCGGCGGAAATCCGAGCAAATGAAGCTTGTGAATGAGAATCCCATGATCAATTCCATTGAAAGCCTTACTTAAATCAGTTAATATGCAGTCGACTTGGAGGCGAGCAGTGATGCACGAACTCGAGAAGGTTGGTGGTAGCTAATGGAAAACGCCTATGAAAGATCTGCAATGAAAACAGAGTAGGTACGTTGCTGATTAGCAATTCGAACTCCTTCGCAACACATCACAAGTTGGCAATGGGTCTATAATTGGATTTGTCAACCATTTTATGAAGGGGAATAATAACAGAATCCTTCCAAAGCACAGGGAAACGGCCGCAGCACAGTGAAACGTTGAACAGAAAAGAATCGGTGAGCCTAAGCAGTTTTGGAGATTTGTAAACTCTAAGCGTAGCACCGACGGCTACCCTACTTTATTAAAACTAGGTGACACTGAAAGTAGTGATCCCTTGACGATTGCGAACCTTTTCGGCGACTTTTTTAAGACAGCTTTTCTTTCTGACAACTGCGATACTAGCTCTAAGGATTTTAGCTACTTGACATTATTTCCTCCTTCTTCACTGGAAATGAAAGATCTTACATTTGATGACGATACAGTCGCGAATTACATCAATAATTTGGCAGATAGTTTTTCGTGCGGTCCTGATGGTATTCCTGTTTCCCTTTATAAGAACTGTTCTTCTTCCATGGTTTCTGTTCTTTGTTATTTATTTAATTTATCTATTTCTTGTGGAGTCTTTCCAAAATCTTGGAAATCATCTCTTATTATCCCTCTTCACAAGAAAGGCAAGAGGTGTGATATTTCCAATTACAGACCCATTGCAAACTTGTGTTGTATTGCTAAGATTTTTGAGGCATTAGTTTGTGATACACTATACTTTCATTGCAAACCTTTTCTTGGAACAT
The DNA here is from genome assembly GCA_964036015.1 of Leptarthrus brevirostris. NCBI lineage: Eukaryota > Metazoa > Arthropoda > Insecta > Diptera > Asilidae > Leptarthrus > Leptarthrus brevirostris. Next base: position 21,458,346 of record OZ038374.1, read on the forward strand.
TCCAGCATGGCTTTATGAAAGGTAGGTCTACTGCGACTAACCTACTGGAATTCTCAAATTTCTGCTTATCCAAAATTGAGGCTGGAAAGCAAGTGGATTGTATCTTTACAGATTTTAGCAAGGCATTCGACAGAATAAGCAACCAAGTTTTGATTCACAAGTTGACGGCCCTCGGGTTTCCTTCATTGTTTGTAGACTGGGTTCGTTCTTACCTACTAAATCGGACTCAGCGTGTGTCCTTTCGTGGATCACTATCCAAGTTTATTTTTAATTCCTCTGGTGTACCTCAGGGAAGTCACCTAGGCCCGATTTTATTTATTACATACATCAATGATGTATCTTTATTTTTGAAATATTCAAAAATTCTTTGTTATGCTAACGACGCCAAAATTTTCCGTGTTGTGTCCTCTATTCGAGACTGTGAACTTTTAAATTCTGACTTAGACGCTTTCTACAACTGGTGTTCTGATAACTATCTTCCCCTCAATATTAGTAAGTGTACGTCTATGTCTTTTACTCGTAGAAAGAATCCTCTCGACTTCAAATACACCATGCATGGCTGTGTTCTGGAAAAAATTATTAGAACCAAGGACTTGGGACTTTCCTAACTACTCTGTTATTATTTTGTAATTATTATGTAATATTATTTGTTTTTCTAGTTAATTATTTTTTTTTTAGTTATTGTTTTAAATTATTTATTTTCTAGTTATTTTTATTAATTATCGATTATTGTATTTATTCTGATTCTTATTTTATTTTGTGACTGTTTTTATATTGACATGTTAAGTAATCAGCCCATTGATGAATCTTAAATAAATAAAAATGGAGAACAGGGGCAACCGACTAGCAGCACCACACGAAAATCCATCAGACAAGTTCGACAAATATTCCGTGACAGTGACGTCATCAAAAACTAATCTTTGAGTTCAAAGTGGAAAAAAATCGGTGGACATAGTATCACAGGCGGGATCCCAAAACGAAGGAAGAAAGAAATCAGCGAAGAAATTGGCTATCTCAGCAGGGTCACTGCTCTTGCGGTCAACTGAACTAAGAGAGGAGGGATAACCATCGCTGAGGTGTTTAGAATTTATAATCCTCAAGAATTGTCGTGGTATCCCTGGTAGTCTGCGTCACAGAGGAGCAGAACCTTTTCCAGGCCTTACTTTTCAATCTTTTGAGGCACTCTGAAATTAAAGGAGCGCTTTAAAAAAAGCACACAATCCGCGAATAACTACTATTAATGATTACTGATGGAATAGTTTAGGTCGTAAAAAGGATGGGATAGAAAATCTCCACAAAGTGTAAGAAGAGACAAAAACCCGTTCGAGCACTATGATAATTGACACAACAGATCTAAAAGTCTTAAAAGTCTCTTAATAAAAACCTTGAATAATCCCCCCCCCCCCCCCAAAGTGATGCGGGTAGAACGGCAAGGCTTTAAATACAACAGGTGGTTCGGTGGTTTAATTTGCACCTACTTCAAAATGTCGTAAAAGAAATAAAATTCGGTTCAACTTTTTTTTCAAAACTATTTAATTTTTCGCTTTTTAGTGTCTTCTACTCTATACAACGACAAAAAAAAACCATCCAAATCTGTCCAAGCATTAAGAAGTAAGGTCCAACCCCCTAAACCACCTCCATCCCACTAAAATGTTTTTCTTCGTGGTATCAATTAAGAAACATACTCTACTCAACAGAAAAAGAATCATCGAAATCGGTCCACGCGTTACGAAGTTAGACTGCCCCTCCCCTCCCCCCACCCTAGCCGAAATTGTGATGTCGCAGTATATGAAGAAAGTCATGACTCCTCAAACAGCGCGCCGGAACCGAAACATTGAAAGAACTAGAAGCTCAGGACTATTTATAGAGCCCTGTATGCAATCGAATGCAAATGCAATACGGAAAACTTTGCGTCTATTCTCAAGAGTATCTAAAGCGATACGAGTAAGCTTATCTACTTACGGAGGCAAGACAAGGGAATCGTTCCATGGAGAGCACGAAGAGTGAATCTGATAAATCTTCGCTGAACTGCCTAAATGCGGTTAGTATATGACGCACAAAAAGGAGGCCAAACAATACAAGAATACTCTAAAATTGGCCTGACAAAAGTGCAATAAAGTAGCCTACTGGTATATCGAATTCCTTAGACAACCTTTTAACAAAACTTAGTGTCGCCTTAGCCCTGTTAAATGTTGCATCAATGTTGTCAACAAAGGGAAAATTAGCATTTAGCCAAACGCCTAAGTCTTTGGTTTTCTTAAGTCCAGCAACGAACGTCCATCTATGGTATAGTTAACAACCAATTAGTTCCTCTTACGTGAAAAGGAAATACTAGTGCACTTTTCTATATTGATTGGTAGAAAATTAATGGAATACCACTTATGGAAATTGTTCAGATCGGAATTCAGGAGGGCACAATTGGCTACGTCAGAAACCATACAGAAAATTTTAGCGTCGTCAGGATACCAAAGAAGCTAGGAACTATCTAAAACAGTCGATATGTCATTAATATAAATAATGAAAACTAGAGGTCCCATATGACTACCTTGTGGGACACCTGAAGAATTATAGATAATGTCGGAGAGAGCACCGCGAAGTAAAGCGCGTTGTAAACGATGAGACAAATAGGAGCCCAACGATTCAAGAGAGGGAAATCCAAGGAGATGAAGTTTGTGTGTAAGAATTTTGTGATCATTTCTGTTAAAGGCTTTATTGAAATCAGTAAAAATGCAATCCACCTGCCCACCAGATTCGATGACAGAGATACTGAAATTTGAAAACTCAAGCGAGTTCGTTGTAATTGACTTACCTTTTACAAAACCGTGTTGAAAAGAGCCCAAAAATGGTTTGAAATGAAAATACAACAATCACACAACTTGTAAATGCAGCACAGGTTAGCAATATAATTCGTGATATCACGCTTCTTACCCTATTTATACAGTAGAAAAATTATAGAGATCTTCCAGGGTTTAGGAAAAATGCCACGACGGATGTATAAATAGACTAAATGAGAAAGAATAGGGGACAAGAGACGAACTACAGTTCTTCAAGACCGAGATAGGGATGCCGTCAGGGCCAGTCGAGAAACTGTCAACGAGATGAGAGATCTTCTCCTCGTCGAAAATCAAGTCCTTAGGCTCAAGGGGTGTCGGTGGTAACCCCGCAAGTCAGTTAAATTCTTAAAACTAATATCATAATTATCTACCAAGAATGCAGTTTTAAAGAAAGAGCCAAAGAGTTTAGCAATCGTAAGAGGATCACTAAACATCAGTTTTAGTTTTGCAGGTTACAAATTGTTAGAATCGCCTGGGGTTATCACGCAACGTTAAATTTAACCGAGCAATGTACGCACTATATGAATATGCTGAAGCCAAGATAATTTAGATAATCTGCGTCTCTCTTTGAGAAGTAGAACCTTCTCCAAGCCTAATTTTAAAAGTTCTTTAAATGATTTGTGAAGGGGCCGAACCAAGTTAAATAGGATCGCGAGTGGCAAGACTTAGAAGCAGCAACACAGTGAGCAAAGCAAATAGCCATGATATCATAGAATAATTTAGTAACAGTGTCAAAGTCACGCTCACCCAGAACACCACTCCAATCACAAGTTGAGAGCCAATCTTCAAGTATAGAGAAGTCGGTTTTTTCTAAGTTATAACAAAGATGGTTATAAGATAAAATCTGTAAAACAACAGGATCTGGAAACAGCACAAAGTGAAAAGCAGGCTGATGACAAGACTGGGGGACCAAAGACCCGGAAGAACGTCTAACAACAAGACCACTGGGATCCGTAGAAAACACAAGGTCGAGGTCGAGCAACTCCACGGGTCTGAGACAACCCAAAGAACACAATACTTTCGACGAATGAAGATTCACCATGAAAGGCGGACAAAAAAGATGGCAGCAGACCCTCCTCAACGCTGGACACCTCCTATCAAACACCAGACAAATTGAAGTCATCAAAAATCAAAAGTTCCTCAGATGGCGGCAGGTCCTCGATAGAATACCCAATACAGCAAGCGGCTCGTTCGTAGACTTGAGGTGAATATGGAGGAATATAGACGGTGATCACGTAGATATTTTCATTAGGCAACCTGCAAACCAAGAGACTATCTGAGCCTGGAGAGATTAAGGTCGAGATTGGCGAAATGTTGGTTGAAGAGGCAAGACATCGACGTGATGTTCTCGTACATCCCATACCATACAGAGTACGATGACCAGAGACGTGCAGGAAGTTGCGATTCCTCAAGAATCGTTGCGGAATAGAGATGTTCACGGCCGCCAGTAAATCGGGAGAATTTATTGTTTCCTGCAATAGATCGAACAAAAATAATAGTTTTTAGATGTTACGCCTTTTTTCAAGGGAGTCAACAGAAATCAGCCCCAAACAATCAGTATAAGAAGGAAGCAACTAGGGATCAGTCCAGGAAAGTCCACGGAGGGCAAACCTAAGGAATCTGCGCTGCACTGCCTCGACGGGGTTGACGTGAACGGCGAAATAGGGAGACCACACTAGGCTGGCATATTCCAAAAGCGGTCTGACGAAGGTACAGTAAAGAAGCTTAGTTAGACCTTAGACCATCTTTTAACGAAACCCAGCATCGCGTTAGCCCTGCCAACGATCGAGTCCACATGATCCTCGAATGAAAGGCGGGAAGAGAGGACCACACCCAGGTCCTTCATCTTATCAACCCTGCATAAGGTAACGCCATCGACGGTGTAGTCAAAGATAAAAGGACATCTGTTGCGGGAGAAGGTGATAACGGTGCACTTGCCGGCATTTAAATGAAGGCGATTGCAAACACACCAATCGCAGAACACAGCTAGGTCAGAGTGCATGTCACGATGAAGAGCACAAATTACTTTTTCAAGTTTTTCATATAAATCTGAGCATCAAAACAAGTTGTAGTAGAGTAGGACAGTGCCTGCAAGAGAACTTTTTCACACCAACATTGGTAGCGATAAGTTTTTGTTATAGTTATTAGAGCATTTACTTATAAATTAACAGATTTTAACGCTTTTAAGACAGTGACTAATTTATTGTTTAAAAACCAGTTTATCAACTTCCTAAGTAATCGTATTTATTAAGCACCCCGGCAGGAATAAGACGAGTGGTGTTTAGTTTTGCGGATAAAGAAGTTTTCTGGGTTTAAAGATATTGTCTTACAAACTGAATTTGAATTTGTACTATATATGTGATCTTTTTTACTAAATTAAAGTGAATAAATAAATAAAATGTTTCAACAACTGAATAAAACGACAATAATGTTGGTATTACTAGTAGTGCTAATGCAAATGAAACACGCGAAACTCGTAATGCAATACGTAGCTAATGGCATTTCATCACTGCCTACACAGTTTCCGTATTACGCACATCTCAGAATTAGAAATAAAAAGTGGGAAACATTCTATTGTGGAGGTTCACTTATTACTACAGAATGGGTTCTAACAGCAGCGCACTGTACAAAAGTGTACTAAAACGTCGAAATGTCCTCTACAATTTTCTACAATTCTCTTTTACAGTGCAAAGATAATTACCGTTGGATTAGGAACACTCAACGTTGTCAACCATAAGTTCATAAACAAAGCAAGACGTTTTATCAGTCACAAGGGCTACGATCCAAAAACTCTTAGAAACGACATAGGCCTAGTTCAGCTTTCAAAACGTGCCCCCAAATCGGCCTGGATAACTACAGTGCCCCTTCCTACAAAAGAGATCGACAGTGCGACAGTTCCTGGAGCAATTGGAACGGCTTTCGGGTTTGGAAAATATAAAGAAAACAGTTAGTCACAGTGTACATGTAGTGTGAACAGTTTCAAGTTTTTCCATTTGAAATATTGTTTCTTTTCAGGCAATAAAACGTCTACAGTACTTCGATGGTTAAGGGTTCGTATCATCGAGAACCAGAAATGTTATGACACCTTCGGCCCCAAATATGTTACAGATCTTATACTTTGTGCAGATGGTGTTGATAAAAAGCAGAATGTTTGTGACGGCGATTCTGGAGGCGGACTGATTTTGCATGTCGAAAACAAGTTATATTTGGTTGGTGTAATCTCATTTGGACGAACGAGTAAATGCATTGGTGCTCCTGCTGGATACACAAAAGTCTCCCGATATCTCGATTGGATAAACAGTATTATTGCGTAATTAACTAATTAGCCCTTTCGAGCTGAAATTTGTGTTTTAAGGAATTTTAAAAGATTAACTATACTTTATTGCAAAATGCTTACTGGACGGATCAAATAGTTAATGTCTGCTCTTGATCAATGACGTTGTACCATAATAGACAACACGTATTATTATATTAGTAACATAATTTAGTGGTGTCCCAAAATTCCCGTAGGAAGTAATTTTGATAGCAAACACAGGTGTTTAATTAAAGATTGTAGATTTTTATTGATTTATAAAGTTAGACATAGAATAGGTAATAAATAGAAGAACAGCTCCCTAAATTTCCCTGGTCAAACGTGAACGAAACAGTCTGGCAATGTTCCAGAAATTTTGTATGGAAGAGTAGCAATTGTCAAACAGCAAATACTATCTGTCAAAAATCAGTGAGCGAAAATAAATTTTGTAGCTCTCAGAAGAGAAATTTCCCTTTTCGTCGATCACTTCGTATAAGCGGACATATGGCTTGGTTAAGTAATTGACATTTCTAAAGATTCGCTACTTTCGTATGAAATTAGTCCGTGAATTTTTTTCATTTCTTTTATTAAGTGTTCTTTTCTTTCGCGAGACTAAGAAATCTCTTAGTTTATATCGGAATGGGACAGGTTCACTGTGATCCTTGTCACTTGGTCTTAATAATTGAATCAAAAACTTTTTACTTGAACGAAATGACATTTACAACTACATACAAGATGACTGAGAGATTTCCCATTGAGGTAATTTCCTCTCAGCGACATTACCATTGAAATGAAAAATGGAAATAAGTGCCGGGCAATTCTTGCAGTTTTGTGAGGAGCTGGTCTACTATTTGTATTTATACTATGGTATAGGGTTATGTACAGGGCCGTGCGCAGGATTTGCTTCTTTGGGGGAGGGGGAGGAGCTATACAAAGAAGAGTATCAACAAATGGATGTACATAAAATATCATTAAAACATATTAAAACAGTATTACAGTCAAATTTTTCCTAAAAAAAAAGTTTAGACAATTTTAACCCCCCCCCCCCCCTCCTGGTCGGGGTTTTTTCGTTATATCCTCTATGCTGACATGTTCTGGAACCCAGCAGATTCTGACCGTAATATCTGAAATATCTCTTAAGGCTCTGATACAATCTTGACTTGACAATCTTTAAAAGCTTGACTGTCCACACAAGTAGTGACCTTGCTTGCCGACATCTGTTGTGCTTGGACAGTGAGTGCAGCTTTCATAATGGAGTAAATGTCCTCTTGAAAGATGCTGCAATCTTTCGTGAGTTTATAAGACTCACTTATTTGCAGCGCTTCCGAGAAAACTTCAACTAAAACTCCAACATCAACCCCCCCCCCCCCCAACTATCTGTGAATATGGGAGGAATTCCTGTAATAATATTTTCAGGGTATCTTCTCTATTAGGTATGATGGCGGATGATTCTCGTTAATTCTGAGTTATTTTATTTTCGCCACTGGACATGCTTTTTGATAAGCTTTAGAAGAATTCCATACCTTCAAAATTCCGCGCAGCAAGACTATGATGAAGCAGTTCGAAAGCTACATTAGAATCCCTATAATTTGACGAATAGCTCTAGATCGCCCTAATTCTAATCCTCTCAATTAAACCTTAAAATGTGCATGCCATCCGCTGCTCTGGAGGTCGATTCAGTACGAAATCGTTTACCGCCTCAATGCTAGGTCCCCTAAGGGCTTGCTCACGAGCGCGATACGAATCCGTGCGATTGTTTCGTGTAATCGCACTTTTTGAACACTTTTCTTCAGTCTGCGACTAATTTTTATCGTATGCCAAGGTTAACAAATAAAAATTTGTTATATACGGGGTGGCCCAACTTAGGCGAGCGCATCACACAACATTATTACTTTGACATTTTTGTGTACAGTCTAATTAGATTTGTGCTATGGAGCAGTACACGCCAATCGAACGTGCTGAAACTGTTCAGCTGTACATTCAAAATAACTTCTCAATTCTGAAAAGTCAATGTCTATGGAAAAGAAATAAAGTTAAAAATAGTTTTTAAAAAAAAAAGTTGAATCCACTTCACAAAAAGCGCTAAAAAGCATAAAATAATTTTTAATTTTATATCTATTACGGCATTTTGAAGTCGGTGCAAATCAAACAAACCAAACAACTACAAGAAAAGTACTTAATCGTCCTTTCTTATGATTCCGTGAGCTGAAATGTTCAGGTAGTATTATGTATTACCTGCAATTATGGTTCTGCAATTGTTTTATTTGTTTAATTTGCACCGACTTCAAAATGTCGTAATAGATATAAAATTACAAATAATTCTATGCTTTTTAGCGCTTTTTGTGAAGTCAGTTCAACTTTTTTTTTAAAAACTACTTTATTTTTCACTTTTTAGTGTCTTCGACTCTATACAATGAAAAGAACCATCCAAATCGGTCCACGCGTTAAAAAGATAGGTTTAACGTTCTACCCCACCTCCATTCCACTAAAATTTTTTTCTCATGGTATCAATCAAGGAACGTACTCTACCGAACAGAAAAGGAAGCATAGAAATCGGTCCACGCGTTACGAAGTTACTACCTCTCCCCCTCCACCACCATAGGACCAAATTATTCTCCTATTAGCAATGGGGGATCACACTCTATACAACAGAAAAAGAACCATCCAAATCGGTCCACCCATTACAAAGTTAGGTTCCACCCCCCTTCTCCCACCCCAACCTAACCAACAATTTTTTTCTCGTGGTATCAACCAGGGAGCATACTCTACCCAAAAGAAAAAGAAATATCAAAATCGGTCTACGCGTTACGAAGTTAGACTACTCATCCCCTCTCAGCCCACCCCCCACCCTAGACCAAATTTTTTTTCCTATTAGCAATGGGGGATTGATTATACTCTGTACAACAAAAAAAGAACCATCCAAATCGGCCAACGCGTTACAAACTTAGGTTTCACATCCACCCAACCAACACCCTACCAAACATTTTTTTTGACATGGTACCAATCGCTGAACATACTCTACCCAACAAAAAAAGACTCATCAAAATGGGTCGATGCGTTACGAAGTTATGCCCGGTCAGACAGAAAAAAAATACGCCTCGAACTTAGAACCTCTTTGTTTTTGGGAAGTCGGTTAAAAAGTGCACCTAGACCTCGTCCGAGCCGATCCAATGCAAATTTCGCAACCGTAATGGCCAGTATTGAGACTCCTCCGACAACGTGATCTCGGCGTCGTTCTGCGTAGTTAGACAGCAGACGAACCACTATACAGCGCATAATTCAATTGACTCAACGACTGGTGTCAGCCGAGAAGGATTTTTGGCAAAAAATCATCATGAGTGATGCGGTTCGATGTCACCAAAAACTCTAAAATTATTGAGGAGGTACCTCTTCAACACCAAAAAGTTATTGTTTTGTGTGGTATTTGTGCTGATATGGTCATCGGGCCGTTCTTCTTCGAAGATGAACGTAGTCAAACAGCAGCCGATAATCAGGTGCGTTATCGGGATACGATAACCGATTTTTTGATGCCTATTCTTAGTGAAAGTGGTATGGATCACTTCTGGTTTAAATTAGACGGTGCTCCAATACACACAGCTCGAACCACAATCGATTTTTTGGTCGTTTGATATCAAAAAATGGTGATTTTGACTGGCCTCCGCAGTCAACCGATTTGACGCCGCCAGACTTCTTCCTGTGCGGATACTTGAAGTCAAAGATTTATATCAACAAGCCAAGGACCCTAGACGAAGTTAAGGCTAACGTTAGTCAAGAAATAGACGCTATCGGCCGAAACACTGGCCAACGTGATGGAAAATGCCGAAAAACGAGCACATTACGCCATTCGAGTTCAGGGCAACCATTTGCAGTATCATATCCAAAACGTTTATATCACGTCTTATCTTCTTGAATCGAATTAAATCATTTTTAACTTGAACAACAAAAAATGCGCTTTTTTAAATTATTTTTTTTCAGAAACAAATGCGTTCGCCTAAGTTGGGCCACATTGTATATTTGTGTTTGCTCATAATTAGTGCTTTTGAAGTTATATTGTCTTTAAAATATCGAAATTGAAATATTCCAGCCAATTTTACTTCTATGGATGGATTATCGGCACTGCGAAGATGTACAACTACAAAGAAAGGATGTAAATAAACCAATCAGTGTGCTTATCTTCAACAATCGCACCAAATCAAGAGCTTTGCTGCAATTATTTTTTCTTCGCAACGACACAAGAAAAAGGCAACATGTCAAGAGACAAGCGTATGACTTCAGCCAATGAGAATACAGTCGCATACGACGAATCGCACTCGTGAACGAGCACTAATCGACTTAAACACTACCAAGTAGGAAATGTAAGCAATACCGCATCGGAACTCTCATTGGTGAAAATAAGTCATAATGCCTACTTTCTGGATGAAAGGTTCGATGACTTTAACATTCAGATGGCCTAGGAGGGATCGATAATGCCTACCTTTTCCATTACCTGGTAATGGGTGAATTCAGCAATGGACGGGAATTGATGTAACCACTGATGAAAAGAAGCGTTCGTTTCAATATTTAATTTTCGTATACCTCTAATCACAAAACCCCCTCTCCACTTCCCTTTAGGATTATAAAAGTTAAAATGCCGGCTTTCTTATTCTATTATTTATATAATTTTTATATATTTATTTAACTCAAGCAATATATTTATATCAGATTTAATTCATTCACAGATTTAGAGATATAATATGTTTTACTAAAAAAAAAAGATGTCCATCTGTTAACGAAATATTTAACATTAAAAACAATGTTATTAAACATTTTTAATTACTCGTCGCAGATTACGTTTACTTACACCACTTTTATTAATTTTTTTAAAAAACAATACTGCTTTGATATATATCAAGATGGGTAGAGGACAAAGGTCTTACGGTAAGCCCCAGTAAGACAGAATTGGTCCTGTTTACAAGGAAATATAAGCTACCTATTTGGAAACCACCAAAACTTAAAGGTAGTGTCCTCAAACTCTCCTCGGAAGCCAAGTTTCTGGGCGTCATATTCGATTCGAAATTGAATTGGAGACGGAATATGGAAGAGAGGATGAAGAAAGGACTTAATGCATTCTATGCATGCAAGAAAACCTTTGGTAAGAAATGGGGCATAAAACATATTGTACACTGGATGTACACAGCGATCGTCAGGCATATTCTTACCCATGGGTTAATTGTTTGGTGGGATGCAGTTAACAAGCAATCTCTTTAGTAAAGGTGCAAAGGCTCGCTTGCTTGGGAACAACAAGTTCAGTAAAATCCACACCACAAGCTGGTTTGGAAGCCATTTTACACCTTCAACCCATAGAACTCCATACGAAAAGAATGGCAACCTTGGCAGCTCTCAGACTTAGAGAAAACAGCCAAGGGACACCACAGAGGTTTGAACATGCAGTCATACTGAAATTCTTTAATCAAAATGGGTTGCACCCCTCAACAGATTATATGAAGCCACAATATGACTTTAGAAAACCCTTTTCCGTTATCATACCTAACAGAGAAGATTGAAAGCATCCTGAAAACACAATCAAAAGAAAAACAGATGCCAGCAACTGAGATCTTTATTTGTGTGGACAGTCAAGCAGCACTTAAGGCGTTGAACTCCAACGTGATAAGGTCAGAATGTGTGAAAGACTGTATCAGAGCCCTAAGAAATATTTCACATCATACGGTTAGGCTCTGCTGGGTTCCAGGACATGTCGGCATAGAGGGTAACGAAAAAGCCGACGAACTGGCCAAAAATAGTTCACGTAAAATGCCGGTGGAAAGGGTACACCCTCCCCTTAACACAGCAAAAAGTTATATTGATAGACATTACTCCAACATGACGTTGGAATGGTGGAAAAATATCAATTACTGCTTCACAACACGAAGTCTTTGGCCGGAGCTGAATCATAGCAGAACTTCAAATCTCTTATCCTTCGATAGAAAGCGCATGGCCATTAGACTCGGCATACCATCGAATGCGTTCTGTAGAAGCGGCAGAGATGAAGAAGAAACTGCGTCCATATTGCACCTGCTCTGCGAATGTCCGGCTCTAAAAGAACGACGACTCGCCTGTTTGGGAGCAAGGTTCTTTGACAATTTGGACGATCTAGCTGAGATAGCACTGGTGGACCTAAATAGATTGATACAGAGATCTGGTTGGCTTTAAGTTCTGACCATGCGTTTTCTTTTTAAGGGCATTCACAATGGGCCCTCATGGCCTCCGAGTGAACTTGGTGCCTCTTAGCAACAAACAGCCCGACTAACCAACCAACCAACAAATTAACACTATTTTTACTATGTGAGATTTATATTGAATTGTTGAGCGTTTTTGTGCATCAACTGTTAATTGTCCCCCACTCAGGCCCGTGCGCACGGGGGAGGGGGTCGGTGGTTAACCCCCCCCCCCCCCCCCCCCCCCCCCAGGAACTTCTTTATTAGGAAAAATTTTACTGAAATACTAAAAAAAATAGCAATAAAATGTATATGAAATTAGATAACCCCCCCCCCCCAAAGGGGCAAATCCTGCGCACGGGCCTGTCCCCACTGGCCGTTGTACTTCGAGAATTACTGAACACCGAATCTACTAATTGAGGATTCAATATGATTGAAATTGCTGAAAAATACCCGTTACCAAGGTCATTCCGTCGACCTCCTATAGTATTAATATTAAAATTTACCTTCAAAATTACTTTTTAGGTCTTTCATATCAATCTCAGCATCAAATCAAGTTTCAATGTAACAACACTTAACATGAGCCCTTGACGATAGCAAACCTTTTTGCCGAACTTATTAAAACTGCGTTTTTGGACGACACCTGTGATATTAGCTTTAAAGATTTTACTCATTTAACGAGGTTTGCACCGACTTCACTAGAATCCAAAGACCTTTTACTTGACGACGTTACGATTTAGAAGAATATGTCGACCTTGACTGATAGTTTTTCAATTGGTCCTGACGGTATCCCCGCCTCACTCGTGAAAAGATGTTGTTCCGTTCTTGCTCCTATTCTGTGTTATTTATTTAATCTCTCAACTCGTTGCGGTGTTTTTCCGAAAGCCAGGAAAACCTCATTAATTATTCCCCTTCACAAAAAAGGTGATAAGTGTGAAATCTCGAACTATAGACCAATTGCTAATCTTTGTTGTATATCAAAGATTTGTGAGGCACTTATTTGTGATGTTCTATACTTCCACTGCAAGCCGTTTTTGCAACCGTTTCAACATGGGGTAAATCAACTACCACCAATTTATTGGAATTTTCAAACTTCTGTATTTCTGCAATTGAAGGTGGTAAGCAAGTTGACTGTATTTTTACTGACTTCAGCAAAGCTTTCGATAGAATAAATCATAGAATTCTAATTCTCAAACTCTCCCTTCTCGGGTTTCCACAAGTTTTTGTACTCTCTTGTTTGTGCACTCAGCGGGTTTCTTTTCGTGGAGCTCTGTCTGATGTTATTGTCAACATTTCCGGTGTACCGCAGGGCTCCCACCTCAGGCCACTGTTATTTTAAATTTATATCAATGACGTATCTACGATTCTATCTCACTCAAACATTCTTGGTCATGCCGACGACGCTAAATTATTTCGCACTGTGTTTTACAATGCCGATTGTCAACTTTTAAATTCTGACTTGGACGCCTTTCAGAATTCGTGTTCAATTAATGACCTTCACCTTTCTCACGGAAAAGGTCTCCCTTTCAATTTAACTTTTCCATAGAAGGTTATCCTCTAACAAGAGTTACTAAGACTAAGGACTCAGGTGTCTGGCTCAATTCCCAATTTTCTTTCGAAGATCATTTTGATGCCATAGTTAACAAGGCTAACTCTTGGTTTCGTGAAGAGGTGGTCAAAGGAATTTGATGACCCTTACATTACAAAGCTTTTATATTGCACTATTGTCAGGCCTATTCTGGAATATGCCTCTCCAGTCTGATCGCCGCTCTATGTGACACACATCCAGGGCCGCCGAGAAGGGGGGGGGGGGGCGAAGGGGGTAAACCCCCCGGGCCCGGGCTTTCAAAATAGAAAATTTTTTCCATTTCAATTATATATAAAAAAATGTTTCACGATCGAAAAAGTGTAATATACTATACAGATTTTAAATTGAAAGTCACTCATTGAAGCTGTTCAACGGAGGTTCGTTAGGCCTTCCTTGGAATAACTCCCGTATATTGCCTCCTTATGTTGATTGACTTGAACTCATGCACTTGGCTACACTTGAAAAGAGACGACGTAACGCAAGGATCCTTTTTGCTTTCGACTGTATTCGGGGGTCCATAGACTCTTCTGTTCTCTTGGCTTGTCGGTTCTCGCTCGCTCCTTGAGGAATCACGACTTTCTTCAGTTTCCTTTTCATCGCACTAATTATGGATTAAATGAGCCTATCACATCAATGTAGCGGTTTTTTAAATCCTCTTTTGATTGCATTGATTTTCATCTATCGCGAAATCAAGTGAGGAGTCAGCTTTGTTGAGGTTACTTTTTACTATACTACTATACTTTACAATTTATGTACTTTTTACTTTTTATATACCTTTTATACACTTTAGCACTTATTTTCTTTATATATATTCTCTCGTTATCTTTGATTTTATATGGTTTTCATATTGTTCTTATTTAGTTTTGTTGTAGTAATCAGCACTTTGATGAAATATTGTAAATAAATAAATAAGAGTCTACGCAAAATAATGTAGAAGATAAGTAGTAGAGTAGTGCAGTAGTTCCAGTATCTGCAAAAGAACTTTTTCACAACAATGGTAGCGATAAGCTTTTGTTAAAGTTTTAAAGCACTTATTTATAAATTAACAAGTTTTAACGCTTTTAAGACAGTGACTAATTTATTGTTTAAAAAAAAATTATCAACCTCCTAAGGAATCGTATTTATTAAGCACCCCGGCATGAATAAGACGAATGGTGTTTAGTTTTGCGGATAAAGAAGTTTTCTGGGTTTATTAGTAGTTTGAACATATTGTTTTAAAAATTAAATCTGAATGGGAACTATATTCATGATTCTTACCATTAAATTAAAGTGAAATAAATTGTAAACTAAATCTTAACAATAAAATGTTTCAAAAACTGAATAAAACAACAATTATGTTGGTACTACTGGTAGTGCTTATACAAATAGAATACGCAAAATTAGACATACCTCTCACTCTTAATGGAATCTCGGCACTGCCTACACTGTCTCCGTATTATGCACATCTAAGTATTAGAAATAAAAAGTGGGAAAAATTCTATTGTGGAGGTTCACTTATTACTGTAGAATGGGTTCTAACTGCAGCGCACTGTACACAACTGTACTAAAATGTCAAAAACATCTTCAATAATTTTCTACAATTATCTTTTACAGTGCAATTAAAATCACCGTTGGGTTAGGAACACTCAACATTGTCACCCATAAGTTCGTAAACAAAGCAAGACGTTTTATCAGCCACAAGGGCTACAATCCAAAGACTCTTAGAAACGACATAGGCCTAGTTCAGCTTTCAAAACGTGCCCCCAAATCGGCCTGGATAACTACAGTGCCTCTTCCTACAAAAGAGATCGACAGTTCGACAGTTCCTGGAGCAATTGGAACTGCTTACGGGTTTGGAAAATATAAAGAAAACAGTTAGTTACAGTGTACATGTAGTGTGAACAGTTTCAAGTTTTGCATTTGAAATATTGTTTCTTTCCAGGCGGTAAAACGTCTACAGTACTTCGAGGGTTAAGGGTTCGTATCATCGATAACCAGAAATGTTATGACACCTTCGGCCCCAAATATGTTACAGATCTTATACTTTGTGCAGATGGTGTTGATAAAAAGCAGAATATTTGTGATGGCGATTCCGGAGGTGGACTAATTATGCATCTCAAAAACAAGTCATATTTGGTTGGTGTAATCTCATTTGGAAGAAGGGTTAAATGCGTTGGTGCTCCTGCTGGATACACAAAAGTCTCACGATATCTCGATTGGATAAACAGTATAATTGCGTAATTAACTAATTAGCCCTTTCGAGCTGAAATTTGTGTTTTAAGGAATTTTAAAAGATTAACTATACTTTATTGCAAAATGCTTACTGGACGAATCAAATATTTGATGTTTGCTCTTGATCAATGACGTTGTACCATAATAGACAACACGTATTATTATATTAGTAACATAATTTAGTGGTGTCCCAAAATTCCCGTAGGAAGTAATTTTGATAGCAAACACAGGTGTTTAATTAAAGATTGTAGATTTTTATTGATTTATAAAGTTAGACATAGAATAGGTAATAAATAGAAGAACAGCTCCCTAAATTTCCCTGGTCAAACGTGAACGAAACAGTCTGGCAATGTTCCAGAAATTTTGTATGGAAGAGTAGGAATTGTCAAACAGCAAATACTATCTGTCAAAAATCAGTGAGCGAAAATAAATTTTGTAGCTCTCAGAAGAGAAATTTCCCTTTTCGTCGATCACTTCGTATAAGCGGACATATGGCTTGGTTAAGTAATTGACATTTCTAAAGATTCGCTACTTTCGTATGAAATTAGTCCGTGAATTTTTTTCATTTCTTTTATTAAGTGTTCTTTTCTTTCGCGAGACTAAGAAATCTCTTAGTTTATATCGGAATGGGACAGGTTCACTGTGATCCTTGTCACTTGGTCTTAATAATTGAATCAAAAACTTTTTACTTGAACGAAATGACATTTACAACTACATACAAGATGACTGAGAGATTTCCCATTGAGGTAATTTCCTCTCAGCGACATTACCATTGAAATGTAAAATGGAATTAAGTGGCGGGAAATATTTACAGTTTTGTTCGAAGACTGAAACTTGGCTTTGTGGTATGATCGCCGATGCTGAGCTCTGCGGCCCGATATACATCGTCTTTCGGCGTGACCGACATCTGTCTGCAGTGAACGCCCCTGTCGGGGGAGGAGTACTATGTGCTGTTCGTCGCAACATCCCTTGCTATGTTATTGAGATTTTGGACTCGAATATTTTGGAACTTTTATGTATAGTTCTCAGATTGCCGGATAAGAACGTGTTTATTGCCACCTCATATATTCCTCCGGGAGCGACCAGGGATACTTACGATTCACCTGCTTCCTGCACCGACACTGTTTCCTCCTCTTCGCGTCCTCAAGATGAGTTGTTGCTCCTCGGAGACTTCAACCTGCCAACTATGAGCTGGGTATCATCGGATGTTGACGGGCTGATTCCTTCTCAATCGCCTGCATCGCAGAGTTCTCTATGTTTCATTGACAGCATTACCGCTTCCGGGCTTGTACAGTGTTCCAGCATCGCTAATTATTCCGGTAGATTTTTGGATTTGGTGTTTAGCACTGACCCATGCAGTACCTTGGTCAGGCGTTGCCCGGTTCGTTTGGTTCCTGAGACGTCTCATCATCCTGCGCTTCAAATTGCTTTGGTCTTCGATCCACTGCCTGCTGCATTTCTGATTCACGACGACTTCTCTTTAAATTTTAAAAAGGCTGACTTTTCTGTATTGAATGATTTTTTATTGAATTGTAATTGGTCTAATGTTTTTTATGAGCGGAACATTGATGTGGCGGTAAGTGCTTTTTATGACAATTTGTTTACTTGTTTCTTGCATTGTGTTCCTGTTTCTCGTTCGTTTTCTTCTTTCTCTAGTACGCCTTGGCTCAATAGCTCGCTGAAGCATCTTAAAAACTTAAAAAAAATAAAGCATGGAAGCAGTTCTGCTCATCAAGGAGTGACTTGGATTTTTATATCTACTCACAATTGCGCGATGAGTTCAATTGCGAAATTCATGCCTCATATAATAATTACGTTAACAGAATGAGGTCCATTATACGCGGTGAGCCTAAGCAGATCTGTTGATTTGTTAACTCTAAGCGTAATACCGACGGCTACCCTACTTTATTAAAACTAGGTGACACTGAAAGTAGTGATCCCTTGACGATTGCGAACCTTTTCGGCGACTTTTTTAAGACAGCTTTCCTTTCTGACAACTGCGATACTAGCTCTAAGGATTTTAGCTACTTGATATTATTTCCGCCTTCTTCATTGGAAATGAAAGATCTTAAATTTTATGACGATACAGTCGCGAAACACATCAATAATTTGACTATTTCCCTTTATAAGAACTTTTCTTCTTCTTTGGTTTCTGTTCTTTGTTATTTATTTAATTTATCTCTTTCCAAAATCTTGGAAATCATCTCTTATTATCCCTCTTCACAAGAAAGGCAAGAGGTGTGATATTTCCAATTACAGACCCATTGCAAACTTGTGTTGTATTGCTAAGATTTTTGAGGCATAAGTTTGCGATACACTATACTTTCATTGCAAACCTTTTCTTGGAACTTTCCAGCATGGCTTTATGAAAAGTAGGTCTACTACGACTAACCTTCTGGAATTCTCAAATTACTGCTTATCCAAAATTGGGGCTGGAAAGCAAGTGGATTGTATTTTTACAGATTTTAAGGCATTTGACACAATAAGCCACCAAATTTTGATTCGCAAGTTGACTGCACTCGGGTTTCCATCATTGTTTGTAGACTGGGTTCGGTCTTACCTGCTTACCAGCATGTGTCCTTCCGTGAATCACTATCCAAGTTTATTTTTAATTCCTCTGGCGTACCTCAGGGAAGTCATCTGGGCCCGATTTTATTTATTATTTACTAAAATGATGTATCTTTATTCTTGAAATATTCAAAAATTCTTTGTTATGCTGACGACGCCAAAATTATCCGTATTGTGTCCTCTTTTCGAGATTGTGAACTTTTAAATTCTGACTGAGACGCTTTCTACAACTATCTTCCCCTCAATATTAGTAAGTGTACGTCTATGTCTTTTACTCGTAGAAAGAATCCTCTCGACTTCAAATACACCATGCATGGCTGTGTTCTGGAAAAAATTAATAGGACCAAGGACTTGGGTGTCTGGTTGAACAGCCGTTTTACGTTTGATGAACACATTGATGAGATAGTTAGTAAGGCTAATTATACATTGGGTTTTATAAAAAGATGGGCAAAGGAATTTGACGACCCTTATATCACTAGGCTCCTCTATTGCACCTTTTTCAGGCCTATTCTGGAGTATACTAGTTGTGTGTGGTCACCATTTTATCGTGACTCAATTGATCGGGTAGAGGCAGTCCAGCGCCGTTTTGTTTGCTTTGCACTTCGTGGGCTTCCTTGAAGCGACCCTCTTATTCTGCCGCCGTACTCAGATAGGCTTAAGCTCATAAACTAAATTTAGACGTAACATCTCTAAAACTGTTTTCGCTTTTGAATGTCCTCAAGGTAATATTGACTCTCCAGTATTGTTGTCTTCTTTTAATATATCGATTCCGAGTGGCTCCTTGAGAAATCAAGATTTTCTTTAAATTCCGCAGCATCGCACAAATTACGGTTTTCACGAGCCCGTCACGTCAATGTCTCGGTCTTTTAATTCGCATTTTAACAGCATTGATTTTAATCTGTCGAAAAATTCTATGAAGGTCAAACTTTGCTAACTACTCTATTATTGTTTTTTAGTATTATTATATTTGTGGCCAAATCCTAGGGGACAACCCTTTGATGCGTTAGCATGGTCTTGGCAGAAAGGGAATTAGGGTAAGGGAAGTGAAGAACCTTGAAAGTCTTGTTTTTGCATTGCTGCGAGCTAGATAACAGCCCAGAGCCGGAGTGGATTATTTTAATTTCTTAATAAAAGCTCAGGGGGAGACCTGGTCTCGAACTCTGGACTCATGGCATGGTGGTCATGCGGATCAACGAATTGATCCAACTCCGTCTCGTTAAATGAAATGTCAGGTTTTTTGCGTTCTTGAGCTAAATTAATTTTCAAGCAAATTCGAGGGGACTCGTAGAAATTCTCCCACTGTTGATTTATCAAGATTGGGCTATTTTTAAGGGAGTTACAAAAGTTTAACCGGTTCACACTGTTTTTGCAATATTGCGTGAAAACGATGGGTGAGGATAATCTGAAACGAACTTGAGAAAAATGAGCAAATTCAGACAAATCGAATGAATCTAGGTACGTCAACAATCTTTTAATAATGCCCGGCCTATTTTACACAAATGTGCCTGTTAAAATATAAGCTTTACTTAATGTTTCGCGATTAAACAAGGATTTCTTTTTATTTATTGGACTTGTTGCACTTACTCACACATAAATTATCTGAGAAAACTTAGGAAAAGCAGAATGTAATTTACCTATATGCGTTTCTACCATTCATTCAGAAATCCACAGATATCACCTTTCAGAGTTTATTGTTTATCGCATTTTCTCTGTGGCTATGGTTGACTGCCAGGTTTTATTTGACATTTGCTTATCCTGAAACATCTTAACTTTACTTCTACTTTAGCGAAATAATTTATTACAATAATACATAAAAAATACACGTCTAACAAAAATATGTCTTTTATGCCTATCCTAGAAAAATTGACTAAATACAAAAATACTTCGAAAAAACTGGACATTGTCGTTTTGTCTTACACGATATAAATAGAAAATGTAAAAAAATAAAAACAAAAACAAAATGCAAAGCTACGAATTAAGTTGTACGTAGAAAAAACGCAACCTTTGAAGGCACTTTGGTTGAGTGTCATACATAAGTACTACACAAAGCTTCCATTGCGTTTACTTTGAGTAGGAAAATATTCCGGATAAAGGATGTGTACAAAAATGCCCGTTGCCATAAGGGCAAAGTATACAATGACCGCAACCCACCAAAGAATTCGTTCCCAGCGACGAACTTTCAAATTACGTAATACTCCGAGTCCCACAAGAAGACCAGCAACAGCTCCAGAAAGATGAGCAATGTATCCAATTTGATCATTCTGGTCCGTGACATGACGATAAATTGACGTCCCTAAATCAGTGACACAAAAAATCAAAAACACCAAAAGCTGGATGATCGCAAATTCCATTTCGGACCAGTTCTATAAAAAAAACAAGCGCATTTTAAGTACATGACAAGAAATATAATTAGACGAATTAACCATGATAATTGTAGCGATGTGAGCAGTTATTAAGGCGTACACGCCACCAGAAGCACCAGCCAAAAATATCCGAGGAGTAGACAATGACGTCCCCATTGATCCAGCCGCGACTCCTGCTAAATAAACCAAAGCAACTCTCCACCAATGATGGACGAGCTCAAGTGCAATGCCAAGAAATATTTGAATGATCAAGTTCATAACTAAGTGCATTAGCCCGACATGAACGAACATATAAGTGACAAAGCGCCAGGCCTCTTGACGCTTGTACGGATTGTAAATAAAAATCGTTGCAGCTGGACCATTTGTGTTTTCTCCCACTTTTTTGTCATTATTTGGATCATCTCTAAAAATAAAATTGAAATAAGTTAGGGAATTCAATACACTTATAAGTTGTACTTGAAATGAATGACGTCTACCAAGAACATGATAATCTCAACAATGGAAAATATGACCATGGTCATGGGCGGCGGACAGAACTTCATTTGACGCTCGTACGCTCCATCTGGAAATAAACATTTTTTTTTATAAAAAAACAGTTTTTTTTAACACACAAAACTTACCAATTTGATCTCCTTCTTCTCGGTGTGGAGGTGGAACAATTAGTCGACAGTAGTTCGAAATGATTTTCCTGATAAGCCAAGGATTTTCTCGGGACATTTTGTAAAATTCTTCAAAACTAAGATATCCATCACAATCCTCGTCCGATAGATTAAGAATATGCTCTGCTAAGGTATGTGGCATTTCACGGCATCTTCCTGCGCGGATCATCTCTTTCAGTTCGTGGATGTTCAGACGGTTGTCGTTGTTGGTGTCATACTGGAAAAAGTTGATGAAAAAAATAATCAAAAATGTATGTTTCTGTAAAGATTGAGGTTATAGGTATTGAACAGTATAAATCAAAAAAACACTTGTAGGGTATTTCAGGATAGGTCAGGTTGGGTTACATTACGGTGGAGGCGAAAGTAAGATTCAGGGTTACATGCATACACAATAATATTTCACGCTTAATGGCGCTATTTTTCATGAGCATTGAGACTAGCCCTCTAGGCTAATTTGTGACCCGCTGTGGTTGTAGAGGAGAAAGGGGGGGGGGGGGGGGGGGGGGTGATGATTTTAAACAGAAATTGCAAGGGCTGAAAAAGGATCGTTGTTTTATACATATGTTAACCATGATTTACGGAAAAATCTGCGAAATTTTTTTAATATAGAATTATTATCACGAATAATACTTTATTAAACCTAACACATGGGCTGAAAAGTCCCGGGCCTAACACATAGATGGCGCTATTCTTATTGCATTCACCGCTTTTTCAGTTAGTACTAACCTTCAAAAGAAAGCTGTTAAAATTTCATGATATTCTACTTATAAGTTTGTGAGTTATTGTGCTAAGAGTAACACTACTTTTGTTATTTTCGGAACAATGGATCAAAAACAATTTCGTGTTTTAATTTTACACTGCTTATTGATGGGAAAAAATACCGTTCAAGCGGAGCAATGGCTTCAAAAGTGTTATAAGGACTCCGCTCCATCGGAAACAATAATAAAACGTTGGTTTGCTGACTTCAAACGTGGTCGTAGAGACACCGATGATGAAGAACGCAGTGGACGTCCAAATGAGGCGGTAACATCAGAAAACATCAAAAAACCCACAAAATCGTTTGAATGATCGAAAAGTGAAGTTGCGTGAGTTAGCTGACATCGTAAAGATATCAAAAGAACGTGTTGGCTTTACATTACATGAGCATTTGACTATGAGAAAGCTCTGTTCAAAGTGGGTGCCGCGTTTGCTCACTGTTGACCAAAAACAAGAACGTGTTGATGATTCTGAGCAGTGTTTGGCCATGTTTAAACGGAACAAACCGGAATTTTTGCGTCGATATGTAACAATGGATGAAACATGAATCCATCACTTCACTCCGGAATCAAAACGATCGTCATCTGAGTGTACAGCAACTGATGAACCTCGTCCAAAGCGCCCGAAAGCACAACAATCGGCTGGAAACGTTATGGCCTCGGTATTTTGGGATGTGCGTGGTGTAATATTCATCGACTATCTTGAGAAGGGAAATACCATTAACAGTGAATATTAAATAGCATTATTGGAGCATTTGAAGGCCGAAATTGCAAAGAAACGACTGCATATGGCAAAGAAAAAAATTTTGTTTCATCAAGAAAACGCACCGTGTCACAAGTCAATCAAAACAATGGCAAAACTACATGAATTGAACTTTGAATTGCTTCCACATTCACCGTATTCGCCAGATTTGGCTCGCAGCGACTACTGGCTGTTCGCAGACCTAAAAAAAATTCTCACCGGTAAGAAATTTCGCTCGAATGAAGAGGTTATCGCTGAAACTGAGGCCTATTTTGAGGCAAAAGATAAATCGTTCTACAAAAGTTGTATTGAAATGTTAGAGCGGCGCTGGAATGATTGTGTGGCTCTTGATGGAGATTACGTTGATGAATAAAGCCAATTTTGAACAAAAAAAAACCGCGTTTTCTTTGTTAGGCCCGGGACTTTTCAGCCCATGTGTTATCTACATAGACATCGAAGTTTACAGAGTTCACGTTTTGTCTATTGTTTGAAGCAAATACTAGCTTTGCACAACAACATCTACATCTAATAATAGAATAAATAAAATTGTATCGTTGTGTGATTTTCAGGGTTCCGTACCTCAAAAAGAAAAAAGGAACCCTTATAGGATCACTTCGTTGTCTGTCTATCTGCTGGCTGGCTGTCAGTCTGTCTGCCAATACCTTCTTTCTCAGGAACACGTGGATGTATCAAGTTGAAATAAATATCAAATACTAAGGTCCACGGTTCCTTAGGTTAGGTTAGATTACAGTGGCTGCCTAAAAAGGCACGCTTAAGGCAAGGAGGCCCACTGTGATACCACAGTTTAAGCTGCATTTAGACCCCATATAAACCGCTAAAAAAGAAGAAATTCTACCTATTACTCTCTGTGCATCGAGCCAGTTCCCTGTCCCCAGTGGAATCTAGTTCTCGAGGAGTCAATATAAATATTGGCTGGGGCGGAAAGGGTTTAGCCTTAGCACGTTTCCGGGAACCATTTGGAGCTCCTGATAAATCGAACTAGGTCCCTGACGTCGGTTAATTTTTCAAAAAAGGGGGAGCCTAAAAACCGGTTCGTACGGTTGGCTAGGGCCGCGCAGTTGAAGATGAGGTGGAATATGATTTCCTGTTCCTATTCGTCACGGCAACCTCTACAGAAGTCGTTTGAAGGTTTGCCGAGTTTATCGGTGTGTCTACCTATGAGACAGTGACCCATAGAGCTGTAAAAAAATCAAGCTTCTAAGTCACGCCGACATAAAACACGACCATTTATACAGCGAAATACGCCCACAAAGTCTATAGGGTACTTCCCGTTGACCTAAAATCATGAAATTTGACAAGAAGCAAGGTCTCACAGCACAAGTAAAGGACAAATTCCGAAAGTCGTTGATTTGAAGTCTGTCTGTCTAAACAGATTTTTTAATTTTCAGTGTTGCTCTTGTCAGGTTTTGGATTTTGCTGTTGTTTGGTTATGGCGACTTTTATGCCTCGGCTAGAAAAACAAAGGAGGAGGGCAGTGTATATATTTGTAATTTGCTTTTATTTCCTATAAAATATTTAAATAAATTTGCTTTTGAAAATAACTTAAGTATGAAATCCTGGAAGAATGAGCAACGTTCATACTTGGCTTAGTTTTCTTAAGAATTCGGCAACTCCACTTTCATGCAGTTATCCTAAGAACTTATTTATTATCTACCAGAAATAATGAATGAATTAATTTCAAGGAATAGAAATTGAAATATTTGTTCCCTTTAAATTTCTCAGAAATAGACTTCGAGTGATAGCTTCATTTATACCGTGCCAGCATGAGACCTACATCAGAAAACAATTTGAATTTATGGATGAACGATTTCCTGACTTCCGTGAACATTCCCGGACATTTACCAGTTTTCCAGAGAGTGCCCTTCCTGTTTATAGATCTTCAAGCTATAACCCAGAAAACTTCATTGTATCTCTTGGTCTTGATAGATTAATGTACAATAAAAGGAATATGGTATAGATAATCATATTATTGTTAGTGATATAAATACATATAAAGATCTTAGAGGGTAGAAAGACAGCTAGTTCTCATGATTATCTTAACGCAATGGCGACTTATGGGTGTGATAAATACTAATTAGGACAAACAGGAAATACAGCATGCCTGCCTAGACCATATATTTTGCAAAACCCATTGCTTTCGGGATTTTTGAAACACATAACTCACCATTAAAATGACAATTAGAAATCTCGATAATTCTGAAAATGATAAAAATTCTCAGTAACTATAAATATATAAGTAAATTGAACTATAACGCTTTAATTGAAAGAGTTACTTCAAGAAAATTGGGAGAAAGTATATAACCACTCGGGCGGCTACAAATAAATTCTACGAATGGCCAAATAAATACATTGAACAATCCACTGTAAAACGCGCGATAAAAACGAAACCAAAGTTAAAAGCTATTAATAGGATAACTCCTAGTATAGTTGCTTCTATTAGAACGAATGGCGGGCTAGCGAAAGCATCTAAAAGACAACCATTTAATATAGAGGTTAAACTCGATATAAACAATACAGAAATAGACTTAATACACCAAAAAAGGTTTGGTAAAAAATTAAGAAATTACAGGTACAGGAAAAAACAATACAATTAACAAAATTAAGAATTAAGATATAATATAACAAATCCCTTGGATATATCAAACGAATTTAATAAACATTTTATTAGAATAGCTAAAGAAATCTGTACCCAAAATAATGATAACCTTGAAGAACACATAGACTTTGGTTTGGTATCGTTTGATATTATTCCTGCTACTATGAGTGAATTATTTTCCCATTTATCAGCATTGAAGGCAGATATAGCAAGAGGACCTGAAAACTACTCAGTACATATGCTAAGAAGAATTGCTCCTTACATCCTTACTCATATTTATTTATTTAAGCTTAATACAAGCTTTAACATAATACTAATACTACGAGCTAATTAAAGTAGATACGGGCTGGAAGGAAGAATTAAGAAAGGCGATCAAGATGGGCGGGAACAAGATGTAAGGCTTTGTGAAGTAATGATTTACTCAGATGGAAGTCAAAGGAGGAAAGGTCGCTGACTTTTCGTAGCATCCTGGTAATTGGCTCGCTTTGACCGTAGTTTGTGCGATGGCGGTCGAGTCGGAAAAGGGGAGTGGACCTAAGGTTGCGGGCATTGGTATAGATGGGTAAAGATTGCAGGATTGAAGGGCAGTCTATGGCACCACTTAATAGCTAATGAATGAAGAGAATGTCGGAAACATCACGACGTTTACTTAAAGGTTGTAAGTCTATCAGTTTCAGACGGTTTTCATAAGGTGGAGGGTTGAATCTGTCTACCCACGGAAGATCACGTAGATCGAAGCGAATGAACCTACGCTGGACAGATTCAATTCTATTAATGTGGGTTGTTTATGTAGGTGACCCTACCTGGCTGGCATATTCAAAGAGAGGTCTAACAGTGGAAGGGTGGGACAGACGGAAATCGAAGCAGATGTGGTGGGGTGGTTGGAAAATGATGGCTTGTGATTAGGTGGACACACGGAAGAAGTTGTGAGTGCATGGTTAGGTGGATGCGCTGGATATACAGAGCTCAAAACAGTGGTGGTAGGGTTGACGGCTGGGATGGACGTGTTCAAGGGCTTCGGTGTAAGTGGAACCGAGGGGTTAAGGGTGTGAGAATATATAAAGTTAGGATACTTTACTGGGGTGCATAGATTAAAGTTTGGAAATACTCCCATTTTGAGCTTCCAATTGGAGTTAGGATCACTAGGTTTAGGGCTAAAGGTGAGAGGTGCGGAAGAGTGATGAGAGATTATGTTATTACTAGTGGTAATGTTCTTACGATTAGGCTGAATACTAAATTTAGGTATGGGAGAAGGACGTTTGGAATTACCTTTGGGATAGTTAGTAGCATTTGGTTTATTAGTATTTAATTTAGGGTTAGATGCAGAGGGCTTAGGGTTAAACTTAACATACTTCCTAGTCCGCTTGGAAATTTCGATAGTCCCGAGAGTGATGATTTTGCTGGCGGGGTTACTGATGAGCCACACATACTTGTTCGGGATGGAGATCTTGAAGTTGCTGAATTTTCTTGCGTCCGAAAGTAACTTCAGGCAGCTAACGGGAATGAATGCAAAATTCCGGGAAAAAAAGCTATGTACCCAGGAAACGTTGGCGTTATGAGGGGCACCCTTAAGAAGGAATGGAGAATGGTCGCTTGATGAAGATGAGTATTTGCTGCTTAGTCTTTTTAGTCTTCGTTCCCATTCCGATACAGTCCAGGTGGTGCAACATTTTTTAACCGTAGATGCGGTGGAAGTGGACTGGGATGACACCGGCTTGTATTCCGCACAACACAGTCCATTTTTCTGGGTGTATTGATGTCTCGAGAATCTCGTGAAAATTGGTCTCGCTCCAGAAGCGGCAATTTTGTTTGTTTACATACCCATTTAGCCAGAAATGCCCTTCGTCACTGAACATAATTTTGCGACCAAAAATGGAAAGTTATATTCTATGCGTTTCACGAATAGAGCCATTGTTTTCGAAGAAAACTTTCACAATTTGGTAGCGTTGTTCGAGCGATAACCTGTCCGTAATGAATTGTCACAGAAAACTGACCAAAAAAGTCAAAGTGGCTTTGACAATTGGATGCCCACGAGGACAGGTATCCCTATCGGAAGATGTGACACATAAAAAACACCCTATACAAGTAAAGCAAATTGCATATTCTAGTCTTGACATGGTACAGAGATGGTTACCATGTATAACTTAGCTTTAAATCTCAAAAAGTCAAAATTCATGAAATTTGGGTACAAGAAAATGGGAATAGTGAATGTAACATTCATATAGCTGGTATAAATCTCCAAAATGTCAAAGATATTAAATACCTTGGTATAGTTTTGGAATGTAACTTTAATAGCTACATGTAATAAATTGAGGAAACCAC
The DNA here is from genome assembly GCA_964036015.1 of Leptarthrus brevirostris. Classification (NCBI taxonomy): domain Eukaryota; kingdom Metazoa; phylum Arthropoda; class Insecta; order Diptera; family Asilidae; genus Leptarthrus; species Leptarthrus brevirostris. Next base: position 21,486,491 of record OZ038374.1, read on the forward strand.
ATGAGGATGGTTTACTTAGCTATAGTGCAATCGATATTACAGTACGGCATTATAACTTGGGGAGAAACTTACACCACAACAATTTCTCCTCTAGCAAATTTGCAAAGTAAAATAATTAAACTATGTCTTAGCAAAACGAGATTTTATTCCACAACCCAAGCTTTCACTGAATTTAACGTCATGAATTTTCGGCAAAGATATATAGCAACACTTCTTACATTTGCTTATCGTAATTTATGGAAATTTCCTTCACATATGACAAATCGCTTAACGAGACAGCAATTGAATCGTCCCCTTGCCGTATCTACAGAGTGTTTCACAGAGGTCTGTGAAGTTAGCCACCGAATCAAACGAAAATTAGATTTTAATAGCTCATTCGTTTGAGCAGGGAATGACCATATTGACCCACCAATTAGTTCTTTTAACACACCTTTTGAACACAAGATAATCAAAAAGCAAAAAGGGCTAAGTTCATGTTTTTTTTCAAATTTCGTGAAATTCGAAAAACAATAGGTACATCGATTGACCACGTAGACCCCCTAAAATTGTTGACCCACCAAAAAAATATTTTTAATAATCTATATCAGCTGTTTAATGACTTCTCATTTTAGTACCACACTCTCACTCTTGCATATTTTTTAAAATCAAAATTAGAAGTTTTTAAAAAATAATACCTCCGTCAGGGGTATCTTCACACCCCGGAGCCATCATTAGACCATTGAACAATCATACTCTTGCCCAGGTTTGACCAGCTTTTGTTTTTTTAAATTTCCTCCGTGAGGTCTAACTAACTTCACACACCCCCTGGAGCCATTATTAGAGCGAAATTGAACAATCAGAAATTTGCTCATGTTTGACCAGCCACAGAAAAAGGTAACCCCCCCCCCCACTCAGATTGATGGTCCACAATCATAAGTTTTTTTAAATCAAAGTTGCCAGTTTTTTCTAAAAATAATTAGTTTTTACTGCTAGAACTAGTTTTCAGCTCCTCTTTCTATCTTTAGGGGTAAAATAGGGTTGAGTACATAGCCTCAACTTTGGTTTCACAATGGACCACTCTGGTCTAAGTGTTCATTTTCTTCCTAAATGATTCCCGTTTACTTGACAAGGCTGTATGCCTTGTCACCTCGTGCTCTAGACAACAATATTTTGGGCTCCCGCAGAATTAGTTTTTACTAGTGACAGCACGGCCTATTAGGAGCTTGAGGTCAGCTCCTCTTTCTTTCTTTAGGGGTTCAATAGGGTTGAGTACATAGCCTGAACTATGGTTTCACAATGGACCACAGTGGTAATTCTGGTAAATGCTGTCGCGTTTGGTCTCTTTCTTTCCTTCTCTGCTTCATTTAAGCTTCTTGTACCAGATGCTGTTTTTCATTCGGTACTTTGCCCCGACATCGGGCCACTTGATTCTATCGTCCGTGAATTCATTCCAAGGACTCGCTTGAACGCAACCACAGCCCGTAATATTTCATCAAAAAACGCATTAGTGAGTTCTCCCTTTACTATGCCAACGTAACCGGACTGCGACCGAAGACGACTCGACTCTTCATTGGCTCGACGAATAAATGTTTCGACGTGGTCTGCCTGACTGAGACTTGGCTTTGTATAAGAAGTGGTGTTCTCTGCGCTATCCGCCATGACATTCCTTGTATGGTCGTTGATGTTGCGGGATCTGATCCCCTAGAATTCATTTGTGTTGTTCTCAAGCTTCCACACAAAAATGTTTACATTGCCACGGTCTATATTCCACCTGCATCGCCCTCCGGTTACTATGAGTCGATGTCTACTTGTGTTGAAGGACTGGCTGATTTGCTGCTTCCGTCGGATGACCTTATGCTCCTTTTTAGAGAGATTTTGAGATTTTAATATGCCTTGGATCAGTTGGGAGCGCTCCTTGGATAAGGATTGTCTACTACCATCTTTTTCGGCTGCCCCACGGAATGTTCCGGCCTTCATGGATTCCATTGCCTCTTGCGGTTTATCACAGGCCTGTAACGTGATGAATGACTCGGGCAGGTTCCTGGATTTGGTGTTCTCATCTGACTGCTCGAGTACTGTCGTGAAGCACTGTCTGTCTCCCCTGGTTCCTGAATCTCGTCATCATCCAGCACTGCATATCATTTTTGGTTTTGATCCTGTACTGACGGCATCTTCTGACTCCAGTAATTTTTGTTATAACTTTAGCAAGGCTGATTATTCTAAGCTTAATAATTGGCTCTTTGCCTGTGATTGGTCGAACGTTCTGAATGAACGTGATATTGATAACGCTGTAAAATTATTTTACGATTCTCTTTCTGTTTGTTTTGCTACTTGTGTTCCTGTTTCAAGGTCTCGTGGTTCGCGTTCATATCAGCCTTGCCTCAATAGTTCCGTGAAGCACTTAAAGAATCTGAAGAATAAAGCTTGGAAGCGGTTTTGTTCCTCAAGGAGTGATGCTGACTACTTCACTTACTCCATGTTACGCAACCAATTTTGCTCTGCACTTGATTTTTCTTATTCTGACTATTTAGAGAAAATTAAATCGACTTTGCGTGTTGAGCCTAAACAGTTCTGGAGGTTCGTAAATTGTTAGCGCAATTGTGATGGCTACCCGTCTGTGTTAAGTTTTGGTGATGTCAAGAGCGACGACCCCCTGACGACTGCCAACCTATTTGGCGAATTTTTTGGCACCGTATTTTTGACTACAGACTGTGATACTAGTGATAAGGATTTTACTCATATGACGAGGTTTGCTCCGACTACTCTTGAAACCAAAGACCTTGTATTTGACGAGGATGCTGTGCTAAAGCATATTTCTGGTTTGGCTGACAGTTTCTCGTGCGGTCCTGATGGTATCCCTGCTTGCTTTGTAAAAAATTGTCGCTTGTCCCTAGTTTCTATACTTTGTCACTTATTTACCTTATCTTTTTGTTGCGGTGTTTTTCCGAAATCTTGGAAAGCATCTGCCATCATTCCAGTACATAAGAAAGGAAGTAAAAAGGACATATCAAACTACCGCCCCATTGCCAATTTATGTTGTATCGGTAAAATGTTTCAGACTCTCGTGTGCAATGCTCTTAACTTCTACTGCAAACCTTTTCTAGGTTTCTTTCAACATGGCTTCATGAAGGGTAGATCTACTGCGACTAACTTGCTGTAATTCTCTAATTACTGTATTTCTGCCATTGAAGCTGGCAAGCAGGTCGACTGCATTTTTACTGATTTTAGCAAGGCTTTGTTAATTGGATTCGTTCCTATCTGTCTGATCGCACGCAACGTGTACTATTTCGAGGTTCACTTTCGAACGATTTTTATGTTACCTCCGGTGTTCCTCAAGGAAGTCATCTAGGACCATTGTTTTTTATCATTTACATCAATGATGTATCCTTAATTCTCCCTAATTCCAGAATTCTATGTTACGCTGATGACGCCAAAATTTTCCGCGTTATTTCAAGTGCGAATGACTGTGCACTCGATCTCTCTCGATCTCGAAATCCAGTGCACTTTAACTACACCTTAGACGGTGGCTCTCTGAACAGACTTGACAACAAAAAGATTTAGGGATCGTGCTAAATACGACCTTTTCATTTGACAACCATATCAACACTATTGTAAACAAAGCTAATTCTGCTCTGGGCTTCGTCAAACGATGGTCTAAGGAGTTTGATGACCCATATATAACTAAACTCATTTATTTTACGTTCGTGAGACCTGTTTTGGAGTATGCTAGTCCTGTGTGGTTTCCTTTTTATGCGACTCATATTAATCGTATTGAGGCTGTGCAGCGTAGATTCGTTAGATTTGCCCTTCGCGGCCTTCCTTGGACCGATCCTCTTCGGCTGCCTCCCTACGCTAACCGATTAAAGCTTATTTCATTGGAGTCCCTTGAAAGCAGACGCGACAACTCCAGAGTTGCCTTTGCCTTTGATTGCTTGCGAGGCACGGTTGATTCCCCCGAACTGCTGGGAGCTCTAGGTTTATCGATTCCTACTCGCCCCTTGAGGAACCAAAGCTTTCTCCATATTCCCCACCATCGCTTTAATTATGGTATGCATGAGCCTATTACATCTATGTGTCGTCTTTTTAATAATCATTTTGAGCTTGTTGATTTTAACTTATCTAGATCTCATCTGAAGAATCAGCTTTGTTAGGGTTACTTTTTCTTTTTCTTTGTAGTTGTCCACCCGTTTTATACCAGTACCCTCAAACATGTACTGAAAAGTACGGAAGCTGCGAGACCTCGAGAAGGACATAACTTGACATTTCTCTATGTTCAGCTTAAGATTGTTGTTACAGCACCACTCATAGAAAATGTGCAACTCTGATTGCAAAATCTGAAAATCAGCATTAGATTTGATTGGGAGAAAAATCTTAATATCGTCAGCATATATAAGAATTTTACATCTATGAAGCAAATACGAAATATCATCAATAGATAAGATGAATAGCAATGGACCCAGATGACTGCCCTGGGGAGCGCCAGAATGAGCCATAAAATCATCAGAGAGTGCGCCACGAAACCGAACCCTAAAGTCCTATTAGGACTTAATTCAACCAATAAGCGAGGGCGGGAAACCCAACTTAGCCAATTTAAAGGCAATGACAGAGTGAGACAGCTTATCAAAGGCCTTACTAAAATCAGTGTAAATACAGCCAGTTTGACAACCATCCGTGAATCCACCCACAGTGCAGGAAACAAACTCAACCAAGTTTGAAACCGTGGACCTGCCCTGAAGAAAAGAATGCTGCCGAGTGGAGATTAAGCCTTTACACACATCGGATAATTGGGATTGAATTAGCAGTTCGAAAAGCTTACAATTTAGCAATTGGCCTGTAATTGGAAATGTCTCTTCTATTGCCACTCTTTAAAATAGGAATTAAAAAGGACCTCTTCCAGAGTGCTGGGAAATGGCCCCGCGAGAGAGACTTCCTGAATAGAAACAGCAAGATCCATAATAAAACCGAAGAGCATTTCTTTAAGACTGCAGCAGGAACCACGTCAGGACCACTAGAAAAGTCAGTTGGAAGTGCAGTAATATGCTTCAAGAGGATCTCTTCCGTGATAGATGGAACTAATACCAGGGGTAAAATTCGGTTATTTATGTGCGAAAAGTTTTCACTATCCGGGATGAAATCAGATGATTCAAATGCACCCTTAAAAGATTCAGCAAATAAGTTACAGAAAATATTAGAATTATTACTAACCCCGAACTCCATAGTCGATGGATAGTTATCGACCTTTTTCTTCAAGTTGACATATTCGAAAAATGCACGGGGATCAAAGAATAATCTGTTCTTTAAAATTTGAAGGTATTCTTCATAGAGAGAGCGAGAACGGCTTATATTTATATTATTGCCTTTCAAATCACCAAAAAACTTTTGTAACTTTTATTGTCTAATACTAAAAAGATGTGACCGAAAGTTGCATTTTTATTACACACCTATCTCCAGCTTGGCAAGCTGCTAGCCACATGCAAGCTGGAAATTACGCAAGCGTCTATTAGGACTGCGAATGTAACATGGCAAAGAAAACACACCTGCCTTATTAGCCGGCAGATCTGGCCGATTCCTGACCCCAAGCGGTTAAGAGAGCTCATCTCGGTCGAACGAAATATTATAGGCATTGTCGTGTTCGTCATTTCGGGCCATTGCCTTATAGGTAGACACGCCGGCTGACATGGAACGCTTTCAAATAACTTCTGCAGACGTTGACAAGATGAGGAGGAAGAGGACACCATCCTCCACTTTCAAATAGTTATCCGAGTTAAGTTCTTCTGACGTCATATACTTAGTTGGATTTAAATCTCGGTTTTAAAGTTCTAAATAATTCCTGGTTACGTGACAAGGCTTTAAATAGGGCTGAGTACATAGCCTCAACTTTGGTATCACAATGGGCCACTCTGTCCTAAGTGTGCATTTTCTTCCTAAATGAGTCCCGGTTACTTGACAAGGCTGTATGCCTTGTCACCTCGTGCTCTAGTTTCTACTAGTAACAGCACGGCCTATTAGGAGCTTGAGGTCAGCTCCTCTTTCTCTCTTTAGGGGTTCAATAGGGTTGAGTGCATAGCCTGAACTTTGGTTTCACATTGGACCACTCTGCCCTAAGTATGCATTTTCTGTGGCAGGCAGGTAATTCTGGTAAATGCTGTCGCGTTTGGTCTCTTTCTTTATAAGATTCGCCCTCCGTGGCCTTCACTGGCTCAATCTTCTTTTACTGTCTCCATACTCGAATCGACTCAATCTAATTTTACTGGAGATTCTTGAAAGCATTGAATAAGTGTGAGTAAATATTGGCGACTGTGAATTTAGCGATTCCGGCTCACCCCACGTGGAACCAAGAACTTTTTCCGCACTCCTTATCCCCTTAATAGCGACTGTGACTGTATCGATTTCCACTTGTCGAAAAATTATACGCAATTCTCTGGCCCAAGTTCAGTTTACCTAGGAGAAAAGAAAATATTTTCAATTGGGAAAGGTGGGTATTTCCAGATATATCCAGACATAATGGGAAAGTTTTGCAACTAAAGGAACCCTCTGCCAATCGGACCTATTTAGACGAATTTAATACAAAAATATTTTTATCCGAACGTTTTAGAATATTTAGAAAAATTGTTAGCAAAACATATTTGAGAGACTTGAGACTTCAGAATGTCAAACTCCACATTGTTCTCAAGGTGTAAATTCGCTATAAACCGAACACCTTAATTCGTCTTAGATGGCCATTTAATTTATTTATCATTGAGTCGTTGCAAATAAAGCAAATAATCGAAGATAAGATAATGCACCGGCTGATATACATCAAATCGTGCTTAACTTGGAAGACTGAAATCTCACATCTATTGATTTTCACCTGAATCATATCGCGCGCGCGATTGAACACTTCAAAACCTTCATGGCCACAAAGCTTCGATTGCTGTTCTAAATTTTACAAATAGTGCGGGAAATCATATCGATTTTCACTAATTAATGATTCACTGTCCACGATAAGCGTCTGATAAAGTTACTTCGGCAAATACCATCGTTGTCAGTGACTTCACCGGCTCATTTAGAATTCTTTAATGCAAACAAATTTCTCTTTACACTTCAGCAGTTATGTAATTGCCTGGACAGCAGCTGAGTCACCAAAAACCTGCGTTGATGAAACACGGCGTCCCAGTTTGAAGAGCTCTAGAAAGTAAGACGATAACTGTAAAGAATTTGTCTCGCTATGGGCAAAAATTCCTCTGGGCAAAATTGCGTAATTTTTTTAATGAGAGCTTCACTAAGACGATTCTCAATTCGTCGACCACGAATCCTACTATGGTCATGAATTGGACGGTTTCTAGGAGGCCTTTTATGTTCTAAGTTGCACCTAACCAGTCATGCCGAACATGGCACAAAAAGTGAAAAAAAAAATCGATTCAAGTGGCTCTGGCTATAGTGTAACGTATTCTTTGCTCTGTTTTCTTATTCTGCCTGCACCTGGGCCAGGTGTTTTGTTTACCTGTTTCATTTTGAATTTGAAAGATTTTACATTAAACAAGCAATACATTAAACCTACCTTGATGAACAGGTTGTACATACGCTGGCGCTCGGCGGTCTCTTGTTGGGAGTCCAGCCTGTTGAGGGGAATCTCCTCATGAACCACTTGTTGTTGTGTCATTTTTGGAGTTATGCAGTCTTCGAGTAAACAATTTTTTTATTTCTTGTTTTTACAAAACTTTGCACTTTAGACACAATCACAGTAATAAGCTTATTCTATTTGCATAAAATTTCACCGACAGGCAACTAGCACAACCGATTCTCACTCATAATATTCTCAATTGCGGACGTTTAATAACTTTTTCTTAGCATTTCCTACCTGAAGCCGCTAATCTACCTTTGCTGTGGCTATCACTGGGAACTTTGCAAGATTGTGACGCGTTTACGGGCGCTTTGTGCTTGTCCAGCTGATAATTCCCATGAATCACAATGTCGCGAACCTCATTTCTTTTACTTTGTGCGGTAATTACGAACTTTTCACTTGTACATTCCACTAAGTCACTCAACTACACCCAAGCCAGACCAAGAACGAAAAATAAAAACCAACCGCACCGCCACTTTCTTGCCAACAACTAGCCGTCGATGGTTGATAAGATGACAAAAGGAAATGTCAATATATGAACTGCATCATCGACACAACAATTGCGGTTCGTGTACAAGAAAGGTTGGTTAATGCATTAGATTGTTAATGCTGCTTTCACTTAAAAATTAGTTTAGGCGGACATTTTAAATTTAAATTGGAATTCTTTTAAAGAAAATTTTAGAAGACATTTTAAATCATGTATTTTAGATGATTTATATAAATTACATTGTGTTCTAGAATGAAAAAATAAAGACAACATCATCAGAGTGAATTCATTCAATTTTAATTACCAAAACTCTTGAAATTGAGGAGAACGGACTAAAAACGATGACGTCCTACAATAGATTTCTTTCCAACACGATATCCACTCTAATTCCCAACGCTAGAAAATTCTGGAGGTTTATAAACTCTAAACGATGCAGAGACAGCTACCCTTCTTTTATTAGTTTTGCTGACCGCGAGAGCGGTGACCTCGCTGAGGTGTCCAATTTCTTCACTGACTGCTTACTCGCTTCATTCTGTGATTCCAACTGTGATACTATTTCTACTGATTTTTCCCACTTGACTAGGCTTCCACGCACTTCCCTTGAACAAACTTAGTTTTTGACGACGTCACTGTCACTGAATATTTGTCAAAACTTGTCTGATGGATTTTCGTGTGGTCCTGACGGCATCCCCTCATCGTTCTCTGTTTTCTGTTCAACCTATCTCTGTGCTGCGGCCGTTTCCCTAGGCCTTAGAAGGATTCTAACACAAGAAGGGTGACAATTCTGATATCTCTAATCATAGACCTATTGCCAATCTGTGCGATGTCAGCGACGTGCTCCGTTTTCATTGCAGACCTTTCATAATCCCTTTCCAGCAGGGCTTTATTAAGGGTAAACCAACTACCACCAACTACCAACACCATGTTATTCTCATTCACAAACTTCATCTGCTCGAGTTTTCGCCGCTTCTTATTGATTGGCTGTCGTCCTCCCTACCGGATCTCAAGCAACGTGTCTTGTTTCGCGGTCCCCTATCCAACGAGGTCGCTGTTCCTTCCGGCGTTCCTCAAGGCAGTATTCTCGGCCCTCTCTTTTTCATTTTTATTAAAGATGCCTCGCTGCTCCTGCCTAGCTCCAGAATCTATTGTGATATGCCGATGATGCCAACTTTTTCGTGTCGTATCTGATGACGGCTGTGCCTTGTTAAAATGTCGATATTAACATTTTCCATGACTGGTGCCCCTATCTCTCTCTCTAGTTCCTGTAACCCCTTGTGGGGCATGGGGCGGGAGAACAACTTTACCCGACTCCAGACAACGACTTCAAGTGGACCTAGAATTTAAAATGGATTCTGAACCACTGACATTTTGCTCTGCAACCCCCATGGCGTTTTTATCGTATTCTGTTGTCAGCAACCATGGGTCGCCACCGGTGGAATTCGAACCTGCGACCTCCAGATTAGTAGGCCGACACGTTATCACTTACTCCACCGACGACTCCCCCATTTCCCTAACAAATGCATCGTTAAGACTTTAAGAAGTCCCTTTATCTTTGACTATTCTCTGGGGGGTAGGTAATATGTTGAACAGGGTTGATCGCGTCATGGACCTAGGGTTGATTCTTAATTCCCGTCTATCTTTTGACGACCGCGTGCGCTTCGTGGTAGGTAGGATTAATTCCATGCTTGGTTTTTTGAAAAGTTGGTCCACAGAGCTTGAGGATTCTTACTTAACTAGGCTCCTCTTCTGCACCTTCGTTAGACCCATTGTGGAGTATGCCTGCCCGATTTGGGATCCCTATTTCTCTGTTCACATCAACCGGATCGAGTTTGTTCAGCGCAGATTCCCTATTTTCGCTCTCCGCGGCCTTCTCTGGTCCTTTCTTCCGATCCTGCCAGGCTGACTCGGATCTCTCTCGATTCCTTTGAAAAGAGACGCAAAATTTATCAACTCCTCTGAATTGCTGAGTGACGTGAGCATTTCCATCCCGGCCCGGTTCTTGAGGAGCACGTACTTCTTCCATATTCCATACCATCGAACGCTTTATAGAATGCACGAGCCTATTACTTTATCCCACCTCTATAATGATTACGCTGCCTTCATAGAGCTTCGGTGGCTTCAGACTCTCTCTCTCTCATAGATCTATTTTGTTAAGCCTCGCCTTTATCCTTTGTTCCAATTAAGTTATAAAATTCTTTATCTGTTTTAAAATTGCCATATTCATTCAGTGGGAATCCCCGAGATTGTTCCCTTAGTGCACTAACATGTATAATCCCAGACAATTCTAGGCCCAAAAATGTTTTCAATCGAAGCCTTAAAACATCCTTTTCATTTCTGAGGCATCACACGTGCATACATCTAAATTATGTATGTTTTTTAATTAAATATTGTTTGGTCCAGATTCAGAAGATTTGTGCAAATGTAATCTAAAATCAACACTTGCTCTGACAGTACTTTTAGTGAGTCCTTTCAGAAATTTTTCTGAGACAGTACTTTCTACTTTGGAGGACCCGTGGCCGTCCAAGTTTTTTGATGTAACGCAGCAACATCCTTTCTTCTAAGCAAGAGAAAAAATCACTCAATAATTCCAAGATTTGCGTATAAATCTTGGATGTTAAGGCTAACTTTTGCCGTCTTTGGCTACAATGCACTTTCGGCCGTGGCAACCATGCATTTTCTACATATTTATGTGATTAGAGGATTATAACTGCCCAAGAAGCTAATAAAATCAACTTGAGATGCCAAGGGCATTAGAGTCGACAATTTTTATTGTATCTTCGGCAAAAGTTGCGCGATTTCTTCCAGAGATATGGTCTGATCCTAATCATCAGAAAAATAGGTCACAACAATCATTACCAAACGCATTACAATCCCCTGCCTGTTGGCAATACTAATAAGACTGTACCAAGGCCCCTAGTGGAAGTAGAAAAAAGGTAATTATTGACCGGAAGTGGATTAATATCTTATTTAGCAAAAACTATAATTCGACACTTCTATGAACCCCTGTACCACATATAGTTCCTTCTATACAGCTTAAGAATGATCTCTCTTTAGGTTTATAGTTCCTTAGATTGTCTCCCTGCTTAGTCAGCACTTGGGTTTCGCCATCTAATATGGACAATGATTTAGATTCCACTCGTGTTGGGGTGAGCAGGCAATCAAGTTTCAGATCTTCGCCGATCTCTTCCTCTAATCAGAGATCAAGACGAAGTTGGATCAATTGACAACAGCCCAGAGACGAAGTGGATTTTTAAATTAAAAATCCACTCCGTCTCTGGGCTGTTGTCTAGCTCGCAGCAATGCGAAAACAAGACATTCAAATTTCCTCACTCCCCTTACCCTAATTCCCTTCCGGCAAAACCATGCTAACGCATCAAAATGTTGTCGCCTACCAACCCCCCCCTGGGCTTTTACCATATGTTAAAAAAGGTACGACTCGTACTTGTTTTTTTAAATACTTATCCGTGGATGCGAGCAAAAGTTGCCCAAATATAGGGCTTACCTTAGAGAAAAGTCACCTGAAAGTCTTTTCCGAGCAGCGGAAAATTTCAGATGCATATCGTTCTCGAAACATTTTATTTAAGGAAGTGTTACCCATATGGTGAGCAATACAAACAAGGAGGTCGTTTGTGCCAGACCCAAGTACTGCAAAAGGCGCTCTGTCACCCTAAGGCAAGGAGGTCGTTAACAGGGTTGGATCAAACATCAGCCGGGCTAAGAAATTCCTGACTTAAGATCCTCCTTCTACGCTATGCTATGGCAGGACAAACGCACATAATGTGCATTGTCGTTTCATCGACTTGAAGACAGAGCCGAAAGTTTATCAGTCCCTTTGAATTCTTAATTGACATTGATATGGACGCAGCAGGATAGAGCCTTGAAGGCTGCTTGGCTATATGAGAATATAAGTTTATCAGTCCCTTTGAGTTCTTAATTGACATTGATACGGACGCAAGTTTCGATGGCAAAGATTTCGGCTTGAAATACACTGGGTTATCTACCCAGCGCAACCAATACCGTATTGTTGGATTTAAGGACACCAGCGTCAGCAACGTGTTCATTTTTAAGCCATCTGTGAACCATTTGAGGCTTCTAGGGTCCAGATTTGTACCACCTATTTCTCAGTGTACTTGCTCGGGAAAGAGAGTCCTGAACCTTCTATCAAAACACAGTACCTTGGTCATGTGATCCGTTGCCAGGAATGCATAGAAGGACTTTTGTCACATGCCAGCATATTAGACGTGAGCAACACACTTTTGTTGACCTTTAGACCACCAGATCAAGGTGGCGCACGAAACAATCGTTTTGACAATCAAATCATCTTCGCAGTAAGACCCCAAATTCTTTCGAAGAGTTTTCGACAGGCCCTTATGGAACGTGTAGCCTTGTTAATGGTGGAGTCTAGGTAAGAGTTCCAATTAAGTCTTCTATCAAGCATGACGCCCAGATGCTTGACCCTACTGGAGTACTAACAGACCGTACCTTGAATCGAAATTGAACCAAGGTCCAAGTGACGCTTTCTGGTGAAGGGCACAAGCACAATGGGTTAATTGTACCAGTCGTAACTTTCCGCAGAGCTTATCTCCTTAGATTAGTGAATTTCGAGTCGAATTTCCCTGAAATAATAATTGCAAGGTCGTCCGCGCATCCAACGGCTCGATAACCAAGTTCACTTAGCTTGATTAAGAGATCGGCTACAGCTCGTGACCAGAGAGTGTTTATAGAACAGTATCTGGAGGGAACACTGGCAGCCCTGATGCACACAGAAATGTTACCAAGAGAGGATGTTATTTCTCGCTCCGCTAGAATGGCATCCACCCACTTTATAGTATGATCCATACCGTGAATCATTATTTCCTATTGCATAAATTGAGTTTTAGCTTAAATTTTAACTCGTCTGCTGTAAGTCTAGTTCAAGACTGTCTGTGTGAGCGTTCATAATGCCTTTTTAGCGATCTCTTAGATGTAAGGTCTGGAGTTCCTCAGGGGTCTACAGTGGGTCCAGTCTTGTTTGTATTGTTTATTGATGACATTTTCTCCGTTGTTCCTAGTTGCCAATTACACCTTTATGCAGATGATGTTCAGTTGTATTTGTCGGCATATATTGGTTTATTTGAAGAAACAATAGAACATCGTAATGAGGATCTGCTACAAATTAGTTTCTGGACGGCATCTAAATGTATTATTTGTCTTAATGTACAAAATTGTTTTTTCTAAAAAATAAAAATAACAGTGGTCCGAAGTAATTTGCTGCGTAGAATCCGAATCCGAGGTGAGAATCTGGCCGTCAGGTCAGGAAAATGGTTGGCGTTGGTGTTGGCCACGCATGATAAAGCTGTTCAAAGACCTGGTAAGAGCTATTCAAAACCCTGGTAAGAGCTGTTCATAGACCTGGTAAGAGCTGTGTTGGCGTTGGTTTTGGTGGTGTTGTTGGCGTTGGTGTCGGCCAAGCAACCATTCCCTTATCTCCAGCCATTTCCTTATCTCTCCAAAAATTGTTATGGGGTTTCTGGCACAAATGAGAAATGTGCAAAAATGTGACGTCAGACCGCGATTTCCCTCACGATTTGACCATTTTTAATGTTCACTTTTCACATTTGAGCCAGAAACCCCATATCCCTACTACTGATCGTAAACGTATAATCAGAGACTGCCCTTAGAGTTGACAACCAAGAACGCTGCTTTTACACTACTTCTAACTTCTAGCATAACTCTAGGGCTCTAGGCTAAATCAAAGCAGGTAAATCAATAATAAAAAAGATGTTCAAGCAATAGACCACATTTTTTAAAAATATAATTTTATTCCGATTCCTAAAAAGTCCATAATAAGTTTTATGGAAGACAAAAATTGTACAAACGTTTTGAAACAAAATTTAATCAGAAATTGTCGCTTCTAACCTACGTCTCGCCTCATGATAAGCCTTTCTAATATCGTTCAAAGTCATTCCGCTCCACTTTCGTTTGTCTTCAAATCCCAATGGAAGATCTGGACACTCCTGGACCAACACGGAATACCGCACATGCAATACCCCAGTGGATATAGCGTTATTTCCGTATCTGTTCAAAATACCATCACTACCGTCATTGAATTCCTTAAACTTAAACTTTCGCCTTCCACCAATGAAAAATCGCTCAATCTTCTCTAGGAACCCGTAGTTCATCCGGTAGCAGTGCAAAACCTGTTGTACCTTGCCGGCAGCTATAGGAATGTGCAAGTGACAAAATCCTTCGTTTCTTTCCCTTTCCCAAGAGTCTATAGAAATTACCTCGAAAAATGCTGTTATTGGCTTGTGATATGTAAAATTCTCCGGCCCAATAACCGTCAACTGAAAGCAGTGCCCAAAACTCCAGGATCCGTTGAGAGATTTTGATGAGTGAGTACTTCCCGTGGAGAGCCCGTCTTCCAATTGAACCCGATCTGGGAGTTCAAATTGATATCTCACGTGGATGCTGTCGTAGTCGAAACCTAATCCTTGTTGAATTTCAAACAGAAGCGATGCTCGTGTAAAATGTTTTGATGGTATGTCAAAGAGTGCTTGGATGTTCCTTTCGGGCTGTGCTATTTTAGGAAGTTTCAAATTGTCCAATAGAGACATGGACGTCGTTTTTGACACATTCTTCACCGCATAGGAATACAAGTGACGATAGTCACTGTCAATTTCTATAAAATAAGGATTTCGTTCGAATTCGTTAAAATCAGGATAAACTAGCAACCTCCCATCGGCACTGAACCACTTCACAATAAACAATAGCGTGTCTGGATTTAAATCTGCAAAGACGTACATCACTTCTAGTTCCTCATTACTGTCTAGAGACTGTCCAATTTTGCCGGCAGCAGCTTCCTGAGGCAGATCCTCGAGTACAACAAAATTGTCTTTATGAACGTAAGTGAAAATTTTGCCTGCATCCTTGCGTCGTTCATCGGGTTCCTCACTTTTTATCCAATTGTGATAGCTTTTCTGAACGTCAGTAGTGCAATTTTCGATTTCTTTATAGAACTCAATTTCGTGTCGACTAAGGATTTTCTCCTGCCAGCGAATTGTCACCTTGTCGACGTGGTCCTCCTCGTCTGCACTGTCTTCATCTTCGCTGGACGTTTTCTCGAACTTGGGGACTTTCAACAATGAACTGATTGTCCTCAGTGTAACCGAAAATTGAAAATTCTCAATCTTACTCTGCGTGTGATAGATTGCCGAGTGTTTATCGAACTTTTTCCACATTTTTTGCAATTTACTTTCCCGAGATGTTAACAACTTGTTTGTTTACGTTCTTTTCATGGCTCGTTTGTGTACGAGCACCGTTTCCATGGGAACTGAATTTCAACGTCTATGAGTTGGAAAAGTTCTTAATAAAGAAATCAAATTTTATCGGTTTTTACCTTGTGGAGCGCAATCTACGTGCCTATTGAAAATTTTATCTTTTTAAAAGGTTTTTTATGGTTATCCTTTGGTAAATAAATCAAGGACTGATACTTCCTTTTTAGGACGACACTGCTGTATTTGCTTCTCCGAGATATAGAGCTTTTAGTGCTTTTCTAGAGTATGTGGAAGTAAAGATATAATAATGGTACCACTCCTTCTGAACAAGAAGTAATTTTCAATTCAAGGTTTGGGAAAAGGAGCAAGTTTATTGGAACCATCATGTCTTGTGAAAACGTGAGGTACAAAATTAAGGTTGTAAACGGTAAAAGTACAGAATTTTAGGAACAAAAGCAAACTGCAGTCTCTTCAAAATGCCAGATAACCCATATCGAATGAGAAAGCCTTAATACCGGTACACAAAATAATCCCGATGACGCCCAGAACGCCTAAAGGAAGAAACCACAAACCCTGCCATAAGATAAGTAGGCCTGTCTGACGTACCCTACAATTGTCTAGTCTCGGATACTTCAAACTGATTTTGTAGTACTACGACAACTTTTGGCTATTGACTGGCATTTGAAAAGAGTGAGCGGGTGCATTGTTACGATGAAAAAACACTTTCTCTTTGTTGCTAACTTTCCATTCTGTTGTTGTTCTGTCATTCCTACAAAACAATAACCATTAATCCTTCTGGTTGATGGACTTTGAATCACTTCCACAAGCTTCTACTCACTTTACTCGCTGATCATCTTTGAAGCACTTTCACAAGCTTCTACTCCATTCGCTGATCATTTAATACGACATTATGGATTTTTCTGATAAGTTCATCAATCGTAATTATTTTCGGGCATACCAACACGAAGTTATTTATTTATTTCTTAATAGTCACCGATCGTGAACGCTCTCTCAATAAACCTCGATAAGCCAGAGATATACACAATACCAACAGAAATACTCAAGCAGTGATAGCAAAAATAATGTTATTGCGGTTTAAGCAAATAATCGAGCAAGAAAAGACTGGCTTGCCTGAAGATATTTCTTGAAGCGAGTACACCGAATGGAGGTCTCCATTTCATATAATGTCCGTCCCTACCACCGTTTGACAACGTTAGTTTCGAGTAAAAGGTCCAAATACCCCCTAATCTATTAGAGGGAAGGATGGATAATGGACAGTTATCTCTTGGAAATACTCCTCGACACTCGTTTACCGGAAAGCACGAATGTGTTCCAGGACGTCGAGTCCCGTAAAACGTACTGTATTTAAAGAAGAGTGGGACTTTATTAAGTATATAGTTGACTTCAAGAAAACAGCGTGGGCAGTCAAATCTTTTAATCCTTTAAAATCCCCGGGTTTGGATGGAATACGGCCGATCATGCTTCAGGCACTAAAGGTCATCATAGAATGATTAGTCCCATATAGAAGCTGCCTCTGGCTTGGATATATTCCTATAGTTTGGAGGGAAATAAGAATGATCTTTCTCCCGAATGCTGGGAATACGTATCATGTAACAGGAAAGGATTACAGACCAATCAGCCCCTCATTTTTTATGTTAAAGGTGCTGGAGAGACCATTAGAAGTTTATCTAAGAGAGGTAAGTGTACTACAAATAGTCAGCACGCCTCCACCAGAGGCAAATCTGTTGAGCCGGCACTACATGATGGAGTACAAGGATTACACCTTGGGTGCTTTCCTGGATATTGAGGGAGCTATAGAAATATATAATCGGCTGAAGAAGATAGGAAATAAAAAGGGTCTATGTGACTAGATTAAATCAACGCTTCGGAACAGGACAATCAGATCCAACATTCGTAGCCTAGTGAGATAAAGGTCAGTCTGTAGGAGTGATGCTATCACCACTCCTGTGGCTGGTAATGATGCACGAAATCACAGTATTTCACAGCAGTTGCCTATGTGGATGATCTAGTAATTCGGGCATCAGGCAAGTTTCTGCCCATAATAAGTGAAAGGCTCCAATATCTTCTTTGTAATCTTGGACTAAATGTAAATCGTGTAAAGACAAATCTGGTGGTATTCGCAAGGAAAAGGAAAATACCAGAGTTTACTACCCCAATTCTAGGTGGGAAAAACCTGGACCTTTCCAGTAAAGCCTAGGTATCTAGGCTTGATGCTAGGCTCGATACTCGACTAGTGGAGTAACATAACGGAAGGTGAAAAAAATCCAGTATGGCACTCTATACGTGTAAAAGAACATTTGCATTTAGCTGGAGACTAAAACTCAAAATGGTACAGTGGATGTATACTGCTATAGTCAGACCAATTCTCTGCTATGGATTATTGGTTTGATGGACAGTAATGGAGAAGAAATGTAATCTGGATCTGTTGTCTAACAGGTACAGGGTGGCAGGCATTGATATAACGGGATCTCTATGTACAACGGCAACGGCAGCACTAGAGGCTATGCTTGATATGTTGTCGCTGGATCTACACTACAAAAGCTTAACAGCGACCAGCGCAGTCCGGCTGAAACCCGCGGGATAGTGGAAGGAGAGGCCATATGGTCACTCTGACATTATTAGGAAAGCCGGATACGTTAACTACAAGAAAGATACAGATTACCAGGTCGCGGTTCTAAACTTTAGAAATGGCTTTAATAAAAAATTTCCTATAAAAATGAATGAGACGAGAATGAAATGGTAAGATTAACAGAGACATCCATATCTACGCTTGGATCAAAAATGAGAGCAGGTACAGGAGCGGAAGTATATTATATATAGTGTTTTTCAGGTAAAAATAGTAGCGATATAACCGAGTAAAAATAAGACTCGCCCATTCCTAGTCACGCACAGCGTCAAAACGCCTGAATGGCACTCAAATGGGGCACGACATGACCGAGTAAAAATTATACTTTTCCAAATGCTGCAGGCACGTATTATTAAAAGACGCACGAAATAATCCAAACCAAGCACGATACGCTCACACTATTTCTAGACTAAAATTTAAAATGAAAGCAGTAAAATTATTTTCGTAAAATAAAATTGTGAGACCGATGTCTGAAATAGTAAAACTATCTCTGCATTTGAGTCTTATTTTTACTCGAGTTAATAAAGATTAAAGCAAAAAATAACAATTTCAGGTAATTGTTATTATTATTATTATTGCCGTTACTCACCTTGTGAGTCATTGGCTATTGGGAACAATTTTAATATCACGTGGCCAATGACTCACATGGTGAACACGCGTCTATACGGGTGAGATCTTATATAACCCACGCGGTGAGTCACCGGTTTCGAATGTGTTCAAGCCAGAACGCAGTAACAGAAGCGTGCAATAATGGCGGGCGTATTTTTCAATTTTTGGACATGTAGCTGGAACGTGCATAATACTACCGGGCGCGTTTGTTCGCTAAGCGTGATCGAAACGGGCGCGTATTTACTCTTAAAAATATTAACGTCTGTATTTGCTTTGAGCGTGAATATACCATTTCAATTATTTTTACTAGGGTACCAGGCACCAATGCTTGTGTCCAGAAAAGGAGGCTGTGGTGTTGCAATGCTGGAAGCTGTGTTGGTGCAATCAATAATCCGGGAAATGAAAGAGCGGATGAATTAGCTAGAAGTGGTTCTAAAATGAATATCTTCGTAGCAGTGGACTACATGAAGACTCCAATCGGTACCATAAAGAAGGATATCTATAAAGATGCATTCAAGAAGCTGATGTCCGGTGGCAAGGCAATGATACATGTTGTGTTGCCAAACAAATGTGGCCTGTAAGAAGAAAACGAGGGCACTCCTCAGTGGAAACAGAAGTGATACCAGATGTTTAATCTGGGCACAGGCCACTGGTGGCTAATGACTTCTGTCGCAGCTGCAAGGATCCGGAAGAGATTGAGTCAGTGTGGCATGCGCCTGCTCTGGCATTAAGAAGAAAAAGGTTACTTGGTAGTTATTTTCCTTGTGAAGCTCGGCGAACTGCATAATGTAGAGCACAGAGATATCCTGAGGTTCCTTAACGTATTTGGATGGATATGAAAGTCCTGGACAAATTAAAAGATGCGCGAAGTGGCGTTGGCGAAATGTATTTTTCGCAGCACCCCTATAACCTATCTAACGTTTGTTTTGAAGAGAAAGAAACCGCATTATACTATTATTTAAAATATTGTTAGATTAAGTGACAGTTCAAGAGAGACCATTCATGCGATCCACATTTAATAAAGGACATAGAAGATGGTATACTCCAAAAACATACCCTAATGATTCCCTCGGCACTTAGGATGAGTCCACAAGGAAAGATAAAACCTCAAAAATCACAAATTATATGGAGAAATGTGGTAAAATAAAAAAACACAGAATTCATACTTTGAGAAAGTTTATATGGAGACTCAATGCTCCCGAGGAAACTAAAAAAAGGGGAAAAAGCAGTACACTCCCAGTCAAAAGTTTGCTTTGGTTTTGTGCTTAATTTAAATTCATTATTTAAAAGAAATAATTTATTCGAGGTGTTTTCCATTGAAATAGCAGCTTAATATTAAACCACTAGAAATACCTGATAAGAAGTAAGTATGTCTGAATGAAGACCTTGTGGCAAGTATAAAGGGTGCCCCAAACTTTTGACCGAGAGTCTATGTCGGAAGATTTTTCGAACATATTTTGTACAAACGGCGCTGTTTTTTTTTTTGACGTTCGCTCCAAATTTCCCTCCAGCATTTCTTTAGCACCTAACTTAGTTCAAATAAAGTTGATACAAATGTTGTTCTACAGCACAACCTACTCCAGATACAAGGCCGGAAAAAATAACAGTTCGACCATTTTACCACCAAGCGTGTCGTCATTATTCTTTTATTTTGGTGTCACAGATTAACCAATCCTTACACTGATATAAAACTTCACACTGTCTGAACCAAAAGCAGAGAAATGCTGATGTCATTGATGCATTCTAACCTCAATACTTCAACAAAACGAAGCCAAGAGAGAGTTTTTTCATTAAAATACATGAGAATTGTAATTGAGAAGTTTTTATCGTGACTTCATGTTCAGAATATTAGTTGAGTTGAGACTTTAAAAATACTGCGAGAAATACTACGATAAAGTAAAATTCCTCAAACTTTTCCTATTCTTTACTGTAGCAAGTTTCGGTTTGTTTACACCACCAATGCTCAGCTGTTCGGGTCAGCTTCCGCGCTTGTATCTAGAGCAGGCTGTGTCTACAGATACTATGACACCAGTCTGTACGACATTTCTCTTAAGTCAGAAATGCAATCCTTTTCGACTACTAATTATGAGAAATAAATAAATTCCAAATGACGCTATTAAAGCAGTTATAGGTCGTCATTCGTTCAACTAAAACTGCCGCTAACATTAACTTTCCACGCGAGACACATAAATTAGCCACGTGATCTCATTTTACGCTAACTTTCTCTGTTAATCACGAAATTCTTTCTGAAATGGCACAAAGCGTGCAAGAACACTCGTCTAGTCATATTCGTTTAGATGAGAACTAAAATAACCGGCGAACGCAACGATGAACTTCTAAAATTAGCGCCAAAACTGCGACGAGGTTGCTTTCATTTCGTATTTTCTGAGTTTAATCACCAGCGGTAGTATCGTTTCTCATGTTTTTTTTTATATTTCTATTTGTCAGCCTGAAAACATACAGCCAACATGTGTGCCACGATTGCTTTGTAAATAGACGCTCCTATAGCATAACTAAATTGCATTAAAGCGCGGTTTTTTTTTTGAACTCTTGCCGATCCAAGATCACAACTTTATTGCGACGTAACAAGATGAATAGACGAATCTTTTGCACGATAACAGTCCGCCGTTCACATTCAGGATTAAGCCTAACCTCGTTCTTAAATGGGCGGATGTGCAGGGCATTAACGGAAAAATTTACCTTTTCAGCAAAATTTACGATTGCAAGCCACGGCACGGGATATACACTTTTTTTTTTTTGGACTTGGGATTATAACGTCATATTGGATTAATTAATGCATCCAAGTGTTGCATACCAAAACACCCACAAACCTTGATCAGATTTCCATCTAGCTGGTCGCCTACCTTTTGCAGTAAATTGCAGTGCACACTGCAATATTCCGTCAATTGATGAATTTATTTTTCTTACCGCCATCAAACAAATGCGAACTCTGACGTAGCAACCGCTACAATGTAACCGTTCTCAGTTAGATCAGTTAACGATCGTATCATTTTCCATAAAGAGAGATCTACAGGCAACCCACTCTGCCATAGCGGAAAATGGGTAGATCCCTTTGTCCACGATGAAGATCTTAAGATGCAAAATATTCGCATGCATAAGTTTAAACGCTACGACGTGTTTGCATCGTGGGTGTTTAGATAGGTAGAACTAGAGGTGAAGTAGTCCATGGAAGCAACATACCTATCCATTCAATTGTATGTGATTTATTGTGATAGCATAATTGAAAAAGATGACGAATTTCAATTTTAATTATGCAAATTTGTAGGAATGAAGGAAGTAGTCTTGTAGTAGTCTTGGATATTCTTCGTTATTTATCGAGTTTTAACAAGATTTAGTTCCTTGGCACACTGCTGGCTTAGCAGAAAGACTGTGATTTGAAATTGTTCGCCTATTCAAACGAAGCTTTCATCCTATCGGGTCAGCAAGATTTCAAAGTTTTATTGAAATCAGCCTGCTATTAACTAGGAAGGGATAGCATCCAGGGCCAGTGAAATGCGAGAAAAGCATTTCGCTTATCCTAAATGGGGATACTAATTCTGTGATCTTTTCCTTGTAGACCAGGCGACATTAAACTGTATGTAAAATTCTTATCGGGATATTTTATTTTGGGATTCTTATAGGATTTTTGTAGGTTTTTGATAGGAATTTTGTGATAGAAGACGTAGTCCCTCAAGTTAAGTCCTGTCCATCTTTACTTACTTTTCTGGTGTATCATTAAAGATAACTGCGACGAATACTTTAAAGTAAAACCTGATCCTCTTAAATTGAAAGGGCAAATAGTATTTACTGATCATGGCCAGTGAGTCATGGTTAGGTTAGGTTAGGGTGGTGGCTATTGGAAATCCGATCAGCTTTACATAGACGTGTTGTGTTACCACATCCGCGGAACCGCCCCTGAATGTCAATATATTGTATATTTATTATTTATTTAATTAGCAACCTCGTCCAGTCCACTTAAGAAGTACGCGCCTAACGCTTTGTACGTTCTCCTGGTCAGGCCCGGGCAATCACAGAGTAAATGATGAACGCTTTCCACTTATTCCGTGTCTTCCGAAGAGACAGTGGACAGTAATGACTGCCACAATATTTCGGAGATCGATGCGGCTTCTCTTTAGCAGGAAAGCCGTTTTCTTAATATGCCAAACTGGCCACAGCTGTCTTGACATACCGCATGTTGTCAAATTACTCCATTTTTCCTTAGCAAGCTGAATAGCCGTAAGGTTAACTTCTCTTTTCACTGACTCTAGAGATCACCCGGTCGACCTGTCTATACAGGAAACGTTCAGTTGAGAATCTTCCTTTGCAAGCGAGTCAGCCGCCTCATTGTCCCGTATCACAAATCCCACTATGACCCGGAATACAGCAGAGAGTTACCTTGTACATAGCTACTAAGTTTTGCAGGCTATTATGACACCTACGCCGCCTATTGCCGCTTGACTGTATATAAATTCGCCACCGATAGTGACTACGTACGTTTAGGTAATCCGAGTATACCCCAGCTCCCAGCCCGTCCTAAACTTTCGATCCATCAGTAAAGACCGCTATATCTGCCATGGTGACACCACCATACTCTCCGCACTCCACTCATTGAGTCATCCCGATGGCATTCTATAGGATTCTTTAAGGATTTTTTGTAGCAATCTTAGAGAAACTTTGTAGGACTTTTATAACATTCCTATGGGACCTTTTTTTATTTGTAGGTATATTGGCTCTTTATTTTGGCTTAATAGTTATAAACACAAAAATCCTACAAAGTTTTTTCTCTAGTTCCCGTAGCCGACTTGAGAAAACGATTTGGAGACGGAGTTGGATCAATTGGTTGAGCGGCATGACCACCATGCCCTGGCTCGAGACCAGGTCTCCTCGTGAGTTTTTAGAATTAAATTAAAAAATCCACTCCATCTCTGGGCTGTTGTCTAACTTGCAGCAATGCAAAAATACAAGACCATCAAGGTTCTTCATCGCCTTTACCCTAATTCTCTTCCGGCTAAAGTCATGCTAACTAGTCAAAGAATTTTCCTCCAGACTTTAACCACATCGTAAAAAAAAGCGGAACGATATTACATTGCAACCCCCAATGGCTTTTTCATCGTTATCTATTGGCAGCAGAAAATTGCCAGGATTCTCCGTCCGGTGGAGTTCGAACCTTGGGCCTGCAGGATGGAAGGCTGGAACGTTATCACTTACTTCACTGAATCAAACTTGAAAGAAAAATGCCTCTATAGGTAAGTTCCTGAGAAAAGTTTCCCAAAATATTTTTGACAAATAAAAATCCGAAACTAATCCTAGAGCTGAAACTAAACGAACTAACAAAACGAACCGAAGCCGAAACAATCAAACTAGATTAAGGTAGATACAGCACCGGGCAACATCTCTACTTCTAGAATCCCTGCTGGTGAACAGAAGCACTCTGTAGTCTCCACGGAACCATTCGCCACTTTTTTAGTCCTATGGGAGCACGCATTCGAAATTGTTTTAAACGAACGTACATTAATTCGTAGCGTAACTCCGGTGGGTACCCGGTAATAAGGTTAGTAATGATCCTTTTATTATCGCCAATCTCCTTAGTGACTTTTTCAAAACTGCGTTTATTAATAATAGCTGTGATATTAGTCTTAACGATTTTACTCACTTGATGAGTACTCTTACTAGTAAGGACCTATTACTTGACGACTCCAAAATTTTTTTAGTAATACCTAACCTTGCCGATAACTTCTCTTGTGGCCCTGACGATATTCCTACTGCCACTCTCAAAAGATATTGTTCGTCTATTGTTTTGTTATAGGATGTGGCCAAAACCTTAGAGGACAACCCTTTGATACGTTAATATGGCCTCGGCCGGAAGGATGTTAGAGTAAGGGGAATGAGGGAGCTAGACAACAGAGGCAGAGGGAATTTCTTTTTCAAATTTTATTTTGAAAGCTCACGAGACTCGAACTCTAGAACCATGGCATGATGGTTGTGCCACTCATCCAATCCAACTTCATCTTGGCAGATTCGTCAGATTTGCTCTTCTTGGTCGCCCGGAGCCTTTCTCAAAAGATGTGGTTCGTCTATTGTGTCGGTTCTCTGCTATTTCTTTAATTTATCGATATCTTGTGGGACTTTTCTAGAAGCGTGGAAACTCTCTGTAATCCTTGCGCTGCACAAAAGTTGTAGTAAGAACGAGATGTCTAACTATATGCCCATGGCGAAATTCCAAAAGTTTTTGACACCCTCTACTTTCACTGTAAAGCATTTTTGGATACCTACACTACTACTACCACCTTGTTAGAATTTTCAAGTTTATGCATATCAGCCCATTGAAGCTGGTAATCAGATTGACTGCATTTTTACTGATTTCAGCTAAGCCTTTAATCGGATTGACGACAGTATCTTTCTTCATAAACTTATTCTTCTTGGTTTAGCTTCTAATTTTGTCTACTAGGTAAAATCCTACTTGTGCCATCGCAAATTGAGCTAACTCCCCAATCTTTACTCCTGAGATTGCTTGTAGGTTTTCAAAGAAGTATTCTGCCAGTGACTTCTTTCTGATGCACGGTTTATCTTTCACTGGGGGTGTGGCAGCTGTGGCATTGAGTGTTATGGGGAAGTCACAGTCTGGCTGCATGCACGCCTATCTAGCAGTGGTCTGCGCAGACGGAGACTATTTTTGAAATGAGTTCATGAGACCTGCTAAGCAGCTCCGATGTTCTGTTCTTGTGGAATCTTGGCCAAGTCGCTTTCGAAACGGCACAGGTAGAGGAAGCGCTCCATCTCAGATTAGCCTTCGCTAAGAAAAAGGGCAGAGCCGTTCCTCGCAAGTTTATCCGCTCTTTCATTCCCTGGAATGTTCCTGTGGCCTTGAACCCAGAGAATGGTGTTATTGAACCCCCCCCCCCCCCCCCCCCCAATAGAGGTGAATTTCTCCTTACACCTCCTCACTAGCTGTGAGGAGGGGTAACCTAGTCAAGCGCCTTTATGGCAGCCTGACTGTCAGTAAAAATGTTAACGTTCGCCATTGGTACTTCAGTGAGTCCCAACTAACAGCCTTTAGGATCGCGAGGACTTC
Source organism: Leptarthrus brevirostris (assembly GCA_964036015.1). Lineage (NCBI taxonomy): Eukaryota > Metazoa > Arthropoda > Insecta > Diptera > Asilidae > Leptarthrus > Leptarthrus brevirostris. Next base: position 21,512,144 of record OZ038374.1, read on the forward strand.
TGTTTGGAATACACTTGCGCTGTCAGGCAGTCTGTAGGACTTCGACCGTAATGGATATGTATCAGAAAAGACACCTTGGACATCTTGGAGATGTCAGTAAACAGTACAGTGTCGTAACAGTTGAGCAGTTCGGACCTTGGCCACTCACTCCTAGACGGAATTCTGACACTGAATCCTTTCACAAAATCCAGGTTAGGTACAGCGTAATCAGATACTATATAAGAAGATCCCCTCGGTGTTAAGTCGAGAATCCTACTGTGGCCGTAGGGTTTTGCAGTCCAGCAAACAGCAACTCTGACTGCACTGAAGCCTGATAGTTTATGTGATTCATACTCACATTTTATCGGGATTACGTCTGGCGTACCGCATGGCAGTCATCTCGGGCCGTTACTTTTTATATTTTACATTAACGATGTAACGGATGACGCTAAGATTTTCCTGTTAAATTCCGATATTGACACAACATTAATATTGTTGCAACATTAATAATTTACCTTTAAATGTCAAAAAGTGCACATCGATCCCCTTTACACGTTAAAGAACTCGAAAACTATATTGACACTAAAGTAGGAAGTACAATAACACCATATCTAAATATAAAACCAAGCAAAAAGTAATTATTTCCTTTACTGCACCCCTGATACATTTTTCGATAATCAACCCAACTGCTTCCACAAATTCCTTTAATTCGAATTCTCCAACTTCAAACGCTAAATTACAAAATGAGCCAACAGTTAAACGTTTTATTACTCAAACAGCAAAACAGTACTGCCAATGTGAATACAAACTGTCAGAAAGGAATTCAAATATATAATCCAAGCATTCAAACTATTTCGGTTGCTAGCACTTAAACTCAGCTGTTCACTATAACGTTAAAATACAATCGAATCAGCTGATCCACCTAAATGCAGCTAATATTCTTAGAAATTGGGGGTGTCAAAGACCATTTAACCAAAAAGTTTATTCATTAAAACTCTCGGAAAATACAAAATTCCTATCGCTTCCACTCAGGCGGGAACCATTTCTCTTACGTTTAACTATAGATTTTCCTCAAATGTTGCTAGCGCCAAATAATTTTGGCACTTTGGAACCATTTCCTTTACTTTCACAGCTGTAACTGCTGAAGGCCTTCTTGATAGTGGCCTAATAAAGGTTCCTTCAATGATTACTTGGACACCACTTTGAGCCTTATCTGGTAAGTGTAGATACTTACGTTAAAATTTTCCGTTATAATAAAAGGAGTAGGCCATAAAGTCTTCTTAGGATGACGCCTGATAACAGAGTCCCAGCCTTACACACCAAAGTGTTTACGTTCACCTTCGTGGAGTATCTTGGCACGGTAGTGAAATGTCATTATTTTGCCTTCTTGAGAAATCCTCAAGTGTAATTACACGAGGCACTTGAGGCTGTGGATCCTATTGAGTGCTGGAGTGAATCCTTCATTTAGTTGGGATGTGACCCATTATATCGACTTACCCCTGCCGAGAAACTACCACCCTTGCACATTGGAATACCCGAGAAAGGAAAAGCTGATCCCGCTTAACAGCCTTAGTCACCGTCCAATTCTGTTATCCCAAAAGAGAAAATCGACCCAAGAATAATGTTCGGGAAGCCTTGAACTGGTTCTTATCTCTGCACGTAATGGTAGCCAATAATGGAACTCCAAGACATTGTCTCGTGCAGAAAGGTTTCAATGCTGGTAATTGCGTTGTTCGAAAGGGAAACGATGGGCGTGAGAGGCAAGCTATTGTTTCACCACATCGTCTTAGGACAAGGTCTCTGATGGCTCAATTAGGGAAAATTAAAGATGCTGGGCTAACAATGAGCCTTCGGAATTAAATAGCGGCTTCAATAAATGGTCGCAGAAGGTTTATGCGTTTGCTCTTGGCAAGAACACCAGATAGGGAACACCAGATAGGGCACACCCATCCAGTTCCAACGCTCAGAACATAACAGCATAACTTGCTCACATAATTAAACCATTTTCCATCGTTAAAACTAGCTTTAAGTAATAAAACTCTCACTGCAAATGGGTGGCCTCTCCAGCACCATTTCGCCAGGGTCAGAATGTTGGAAAATCAATACAACCACCACCTTTGGCTGGCACCTGAAGCCCTCTTTATAGTGCCCGTAATTAAGTTGACGGATATCAGAATATCGGGCTGGGAGAGAATGCAGAAACCTCTTCAATTTTTCATTATTAAGTGTTGCATAGAGGTGAAAGGGTCCCTGCGGTTCTTTCACAGCAATGATGGGATTTTTGTAGACGTCTCACTCGAGCGACCTACCTGCACAGAAACGGAACCGTGATGTGCAATTAAATGCACCTGGATGCAGGCGTCTCCGCAATGAAACACTTCTGTACGACTCGACGGCCCCGTGTGAACTCAACTTTAGAACTTTTCAAGCGGAAATGGTATTTACCTCCTGAGAGTTCGTGGCATGTGTTACGCAAGTTTTGTAACTTTTATATAAAGGATTTTGCAGTTTTTCAAGGCCTTCAAAGGAAGGATCTCTTGCTTTTCTACAGGCATCCATTGAGTGTGCAAAATGCATTTTTTACTGCAGCAAAAATAAGACAAGAGAGCTGAAAATATTCAGATTAATTGCAATGCCGATGAAATGTTTTGAATTGATTTTTCTCTTTTAAATTTTCGCTTTATGAATAGATTTTTGCCTTTATTATGTCTGCTACATGGAAACGTATACACACTAGTCTGTATAGTAACTCAAAAGGCATAGTGTTTTTCTCATTTAGACTGCAGTCATTCCAGCTATTTTAAGTCATTACACGAAAATTGTCAACGTAGGGATTAGTTCTTCCAATCTCTCTATCTCTCTCTCTCTCTCTCTCTTTCTGGCTAGTTCCCGAAATTCCTTGAAGCGATTAGGAGCGATTTAATAAAAAAATATTACAAAGGCACCTAGAGCTTAAGAGAGATTTCGAATGACTTGATATATCTCTATAATCTTCCTGCAATGGCCTTTTAGGCTAACATATTATCACCAAAAAACAACGATGAATATGCTTCGCCGTTACACGTAGTTAACATGTTCCGTTTTGCTTTTTCTGCCGTTGCGGTGTTCTTAGGTTTGTTTATGGCAGTTCCGATCCGTGTATGGAGGGAACTGCAAAAGAACAAGAAGCTTTATCTTCATCTTATACTCTCTTATACATCGTATACTCTCCTCAATAAACCAACAGTATGAAGACATGTTAAACGGCCTTTGTTTCTAGCTGGAAGAAATAGGTTACATCCTGAAAATTTTTTTTAGATCAATCTTCTCTCTAGTTCCTTTTACCCCTTGTGGGGCATACCGCGTCAAATACACCGATTCTCCACCTGGCTCGATTTTGCGTCAACGCCTTCAACTGCTGCCACGGTGTTTTGATCTGGGGTACCTTCCTTCTCAACGGATCTTCTACATGCACGGTCGTCCAATTCGGCGTGTTCTTTGGGTCCAATGTAGAGCCTGTTGAGCGATATTGTTTGGTTCTCTTCCTAGTGTATGGTTTATCCATTGCCACTTTTGTCTTCGAATAACGAAATCTATTCCATCTTGACCTGTAAGGTTTGTAGGTCTCCGGCCAATGGATATTAACGATACGTTGGAGACACCGTTTAACAAAGGCTTGTAGCTTAAATTTTATTTGACAACAGAACAGATTTTTCGTCGTCTGGTGATGTTGTTATTGCGCCATATCTCAGCAAGAGTATTAAATGCAACTCAAGCATTGTTAACGTGAGCCTGTCATCTAAGGCGCTGCACCATACGTCATTGGTGACAATATGCAGTTTTGTCTAGTTCCGTCTAACACCTGCAAGGGCTCCGACAGTTTTCCTTGTGGAGGACGTAACATTGGGCTCCTGAGTAGGATTTCTTTACGATGGTGAGAAGTTTTTCTGAGATGCGAGTACATCTTCTACGTAAAGCTACCGTCCTTTTGATGTGATCGATGCAGGAAACACCCTCAAGATAGTCTGCTTGTTCATCGTTATGTTTGCGGTCGATTGCTTGTTTGATTCGCATTAAGCAAACACCACGCCAATTGCTACAAATCCTCAGGTAGCCTTTTTAATGAATATTCACAATTACGCTTATTCTCCATTCAGTGGGATACATGGAATACGACTTTATTGCGTCTGCCACCTTCAGTCTAGTCGGAGGTCGGTTCTTTGGGCTCCGAGGTATTCAACGGTCCAACGGTGTTGTTTAGGATTTCAACAAAATATTTTTCTCCACCTCTGAAGTTGGTGACGGACGCGTGGCACGATCATGGTTCGAGCTCTCGAGCCTCGGGCTACCCGGGAGTTTTTTTAAATAACATTAAAAAATCCACTCTGTCTCGATGCTATTGTCTAGCTTGCAGCAATGCAAAAACAAGATACTCAAGTCCCCTCATTCCCCTTACCCTAAATTATCTTCCCGCCAAAGCCGTAGTAAGGCATCATTGAGTTGTCCCCTGGGCTTACGCTACATCATAAAAAATAGTTAATGCTCCTCCGTAACAAGTACTGATCTGTTGGTATCTCTTACAGGATGTTCAGTGCTGAGAGCCTTTCCTGTCAATTTGTTTGGCCCTCTTGTACAGACCTCCACTCTGACTTCGATAGGCCGCTTGTTCTGTCTTTTCTGCTGGCGCATTCATGTAGTTCATGTGGTGTCACTGATTCATGGTCGTCTTCCGCCCTCTAACTATTATTAGAGCAATCGTAACTCTTTTCACATCCCTTTAGGAGCCTTGATCACAAGTGTGCCTTTCTTAGGCAGCCACTTTAACCTAACCTAGGAGCCTTGACGAAGGTGTCGTCAAGGAGTTGTTAGAAGGCCACTTTGAATGATAAATCCGCTTGCTCGGTTGATGCATAACCCTGAGTTATTGAGATTTTACGTACTCTGGTCGGGAATTGGTAACTTGTCCAGTAGTGATCAGCGGGCAAGCTTGGTTAGAAACAAACCTACACCTACCATGTGGGGTATTTCTGATTTTTCCTGGCTAGAGTATAGCAGCACGATCTCAGAATTGGGTGATGTAAACGCTCCACTTCATCTGCATATAGTTTCCCTTAACCCTGAAATATTTAGTTTGTACTACGTCATTTCCCGTTCCACGATCTTGGCGTATCTACATTCGCCACACAGAGTTCTCACGTTCCATGGCCCGATCGCAGTTCGATGTTTACAGCCAAAGGTCGGCATCACAAAATCAGTCCGAAGAATTTGAGGCATACTAGACATTTCGTGTGTTTGGTTTGGTTTTTCAGATAACCAGGTCATAAGCCCTACCTATCCTCTCCCTCAAGGCTTCTTCAGGCGTCATGGGAATCACTGAGAGTGTATTTTCATAGTGCATAGATTCTTTCAAAGCCATGATGTTCTGTACAGCACATGGGTTTTCCTCTTCTTTTCTCAACCGGGCTTGCGATATACTATATCGGAATTTACCTTTTAAATGCGATTAAAGGCAACGATATGAACTTGAACACAACAGAGAGCACGACTAAATTAGGTTAGGTTAGAGAAGTATTGCTGAACTAACTTCCGACCGCCTGGAGTTTACTCCACCAAATGGCACCACTTCGTTCCTGTCCCATTCCTCTCTGCAGGTAGCTTTTTACTAAAGCTTCTAGTAAAGGTTATTTCCGGGCCAGAAGTGTCCTTCCAGCACCCCGCAGTTTTCAGTCTGACTGACTTGTCGCTATTATACTTTTGCAGTAAATCTGGCCGCTGCGGGGTGATACTCAGCCTTGATAATGTTCATCGCGTTTATTGTGTATATGTCCCTATATGTCCCTTTCACCGAGTTCGTCGCATTCAACCCCTTCACAGTTTTCGACCTGTCCTTGTACATAGCATTCGTTCGTTGTGCCGATAGAGTTCATCGTGTTTATCGTGTTGACTTTATTCGTCATGTTCCACGCATTGGCAATCTTCGTTCGTGAACATTGTGTTAGCGGTGTTCGGAGTGTACGTCAAGTTCGTCGTGCTTAACGTAGTCGCAGTATTCGCCGTGTTCACCGCCTTCGTAATGTTCGATTAGTACATTGCGAATTCGTTATCTTTTTCGCCGAGTTCGTCGTGTTTATCACTCTTGCAGTATTCGACATGTTCATCGAAAAGTTCATAATATTCGTTGTACTCCTAGAGTTCGTCTTGCTTTTCATAATTGCCTTATTCGCCATGTTTGTGGTCTTCGCAGTGTTCGACATGAACCTTGCGTAAACCGTGTTCACCACACCATACCTATATCATACGTGGTTGTCGTAGACGTAGTGTGTTCGTGATTATCATCATAATTTTTGGATATGATTGCCTTAAAAATGACAGATATTATGACGTACACAGCGGATATTATACCAGTTAATAAATCGAAAATTCTTAGAAAAACTACTTCACTAAAACGTCTCTAACAAAAATTTCTCGATTTCTTTGAAGTGATAAAAGCACGTCTGGTTGTCTCTTGTGTAATACGTCTTCAATTAGCATATTCGTAAACACTGACAACATAAATAGAAAATTTAATGACGGAAAGTGCTATTAATTCTGAAATTTGCGGAGATATTTCAAAGGCAACAAAACAGCTGAGGTCAATCGCCTCGCATTTCATTTCACAAAACATGTAGCAAATATGCGTGGCATAAATCCATAAGACATTGAACTTTCAAATTTATCTTCAACCCTCGTTTTGTTAAATTCTCAAGAGGTTGTGGGATAAATGCGAATGCGCCAAAGATGAATAAATAGACGCTTCCCGAAACTTCGACCTTGGCCATTCTTTTTACCCTACTCCCACACATATTGACTATCAGAGTTCCTACATATTCCTTTTGCACTTACTAAGCCCTCACGTTTCTTGAATATACCTCGTACCTTTGCAATGTAAAAAGTACTGACGTAGATTTCGTCTGTCACCTGTCCTTTGGATATTTTAAAGAATTTACCTATCAGCTAGGGGATTTAAGTTCTCGTAGTGGTGGTGTAATAGCTGCGTGGTATCAGGACATTCGGGGTAATAACCTTTTTCTGTGCAATTTTTAGGGTTTCACTTTCACCCTAGTGGAATCGAGCTTTCTTACGATGAAATCGGTCATTTATTTATTTTTAAGCATTAAGTGGGGATGCGAGAGTGATGGAGTCTAAAAACAAGCCCTCAATCCTCTTGGTTCTCCTAAGTACCCTCTGCGAAAATAATTAGCAACTGAAGCCACTGTACCAACCAGCAATACCAACTTTGTCGGAAACAAAGCGTTCAATTGAGAATCAGTCACAAGAAGAGCCTTTGACCTCTGTCCGCATTAATGCGATCATTCACTTAAAGCTTAAGAAAGCACAGACACTCGTTTGGATGCTGCATGTGACTACGCAAGTAATCAGCAAACAGTAGGGGCACAAGACACGTTAATAAAAAGAATCAATCAATTTCGAAAGAAGAATTCAAAAAATTAGCATATGCGGTCCAGATTACATTCAGAACAGAGACTTTGAGAAATTCAGTGGAAAGTGATGTCATCAGATGAAAATATTGTCACTTTGGCGCCATTTGGCAATTTCCGGTGTGGACAAATATTTTAAATAGAAATCACAATATCGCCATAAAATTGGGAAGCTTTTGTGGGAAAAATGGTGTTAAAAGGAATAAATCATTTAATAAAATTCACGGCACGACAATTTTTCTACTTGGTGTTGGCTCCTTAAGGACGCCAGGCTACTCGTCCTTGAAACGCAAAATTTGTTGGTTTTTTAAAGTTATTTATTTCAAATTAGATTCATCAATCTTAATCAAACAAGATTTCACTATCCAAGGAAAGATATGTCCACAACATTAAGTAATTCGGGTAAATTTACTGTTTTCTGCAATAAATTAAAAATAAATACTATTTTAGAAAAATATGGGGGGTCAAACGAAATTAGTCTCAGTCGGTCAGGATAAGAGCAAAGCACGACAGGAAGCTGACGAGCTAAGAAATCTGCTTTGCACTGCTTCGATGTGGTTGATGTGTATAGCGATGTAGAGAGCGCAAGCACAGCTGGCTTATTCCAAAATTGGTCTAATTAGTAAAAAAGCGTTATTAAGCAGGGATCATCAAGCTCCCTGGACCATCTTTTCTCAAATCCCTATCAACGATCGAATCCATATGATCCTCGGAAATAAGACGAGAGCTACGAACCGAGCCCAAATCCCTAGCTCTGTCAGCTCTACTCAATTCATGTTACAATTACAGCACTATACTTTCGTATCGGTTCAGATTCGTTACGACGTTTCTGATGAATCGAGGAAGGCCCGCATAAGAACATTTATGTGCAGAATAAATAAGTACTCTTTCAAGACAGAATGATCACAAACTTATCTTTCAAGACTATCAATATGGTACCAGATTTTGGTGAATCGAAACAGTGCGCAACTTTGGCAAATAGAGCGAAGACTAATAGGTAAAACTGCTATTTCCAAGGAATATATCGACTTAATGAAAAACAAGGACATATGGAGTCTATACCCAAAGAATTTCAACATGTTCTAGTTAGCTATCGTCCGCATCAATGAAGAAATACCAAACAACCACTAAACTCAGAATTATATTCGGTGCTCCACGAAAAATGTCAAACAAAAATGTCACTTAACGATAAACTGTTAGTGGGCCCCACGATACAAGAAGATCTGTTTAGAATTCTAGCTCGATGGAGAAAACATAAAATACCCCTTACTGCCGACATCAAACAGATGTATCGACAGATTTTAGTTAACAAATGGTAAACTAACGTGTGAAGGCATCAGAGGGATGAACCTATGCAAGAGCTTAGACGTACCGTAACCTAACCTGAAGATTTTCCGGTCCAGCAGCCTGTGTCCTGATGCTGTCAACTTCTTTCGAGTCCTACCAATCCCCTGGGCCAGATGGAATTATTTAAATCATGCTACAGACACTACCAGACTTGTTGGCGAAGAGGTTGTTGGTTATCTTGAGGGGTTCTATTACGTTCAACTAGATTCCACAGTCCTGGAGAGAAGTCAAGGTAGTGTTCTGGAGCGCAACTTGAAGTTCATCTTCAACAGACGATAGATGGAAAACGAATGTCTACTACTGTAAGGGAAAATCCACAGAGCCAACAATAAACACTCCAACACTCAATAAAATACAAAGAGTTCCTAAACATTGAAGGAGCCTTCAACAATGTTCGCACTGAATCCATCTGTAAAGCCCTAGCTGAGCTAGATGTGAAGCAGGACCTTGACAGTTGGATACTAACGATGCTAAGTTCAAGGATAATACAGTCCGAACTGGGAACCAGTTATATCGTACGACACGTCTGCAGTGGAACGCCTCAAGGCGAAATTCTGTATCCTATGCTGTGGCGGATGCTAATGAATAAAAACAGTTGAAACTCGACCAGGACGGAATTCGAACTGTTAGGTATGCCGATGACCTGGCAATCCTGATATCGGGTAAATTCCTTCCAGTAATTAGAGATATTATGGAAAGTGCGCTGAACAAGGTGAGTAGATAGTGAAAGTATTGTGGACTGCATGTTAACGCAGGAAAGACCGAGCTTATGCTCTTTACAACTAAAACCAAGGTACCCAACTTGTCCATGCCCCAATTAAACGGGCATCAACTCTCATTATCCTCTAGAGTTACGGTTTAATGAGTTATTCCAGACCCAAAGCTTAACTGGAAGCAAAATATAGAAGAGCGAGTCATGCCTGCAGCCGCGCTTTTAGTAAGAGATGGGAGCTGCAGCCTAAAATAACCTTATGATTGTAAACAGCGGTGGTACGACCTATCCTCACTTAAGGCTCCAGAGTTTGGTGGCTGGCCATGGGGAAAGGTTATTATAGGGCCAAATTAGGCCAAGTTCAGAGAACTGCCTGCGTTGGTGTTACTGGAGCGCTACGCACCACTCCAACTGACGCTTTCAATGTTCTGCTGGACCTTCTCCCCCTTGATCACTATGCAGTGCCATAAGACTGGCTAGATGCTGGGTCACCAAACCCTATAGCCATGGTAGCATCCTCAACTCAGCACCGAAAAAATTATCTTCTGCACTTTCTGATTACATAATACCTGATCTTAACTTTACGAGGAACTTCAGTGTCCGAATCCCAACCGGGAAAGAATGGAGGAGCACTGAACTGGAATGGAACTGAATGGAATGTGTGGTCGGGGTGGGTGTTTTCTCCGGAACTTTAGAACATATCGGAGTCCTTTAGGTTGCCGAACAGCGCAAGTGTATTCCAAACGAAAGTGATTGCGATTCTGAAGGCACGCGGAGTTAGTCGCAGTATGCACACTTGGCGCTCCTTATAATACACACTGTTGCAGTTGCGGGGATATTAGCAAAAACGACACCATGCTTCACCTTCTATGCAACTGCCCAGCTCTGTTAGGTGCTAGAAGGAGGAATTTCAGGGTAAAGATTATGGAGTTAGCTGAATTTCTTAGCTTCTTAGCTCACGCAATGTTGGAGTGTCAATAGTCTACTACCCTTGCCTAGGATAGGCAGGTGACAGACTGCCGGTTTCCCTCAGGTTCGTTAGCACACGCCACTTAAACCAACCAAGCAACCGTAACCTGTGCTTGGTAAATCTTGTGCACTAAACCTTACAACATTTGGCAGTGATTCAATAGCTAAAATTTTAAAAACTAAAATAAAATTGGGAACGAATACACAAATGTGGTTGTTTTGAACTAAGAAAGTGGATGGGCAACTGACAAAAAATATTGGAAGGAATACTTATGGAAGAGCTTGAGTTATTTGGAAAGGGATATTTGGTTTGGTTGTTACCAATAATAATAACAGCCAAATTACTACTTCAAAGTTTATGGATTTAGGGCATAGACTGCATGGGATGCAGAACTACCAATTCAGTTAGAGCCGCAATGGGGACACAATTTTTATTAAAAGGTGGATCCATTTTCAAAGCATGCCATACCTGTATTTATACCAGAGTCATAACTAAAGAGGGCGAGATGCATACAAATCTATTAACGGCCAAAACAAAGGTTGCCCCAAAAGCCTGTGTCTCTAACAAAAATTGGTAAAGGATTCGCAAATGCGCTGAACATTCCAAGGCAATGCAAACAATTCGTATTCAAACAGAGTCAAAGAAATCCAAAACTTTCTTCATAACACTCGCCTAATGCGAGTTGGGGAAGATTACTACTTTAAACCTTACATTCAACGAAATGCACACTATGATCTTAACTGGCGATAAATATTTTTCAATAATAATATAAGGTATCATTATATGAAGGAATACAATTAATGCTAAACGTACTAAGAACAACTTACTGGGTACGTAGCGCGAGCTAAGGGAAATCTACCCGCGCTACGTGTAAAGCAATGCAGATCATGTTCAAACCCGCTTGTAGACTTTGGCGGGCCAATTAAAATCAAGGCCAGTACGGGTCGAGGTAACATAGAAACAACAAAGAATGTATTTCACTCTTCATACGTCTATCTATTAGGGCGGTACATCTCGAAGCAGATCAAGAAATGCTTTCCTTGCTTCTTTTAAGAGGTGGTTCACTAGAAAGAGAGGATATAGTGACGGCGGTACTCACTTCGTAGGCGCGAATAGTAAATTGCCAGAAAAAAACCTTTTTCAGATCAGTCAGTTCAGATATAAGGGAGGCACTAAGGTCAAAAGGACAACCGGCACTTCATTCAGCCTTTCCACATTTCGGAGATTTATGGGAGGCAGGAGTTAGATCTATGAACCAACATTTCAGAAGAGTAGTCAAGGATGTCAAGCCAATTCATTTGACACACATACAACTCACACAACGCGCTGACAGGTGTTACAAAAAACAAACCGAGATTTCTGGAAAAGATGAGTCGTGAATATTCAAAAGATTGCCGCAAAGGCCCAAATGGCTTCAATGACAGCCAAACATTAAGATCGAGACTTGGTCTTCCTTAAAGATGAATTACGCCGAACCACTCAGATTACTCTGCTGCCCCAATGGCCTTTTTATCGCAATCCGTTGTATGCAGAAAACTACCATGGGTCGCCGCCGGTGGCATTGGAACCTCAGACCTCCAGATTGGAAAGCCAACACGCTATCGGATGGACGTGCGCGGTAACAAAGGCTTGGTTAAAAAACGGCTAAGGATTTGGAGGCAGTAAGAAGAAGTTCCAAAACTGACTACAGTCAGAGTCGTGACAGACAGGGCGAAATATTTTGGCATCGTCTACAATAATTTATCATAGAAAAGAGAAAGCGAATATACAAAATAAAAATAAACAGGCCAAAAATGCTGACCTTGGGCACCCCCGATGATAAAAAGATCTGTTCGGAAATTGTTCCCCAGAATAGGACACGCTACGTACGACCTGACTCATGAGAGGAATACCAGTGGACGAAACAAAAAAGAAACCCAAGTAGATTTAGTTTGTGAACAAGGATTCCATAGTCAATTCTATCCAAGGCCTATCAGAAATCTTCGAAAAAACTAATGAAATGCCTGCAATGAAACCGAGGTACCTCGCTGACCAGGATCCTTGAAAACCTTTGCAATCTAACACAAGCTATCAATCGGTCGGTAATTGGAAATATCAGACCAACTGCCTTTCTTACTATATGAAGAGGACTTATCAAAGATAACTTCCAAAGCTCAGGGAAACGGGCAAAACAAAAGGACAGGTTGAGTAAATAACAGGGAATGCAAACAAGAGACGGTAGGCATTTTTTCAAGAAGGAAGCCGAAATACGATCAGGGAAAGTGATGTCAGAGATCAGAATATAACAGATAGTCCTTGTGACTCCCTAACATAAAGCAATTCATACGAAGCTTAAGACTCTCTAAGTAGATAATATGCACACTTTAGGAAAAATATTTCAAAACATACGTACATTTATAAGAAAAGGAGTAGAAGACAGGCAATTCTACCAGTCACATGCACTTCATATAGACCAGGCGAACAACTATCGGACAATTTCTTGATATTCCTGGTGATATGATAGAAGAATCTCCAAAATGTATGTAATTTCTTTTGCTGAAACAAACTAGGTAGAAAGCTAGGCCAAACTATTAAAATTAGCTATTTATTGAAAGAGAACATTAAAAGACCTGGACAAAGGGTTAGTTAAAAAGGTTAGACTGTGCTCTTACGAATCTTATATAATTTTATTTATTACAACGTGCTTGCTTGGGGTTCTTTTTAACAAAATTCAAAGCCTGATATAACTTGCAAAAATTCGTCTACTTTACAGCTTAAAGTGAATACAATTGAGTTCCTTGAAACTTTATATAATATTTTATAAATAATTAGAGTAAGTTAAGAATAATTTATAAAGCGAGATTTAAATAAAAATAAAAAATAGTAATCCAATATGGCTGCCTTGTGGTATACCAACATACCGGGGTGCTATGCTAATGCTGTAGAAAGCACCATGAGATAAGATTTATTTGGTAGAAAAAAGGAAGATCCTCGTTACAATTCATGTTTGTCGATTTCAAAAAAGCGATTATGTAGGAGGGGCAGCCTGGAAAAAATTATTACCATTATCAAGGTATTATCCTACTCAAAAATCCAATGTCGACACTTTCAAAGGAATCCAACAAACTGAATTAGTTGACTTAAATTTGCGAAGGTCTGAGCACAGAAATTTGCACACCAGCGTTTAAGATTAATCTTGCTTAAAACGAACTTATGAGTTTGGAGTAGAGGGCAAAAGTAAAAGTAAATATTGTTATCCTGGAAGCATAGTAGCAGTAGAAGATTCACAATCTCCAACCATTGAATGCTCTCCCAGAGATATTGCGCAATAATTGCTCCAGAAGCATCAAAGCTCGAATCCTTCATAGAATTAATCCTTCTAATTCAAAAGGCGCACTTAGGCAGAAGCCTAGAACCAGTTGCCCTATTCGCCAGAGTATAACAAAATATTAAGGCGAATGAGGCTCCCACACTAACATGCAAAAAAACATTAGTGAAAAAAAAACCAAAACACGCCCAACAATCAGGGGTGCACAGATAACAGAGATCGTTTCAGCAAATCCTTAGTAAGAGTCAGGTCAAAAACGGAACATGCGATTTATATATATGCTCATGCATACTATAGTTAGACCGAGAGTGAACAACATTCAGTAAAGGCAGTCTTGTTAATCTATACGGGGTATGCCTATAAGAATCCGTACCTGCGAAAGTGCAAGAATCTATGTTCGAGTTCAAAAGCTGGTGAATAAAGACTGGGTCAGCAACTCTATGTCGTTCTTCCAACGAGTGCATGTTCCATGAAAGGTCTCTTAATGCGAACCTAAGAAAATTCCGCTGCACCAATGCGTCTAGAATGAACAGCATAGCAGGGAGACCAAACCTGAGATACATACTCGAGAATTGAGCTGACCAAAGAAAAAAGTATATATGCCTTAAATAATATAATGCAATCAATTTCAAAAGATGAGCCTATGCACCATTCCCTCTCAAAGACCATCAATACCCTTCAACAGACCAAGGAAGACCCCGCCAAGGACGCAGGAAGAGAGTTCCATTTTCAAATTACTTGAACAAAGTAAGAACGCTCGTCATATTGTCAGAGATATCTCGGAATAAGTAGATAACAGTGTCTGGTCGACGATAGCGTATGACATCATTATAGGGCACTTTTAGTTTTCTTTCACACACAGAGTCAAGTTTGCTAAAAATAAGGCTGCCCTATGTGAAATGTGGGACAACTAGAGCTTTGGCTAACTTATTTCGAAGATTTACTGACAAAAAACTCGAACTGATCCACAGCTGCCCCAAACTATTATATATTTTGCGCAACATTTCAGAAATTTAACTACACCAGGTAAACTTAAAATTAAGTTTAATTTCGAGGTTCTTAACGGAGTCAGCATACTTCAAGACAGTGTTGTTTAACATAATCGCTGGAATGTCATCTGTTGCAATGTTAGTTCTGTACACAACCAAACAATTTGACTTGACCGGGTTAAGTGACAACTCATTTGTTAATGACCACTCGTATATTCGTTGTAGGTCTCCATTGATTCTATATATACAACCAATCAAATGGGTTTACTAAGGTAGATTTGCACATCGTCAGCATATAGGTGATTAGAGGAACTAGTGACAACATGAGGCAAGTCGTTGATAAACAAGCTAAATAAAAGCGGACCAAGGATGGACCCTTGAGGAAATCCCCTGCAGAGCAGGAAGCTACTATTTAATCTTAGAGCTGATGAAGAAAAATTATGACTGTATCCTAGTTAAGAGAGCAATTTCGAATAATTAACAGAATGAAATGCTTTACTGAAGTCTAGAAGAACCATAATAGTTAAGTGATAACTCTGTGGGACGAGTGTGGGTACGCAAAGATCATGTAGGTGGAGCTGGTAATTGCTCATTATAAAATAAATATTTTGGTATTAAGCGAAACTAGATGGAGAAGAAGTGGGGAGTTTACATCACCCATATTTGAAACCGTGCTCTTATACCAGGGAGAATTGGATACACCACGCACCCAGATAAAAAACATTTTCTATTCCTTTTCGAAATATATCCTCATTTCTTAATGCGCATAGTACATAAAGAACAGACTTGGACATTATTATGGGCAATTGCTGCAACTTCACAGTTCTTAATTTTAAGTGTACTTAATTAGTGGCCGGCATCTGTATTTCGTTGAAAATTATCATTAACGCTCATTCTATCACCTTTGAATGGAGTTGAAGTGGAATATTACACTTTCATAAAAAATTCATGTAATTACACCGGATTCTACTGCAATCATTATTTATGCGTACATTACCAGTAATAAAAATGAAAGATGTTATCAACGCACCCAGACATGAAACCCCAACATGCAGGTGAGTAGACCTTCAGTTATCAAACGAAGCCATTAAGAAGTTCAAGCTACTTTACGATTCAAATTTACCTTTCTATCAATGTCACCCTAACGAACTCTTACCCTGCAATTACCGATCCAATTGAGTTCCCCTCACTGTTCCGTCCGTCAAATTCCTGCCATTTATGCTGTTTCCCTAAAAATATTCCCTTTTATCGCAACAAGTTCCGCCCAAAGGAAATCCTTACAGGCTGAATAAAAAAATATTCTAGCTGAGCTTGTCAGAATTTTACTGATTTCTTTCCTCATTACCTTTCTAGCAACTTTCCCGCCCCGCATTTTACATGATTTACACTATACCCCGGCTAGAGCTTATTTCGAGCCATACAAGAACTCCGTCCTGCCACACAAGTCCCCAAATAGAATGGCGGAGGTAAAGTAAAGGAAAGAAATTGAATTTCCGCCACAGAGAAGTGTGCGTCATGTGTCAAACTTGATTTACCCTTAAGGGACGCCGGCTGTGACGTATCGATTGATCGGTTGAGCTTGAGATCGATACCCCACTGAGGTAAGGCGACGCGCCGAGTTGACACTGTTCGAAACATGCAGAGAAGTGGCAAAGGCAGTTTTCAGCCCGCAGTTACCAGTTACTATTACCACGTGGTCGGGGAACAAGTTATTTATAGCCTTTGCTTAGCAAAAACAAAAAAAAACGGCCCTCCGCCCCTATAGCTCAATCTCGGCTGGATTGAATTTAATCAAGTTGTGATTTTTTATAAAAGCTAAGGTCACTGACCGAGCTTTGGCTTTTTTTTCTCGCTTTGCTGCTTTTATCACTTGGAAGTTTATAGACCCATTACCCCTCCCACCTCGGCTGATTAAATTCAGATTTGATGGGCTCGAGCTTGATTAATCGAACCGGACAAGAGATTTGCATATCTATTCCGTTGACGTAGCGGACTGGGACTTTGCCGGGACACCATTAGTGTCTGCGGGTACGAAACGTTATTTGATGAGACCGACCGAGTCCATAGTGTCAGTTTTAGGTACTTTCGATATGGAAAAAAATGTCAACGGTCTTCGAAATTTCACTGACCTTTTGATTATTGAAATTGGAGTTTATCTCGTATTTCCATAAGATTAGATTCCGCCAAGTCTCTTTCAGTACCTGTCCGGTTGTCGCCACATTTCCACATATTCTCGCCGGGCCATATTGCGTCATACCGGTGCTTTCTGGTTTTGTCTTTTGTTATTCATGTCGCGGTTGGAATCGCATTACGAGAAGAGGTGAACATCCTTTTGTGGTCGCTGATATTACCTTTCTTGCATTTTCTAGCCTTTTTATATGTGACGTGAGCTTGAGGTTTTGAGCAAAATTGTGGTCGATTCTTACCTGGGTATTTTCTACAGCAAAGCTTTAGCATAATGTTCTAAGAATTATAGCCTTGACAGACCGGGCAAATAGAAGATACTTAATCTCAAGTTATGTCGTTAATTGATTTGTCAAATTCATTGAAGCATTGTTGCATGTCAACGTTATTTTCTAGAGCAAGGCTAGCTGACACGTATGTGGTCGGCGAACTAATTTTACGTAGCTAAGCTATAGAATAAATTCTTTTGATTTCAGCACGTTAAGAGTAAAATTTTTGTCAATTTTTTAGAAATACTTTGTTAACATGACAAAGTTAGCATCTTTTGCTCCCTTCTGTGCATATTACGTAAACTTTTTCACCTGTCATATTCAAAAGGAATGTTTCCAAGTGCATGGAAACTTGCACATGTTCAACCGATGCTTAAAAAAGGAGAGGCATGCGACCCCTCTAACTACAGACTAATTGCACTAACCTCGATCAAATCTAAAGTTTTTGAATCACTCATCAACACTCAGTTGATGAAATATCTAGAAATATCTTCTCAACGATAGCCAGTGCGGTTTCCGTCCTGGCCGCTCAACCGAAGACTTACTAACGGCTCTAACGGAGCGTTGGAATCATTGTCTCCATAATTTTGGTGAGTCCGAAATCGTCGCCCTTAATATCTCAAAGGGTTTTGATAAAGAAACTTCAATCATTTGGTCTACACCCTGCCCTCGTTAAATAGATAGAGAGTTTTTTGTCTGACCGTTCAATCCGTGTATTAATTGACGGAGTTACATCTGATTTCTACGAAATAAATGCCGGTGAACCTCAGGGTTCAGTTCTTTCACCAACCTTATTTCTTCTTTTTATTAATGATCTTTTATCCCTTACTCTCATTCCTATTCATAGTTTCGCCTACGAAAGCACCCTTGATTTCGTGTACTCATTTGATTCTGTAACGAATTCACGTGACAATGCTATAGAAGTCAATCGAGAACGCATGTCTAGATCATTAAACAACGCCATTTGTACGGTACTCGCTTGCGGTGTTTCGCTTAATGCATCAAAAACTCAATGCTGTTTAATGTCCCTCCAAAAACGACCAGTTCACCCGAACCTACTTCAATCAACGGAGTGAATATACCCAATTCTCCCTCCCTAATTTGGATATTGAGATATCTAGCAATTTTAGCTGGACTGATCATATCTTTGCAATCGCTCAAATTGCGATGAAATGCTTGGATTTTCTACAGAGATGTAAGAAATATTTCACCCCACCTGACTTAGCGCTGATCTACAAGTCCCACATTAGGCCTAGACTTGAATATAATTCCTATATTTGGGCAGGGGCCGAACACACCGCATTGTTCGCGTTAGACAAAGTCCAGCGTAAGGCTATTAAACTTATTAGCGATTCCTCAATCTCTGACTGCATTGACTTTCTG
The DNA here is from genome assembly GCA_964036015.1 of Leptarthrus brevirostris. Taxonomy (NCBI): domain Eukaryota; kingdom Metazoa; phylum Arthropoda; class Insecta; order Diptera; family Asilidae; genus Leptarthrus; species Leptarthrus brevirostris. The sequence goes on from OZ038374.1 coordinate 21,530,741, forward strand.
AAGCATCGACGGAATGTCTATCGCTATTTCCATGGCCATTGTTCTAACGAAATTGCTAGCCTGATACCTTGTAGACACATAATAACCCGCGATAGAAGGTCAAATCTGGACGTACCGTCAAATTTCGGGAATCTTTTCTAAGTAGAACAACACGAATGTGGAACAGTTTACCATCTTCTGTTTTTCCCTTGTCATATGATTCCGAAACTTTCAAACGGGGCGTACATCGACACCTCCTTCACTCAACCTCCTAACCCATTTCCCTCATCCTTAATTCCTTTCCTGCCAAGTTTGTGCTTTAACATCATAGGGCATCCCCTGAGCTCTGCAACATCATATATTAAAAAAATGCTTGTGGACGTTTCTAACTCCAAAGAATTGGATTCTTTGTGCATTGAATTAAACTATCTGGTAGAACTGTGTATATTGATTCCGCCCATATTTCCCCAGGTTCGTCTTCTAAAGTTTATTTGAATTTCCCTTCTATTACAGAAGGCGCACTTCTTGACTGATACCAAGGAATTATTTACCTATTCCGACAACGAAATCAAAAAAGAAAAATCAAGTTCGTACAACAGGATGATTACGAGTTGTAGATGCTGCTTTCAAGTGTCACTTCACTTTGTCCACATTAGTATTAAACCGTCTCCAATATCATTGCTTAACCTACATATGCAGTCAATAGGCTCAAATATGCCGTAGTTAGTGCGCGATAAAACAGGGTACCGATTGCTTAGGGTATAGGACAGTTCTCTGGGAAATATTTTGAAGCTAGTTCCACGCTGTATACCTTTCCCTGCCGAAGCTGGTGCAAAAATATATATATAAATAGCAATGCAAGGTCGCTTTTCAAATGTAACAAGTTGCAGCAACCTCAAGCGCTCCTTTTATAGGCGACAGAATAAGAGAGTCGCTTCAAGACAGAGAACGTGGAGCCGATCTCACAAATCTGCGCTGGACGGATTCGATACGTTTAATGTGCGATCCGTAAAACGGAGACTATAAGAGAGCGATTCTCATCTAGACATTCTGAAACTAATAGAATTAGGCCCAGAATCAATTGACATATTCGCCATAATATAACAATATATTGAGGGGAATGAGCGTTTCAGCAAATCCTTAGTAAGAGTCAGGTCAAAAACAAGACACCTAATTACGGCTTTACACATGCGATTTTTAGGCTCATGCATAGCATAGTTAGACGGAGAGTGAACAACATACCCCGTATCATTAATATTTAAATAACTTGGAATTCTAAAAAAATTCCGAACTAAACCGTTCAAACTCGAGCGAAGTCTTTCTAATAAAGAAAAGCTAAATTACTTTGGCTCTTCGTCAACAGCAGGACCAAAGGGTTAGCTTTTCTTTAGCTGCTGGATGCCTTCAAAAAACCGAACACTAGATGTAAATCCGACAAATTTAAATCCAAACACCCAAGGTACCGTGGGTATAGACAACCTGTTAGGGTCTACCATACGTCCATACCCTCCAAATCCACTCCTACAGTAGTGCCTGAGGAAATGCCATTCGCGACCCAATTACCTCTGGGGCCTGCAGAGGGGAGGACGCCACTGCAGACTCCCTTGACGCCACTGCAGACTCCATGGCCTACTCCAACCCGCATTAATTTCTTGGCTACGTTTAGGATGCCTTGCACGGTGGCTACCGCTTGGCGGTGTAACTAACACTGGAGAATACGATGTGACCAAAACCTAGGGGATAACCCTTTGATGCGTTAGCATGGCTTTGGCCGGAAGGGAATTAGGGTAGCCCAGACTCTGAGTGGATTATTTTAATTTCTTAATGAAAACTCACGGGGAGACCTGGTCTCGAACCCGGCAACCATGGCAACGTGGTCGTGCCGCTTAACCAATTGATCCAACTCCATTGAAAAGCCATAATGAATTATTTGGTCCAATAGATATAGGGAAGGTTCCCAATTTCTTTCTGGTTGCCTCAGAGCCTGTCAAACAGCTCAAGTGTTCTTAGCAATAGTTAAGATGTGCGCCTTCTGATTGAAGGAAAAATCTATTTCTACACCAGAATAATAGTAATTCTTTAATCAATTTCAGATGAATCATTGGTTAGTGTTGTTAAATCTGTCGATTCTTTTCTCATAGATATTTTGGTAATCAGGATTTGATAGACCAAAGTCGTATTTCTCCTGATTCTCTCTCACTCTTAGTCTAGTTCGCGATTATAGGGATTCAGCCCAAATTTACGGGCTAGACTTTGTCAAAGGTTGGGGTGGGACATGGCCATGGGCTGAGGTAGTTTCATTGTCAGGGGGCATTATTATCGATGATCTTCTTTCTTTCTTTTTTAAATTCTTCTCCTGGTATAGGCTTCCTGGTTTAGGCGTCCTGTTTTCGTCTATTTTTCGGACCGTAGTACTAAAAGAGTGCCCGAACTAAATTTTCGCGTGAGTGAGCCAAAGGAGGTGACAAGACCCCCCCCCCTCCCTCTCCCAATTCGGCGAGGTTACGACGGCTAGCTAGGCGGGCTCCTCTTTTCTTTGGCCATGAACCAGCCTACACGACAACCTAAAAACGCTCACCCTGGTATTCTCCTAACCTTTTCCCAATCGCTTTTTTGTTGTGAGTCACGACTATGTTGTGACAGGCATCTTAGTTGTGCCCAAAATCCATGTCGTCATGCTACTGCTGGATGGCAGTATGAGTACGTGAATTTCTTCATTTTACCATAACATCGTAAGAAAGGAGAGTACAATATTAGATGTATCTTAAACGTATTTGAAAAAATTGGTTTGTTTGTTTAACCAACAGTTTAACTTCTTTCGTCATATTACACATTCCTAAAAATGGCATTTGCTTTGATATTGAAGTTGGCGACATTTTGAAGGGAAATTTTTTAAATTCCCATAAGCTGGATAGTGATCCAGACGCAGCACTGGTTCAGCAGCTCATTAGCTCAATAAAAAAAACTTCCGTTTTCTGTTCGCTTCCGTTTTCTGTTTTGAGTAGGTTATAAACGTCTTTACTTGTCTTAACCCTGGCATATTTGTCCAGTAGCCACAGAATGGTTCGGGTCCGATAAACTGAGAATCCGCAACTTTTTTGCCAGGTGATCCGCCTTCTCATTGCCTCGTGGCCAGGCGTGATGTTGTTTCCCTGAGCCAGTTCTTTGAGAGCAATTAGACATTCCCAGGCGATTATAGACTGAAAGATGTAGGACCCCAGAGCCCTGAGTGCCGCCTGGAGTACCTAAGTGATAACTTGTTGTCCTACCAATCCCGAGGTCCCAGATTTGAATCTCACCGACGGACGGCGACCCATGGTTGTTTTCTGCTGACAACAAATTACTATAAAAGCGTCATGGGGGCTGCAGAGATGACAGTGGTCCGGAATCCACTTTAAATTGTAAGTCCATTTGCAATCGTTTTCTTGAACTAAGTGCTCTCCCGCCCCATGGCCTACAGGAGTTTTTTTTTAGACGATGTGGCCAAATTCCAGGGGACAACCCTTTTATGCGTTAGCATGGTTTTGGCCGGAAAGGAATTGGGGTAAGAGAAGTGAGAAAACTTGAATGTCTTGTTTTTTGCATTGTTGCGAGCTAGGCAATAGCCCAGAGATGGAGTGGATTACCTGTGGAGACCTCTTCTCGAACCTGGAACCCATGGCATGGTAGTCGTGCGGCTCCGTCTCCGTTACGGGAACTAGAGAGATTGATACAGAATGCTAGATTCTCCTAGATATAGAATTAATCCTTCTAACTCAGAAGGCGCACTTCTTAGGCAGAAGCCTAGAATCATTTGACCTATTCGCCAAATATTAAATATATTGAAGCGAATGAGGATCCCACACCAACATGCAAAAAAAACATAGTTAACACACTAAAATACGCCCACCCACAACAGTCAGAGGTGCACAGACAACAGAGATCGTTACAGCAAATCCTTGGTAAGAGTCAGGTCAAAAAGAGGACACATATTCACGACTCTATACATGCGATCTATAATAATAATAATAGTGTTTCCATTCGAATGCAGAAGGATCTAAATGCAAAACAGACACAAACGAGAAATTAAACAAAAACTAGTGCAAGCAAAAGAATGATATACAAATTGTACAAATAAGTGTCAACCTTGTCCACCGTAGTATCAAAAACCTCTCCGATATCATTAGCAGACCTACACATGCGGTTAATAGGCTCGAACATGCCGTAATTAGTGCGCGAAAAAGCAATCTGTAAAGGTGATCGAAGAATAAATCCCAGCATAGAGTTTGCCCTAGCAACCATGTTATTAATATGGGAAATGAAGTTCAATTTAACATCAAGATACACTCCCAAGTCCCTCACCCCTTCCACCCGTTTTATCCAAGTACTCTCAAACATGTACTGAAAAGCACGGAAGCTGCGAGATCTCGAGAAAGACATAACCTGACATTTCTCAATGTTCAGCTTAAGATTGTTGTTGCAGCACCACTCATAGAAAATGTGTAACTCTGATTGCAAAATCTCAAAATCAGCATTAGATTTAATTGGGAGAAAAATCTTAATATCGTCAGGATATATAAGAATTTTACATCTTTGAAGCAAATACGAAATATCATCAATAGATAAGATGAATAGCAATGGACCCAGATGACTGCCCTGGGGAACGCCAGAATGAGCCACAAAATCATCAGAGAGTGCGCCACGAAAATGTACCCTATAAGTCCTATTAGATAACTACGACTTAATCCAACCAATAAGCGAGAGCGCGAAACCCAACTTACCCAATTTAAAAGCAATGACAGAGTGAGACAGCTTATCAAAGGCCTTACTAAAATCAGTGTAAATATAGTCAGTTTAGCAACCATCCGTGAATCCACCCACAGTGCAGGAAACAAACTCATTCAAGTTTGAAACCGTGGACCTACCATGCTGGAAAACCATGCTGCCGAGTGGAGATTAAGCCTTTACTAACATCGGATAATTGGGATTGAATTAACAGTTCGAAGAGCTTAGGAATACAGGACAATTAAGCAATCGGCCTGTAATTGGAAATGCCTCTTCTATTGCCACTCTTGAAAATAGGAATTAAATAAAAAGGACATCTTCCAACGTGCTGGGAAATGGCCCCGCGAGAGAGACTTCCTGAATAAAAACAGCAAGGGCCATAATAACACCGAAGAGCAATTAGATCGAATTCTAAAATTTAAAAACATATAATAGACGTCTCAAGGCTTTGCCAATCCTGCCAATATCTACATCCCTGACGTTTATTCCTTTTTCACAGCTTTAAAGAAAAATTTGAAAAGATTAAGGTTTAATTACTATCCCTTTTTCCGCACTCTTTTGTTTGTCTGTAAGTCAACGAATGTGTCAACAATCCAATCAACAAACGATGATACTCTCGTGTACCAAACAGGATATTCAGTACAAAGCTCTGGACCTCCAAATGCAACTATGCCAACCAAATAGTTTTTTCTGTTCAGTTTAACTACTAGGCCTCCTCCTGAGTCGCCTTCACAAGTATTCTGATTCAAATTGACACCTCTCGCACAGAGAAGATTATTCGTGAATTCGAATCGGTATTTTTCCGTACATTTCTTGTTCGGTATAATACGAACTTTTAGCCAGAGAAGAACATTAGACATCACATTCCTATTAGCTGAAAAAAAAGGATTTTTAACTGAAAATAAATGCAAATCAATTTACAAAACTTACAAGTTTGATCTCTCATTCCAAATCCGCAAGCTGTTCCAAAAACGTTAGGGACAATTGTTTCCTCGACCGTCTTTGACGGTAGCGACACTATCGATATGTATTCTGATAATGGAGGAGATTTCATAAGCTCAATTAGTGCTATATCGTATCGAACTGAGGCTGAAACATACTTTGGATGTCGAACAAATTTTTTTGCATAAGTCGTAAATAGTGCGGCATTAAGATTAATAACTCCAAATTTCAGTCGAATTTTTTTTGCACTGAAAGATAAGTTGTAAAATGTTCATAAAACGATTTGAAAGATTTTTAATACTTTTCCGTGCAATGCGCTGCTGTTACAACAAAGCTTTTGCTGATGAGGGATCCGCCACACCTTGAAATAACATCTATACGCGTAATTTGAAGATAAGCATGCCAGGGAAATTGTTTGGAAGCCGCCTGGTATCCTTTAATAATGAAAGGATGCACATTGGCATAAGAATTCTGCGTCGATGTTTCCGCTTCTATTTGTATCAAAAATCCCAGTGCTAGCAACTGTAGTAACATTTTCGTTATTTTGATTTAGAAGAAATTGTAAAAACTTCTATGGTCGAACACCACTCTTCACGAACTTTTGACAAACAACTCTGTTCTCCTTTTGTGAAGCACTTACGTTATATGAGCCGGTAATGTACCAATTTTTTCCACCATTTTAATTACTTTTAGTAATTCGAATTAGCCATCCTTCTCAAGCGTGCCTAGTTTGATGATAACCAATCAACTAACGAAATGGAAAAAGTAAGAATTAAATTGCTTTCCATATATACCTAGTCGTGCCATAAATTCTGTCACAACTTTAAAGTAGCATGAAATCTAAACAATAAAAGATAATATGTTTATTCCAACGAAATTTATTTTAATAAGATATTGTTTATTACATAATAATAACTTTACTCGAAATGACCTCCTTTTGCTTTTATACAAGCTTTTAAACGTTGTGGCCACTGGTCTATAGCGGCACGCACGGTATCCAGCGACATTTGATTTGCTGCTTTCACCAAAGATTTTTTCAGACTGTCGAAATTGCGGTAGGGAGTTCTACATTCCTTGTTCTCTAACTCTGTCCATAATGCATAATCCAGCGGATTTAAATCTGGACTCCCGGATGGCCAATCTTCTTGTGCAATAAAATCAGGATGTTGCTGCGAAGCCACTCCTGTGTGCTTCTTGCTTTGTGAGCAGGAGCAGAGTCTTGCTGGAAGACCCAATGTTATCGAACGAAGAGAGTTTGCGATAGAGGTTTCACAACACCTTCTATCACGTTGGTTTGATAAACCGCCGCACCGGTTTTGACTGCTTTTTCGCAAAAATGGAGTGTTGTGACACCTTTATGAGATACACCCCACCAAACCATTACAGAAGCTAGATGATGGCCTCGTTGCACCCTGGGAACCATTTTTTTAGCTTCTTCTGATGATGTTGCATAAGCCTTATCATTTTGTTTATTAAAAACTTGCTCCACAGTAAAAATTTTTTCGTCAGTAAAGAGGATGTTCTCATGGCCATTGGTTGCGTGCCAAAGCAAGAGAAGTTTACATCTTTCCAATCTTATTTCCTTTAACCGAGGAGTCAACATGTGGGCCGTTCACCGACGAAAAGCCTTCATATGAAGGTCATCTCGAATGAGTCTACTCATCGATCTTGTGGAGATTTCCAACTCCCTGGACAAAATTGGTTGTTTGCGATGTGGATTTCTACGGATGCGCTCTCGGACAGTTTTTATGGCACTGACTGTTCTAACGGAACGTGGACGACCGGTCCTTGCTCTATCATCTATGCCTGAGGTTTCATTAAATCGTTCTATGGCACTATAAATGAATCTTTTTGTTATTTTTAGCGGTTTCAACAAATTCAAAATGTCAGAAGCACTTTTTCCATACTTATGGAGTGCTATTACAGCGATACGATTTTCCTTTACACCCCACTCCATGATTACTAGTCAAAGACTGCCACCAAACTGATCGGAATATTACGCCCTACAGTTCATTTGTTATAAAGTTCAACTTAACGGTACAATTCCAGGCTAATTTCTGAGAAAGCGCGCATTAGAAATTGTGTGACAGAATTTATGGCAAGACTAGGTAGCATTAGTTGGAAAATTTTTGAATTTAAAAAAATAGTTGCCCAGAAAGCAATATCTCCCTAAGCCACCTTTGCAATGTACTGGATGTCAACGAAGTTTTACCACAATTATTAAATTAAACATTAGGGTGGTCACAAGAAATCAATATTCGTATTTGTACTGGGGAACCTTCCTTAAAGTTGCCAATTGGCTAGAAAATATGATTGCCGACGTTTCAGCTCAATCTGATAACGTTAACTCGTGCCTCACTGACGTTAAAGTTTCGAAAAAATGTGATTTTTAGCAAAAAAAGTAAGTCAAGTTGTTCATGTTTCGAGGGTTCCGTACTTAAGTCATTTTCAAAAGAAAACTTTTTTTAATAATTTACAGGAATTGATCGCCGCAGGAATTATACTACTGTGATCAAAAAATAGTAAGAATTTTCCTATTTAAATCGCGCGGGCTTATCCAAACGAGTAGTTTTTTTCTTAGGATTGGTAGCACTGTTAGGTTAGGTTAGGTAAGGTTAGGGTGGCGAGGGAGTCACGGGGCCTAATTACTAAATACGATTCGATTACAATTATTGTACTTGCGTGAGTTGCTAGCTTTAGTTTAGTTAGTTGCTAGCTTTAGCTTTTTGTTAAACATTTCAAGAATATATTCTCAAAATTTTAAGTCGATCTGAGCAAAACTCTTGAAGTTATGGTTTATAGTTAGTCCCCTGTCCTTTAGTGCAGCTGTCGAGCAGGTATACAGCTTATTCACTTCTCATAAACTTTAAACGCGTTTTTCTCAAAACTACTTTTTCAAAGTCCGTGTTCACTGCCATTTAAAAACTACTAGACCGATTCATTTGAAACTTGGTACACATTTTCTACATATAAAATACCTCCCCCAACGTTTAGTTAAAATTTTTTTTTGCATTAAGGGGGTTTCCCACCCACAAAATGGCGGATTTTTTCGTGGAAAATAGCAGTTTACACTTTAGATGGCCACCAAAAATTTTTAAATGAAAAAAAAAAAATTATCGGAGAACGTTGGGGGGGGGGGGGGGGGAGGATTTGATAATACTTTGACTAAATTTTAATGGTTTTTGATTTCAGATAATTTCCGAGCGAGATACAGTGAACACCGCAAATTGTATTTTTTCAAAAACGTTCTGGGGCAAGCAAGCTCTGTCACCGGCTTGTTTTGCAATATTTCTGCACGAAAAAATTACAGAATATTGTTAAAAATATGCTTAATAATGTACAAAAGGTTTCAATAAATTTGCTCAATCCATTCCTTCAAAAAAATTCACAAAAAAGTGTTTTTTTACGCTGAAACCCTTAACCCCCCCCCCCCCCCCCCCTTTAGGTCGATTAAATTCTAAATTACCTATATTTCTGATCGATTGCAATCGATTCGTATTCAGTAATAAGACCCCTGATCACGAACCCGGGACCCATGGCATGGTGGTCGTGCCACTCAATGAATTGATCCGTCTTCATCTCCGTCTTTCTCCATGATCCCGTCTAACAACGGAGGACTCATATCGAATTGAAATAAAACGTACCACTAAAAAGCAGAGCTAAACTGTAAGCAAAAACTCTGAATACAAGAAGAATGCTTACGGTTATGATTAAGATTAGTGTATTCAGTGCAGCCAACCACTAGGTTAGGTTAGGTTAGGGTGGCGGCTATCAGCCCTACAACCGATCAGCCTCGCACCTATAAATGGCCCGTTGTGTTACCACATCCGTGGAACCGTACCTGATTTTCGGGTTTATATAAAACCAGCCGCAGCTGTTAATAAACCTTAGGAGCTGCTTCAGCCCGATGCCGGCTATGTCGCCCATGCCACCTAAGAAGTACACGCCCATTGCATTGTACCTTCTTTTTGCTAGGGCCGGTCATTCGCAGAGTATGTGCTGAATGCTTTCCACCTCTTCCTCGTCCATACAACTCCGGCAGAAGTCATTCGTGGGAACGCGCAGACATTCTGCGTGTCTACCGAAAAGACAGTGGCCAGTAATAACTGCCACAATGTTTCGGAGGTTTATCCGGCTTCCGTTTAGCAGAAACGCGGTTTTTTTTCAAATCCCATTCAGGCTACAGCTGCCTTGATAGTCTGCATGTGGTTAAGTTACTCCATCTCTGCTTAGCGAGCTGAATAGCCTTAAGGTCAAATTCTCTCTTTACTGATTCTAGCGGCCAGCAGATCGATCTGTCAATAGGGGAATCATCCAGTTGTGATCCCTCCACTGCCAGCTCATCAGCTGCCTCATTCCCTTGCACACCACTGTGACCAGGGACCCAGCAGAGAGTTACCTTGTGTCTCGCCCCTAACGCCCGGAGACCAGCCAGACACCTGACGACTTGCCGTGACCTGACTAAGTTTGAGTCCAGCGCCTTGATAGCTGCTTGGCTGTAGATGTACAAGCATATCTCGCTATCCATTGGTAGGTTTGGGCGCCCGTGTATTAGTGCTACCGCCCTTTCTATGGCCAAGATCTCCGCTTGGAATACACTGCAATGGTCCCGTAGCCGGTACCTACTGCATATGCTTAGGCAGTCCGAGAAGACCCCTGCTCCCACCCCGTTCTCCGACTTATACCCATCCGTGAACACCAATATTTCTACACTGGTGGCATCCCCCCCCCCTTCCCACTCTTCTCTAGTTGGGATTCTTGTGGAGAAGACCTTCCCAAAACTAAGTTGTGGGGTGGTGTAGTCGGTGCTCACCTGCAGATAGCCTCCCGGATAAGTCCTTAGTATGGCCGTTATCAGAGCTCTTCCAGCAATTGGACTCTTTCAGTCTTACGGCACTGCGTGCAGCTATACTTTTACCGTGGACGTCGAGCGGTAGGAGATGGAGCATAGTCTCCATTGCAGCCGTTGGCGTTGTGCTTATAGCTCCGGAGAGGAGGAGGTATACATCCAGTGGACAGTACGAGGACTTATACCCCATTTCTTGCAAAACATCCTCTTGCAGGCGTAGAACTCTATTGATAGCACTGTTACTTGACATGTGTCAAATTGAATTAAACACTAACACTAAATTTTTTCGAAAAATAGCATCGTGTTAATGTCTGTGAAACAATGATTGCTAACTACCAAAACGTCATCAAACGCATTATTATGGATCTATGCATACGCCCTGGAAACCGCCGACCTATCAAGTAAATATCGTGCCAAAGGTGAGCCAAAACCGAAAAAAGCTCGCCAAAGCAAGTCGTAAATCATGGTGATGTTGATAGTTTTCTCCGATTTTCGTGGTGTGGTGCATTATAAATTACTTCCGCCGGGCCAAACTGTTAACAAGGAATATTATTTGAGCGTTATGCGTCGTTTGCGTGAAGCGGCCAGAATTATGGGCAGAAAACTCTTGGTTTGTGCATCACGATAATGCACCTTCTCACACTGGATTGGTTATTCGCAACTATTTGGCAAAAAATTCGACTCATATCGTTCCGCAACCACCTTATTCGTCTGATTTTCTGGCTATTCCCGAAACTCAAACAACCGCTCCGATAACATCGTTTTGACTCGATTGAAGAGATACAAGCCGAAGAAGGTTTTGAAGGCCATTCCGGAAATCGACTTCAACAACTGATTCGAAGACTGGAAAAAACGTTGGCATAAGTGTATTGTATCCGTGGGGGGGGATTACTTTGAAGGGGATGAAATAAATAAATAAATTTGGAAGAATAATAAGCCGTTTGTGTTTTATTTGAAAAGTCTTACTATTTTTTGATCACTAGTAAGCGCCGCCAGGAGCCAGCCTACTTATACAGGGTGTTTCAGATCTGACGTGCCAACATGAGTAGATATCAACTAGACAAAAAGAAAATTGTATGGTGGGAGGGGGGGGGGGGGTAATCTCAAGCGAATAGAATGAAATGAAGCTGAGCAATGAAGATCTGTTAAGACAAATCCAGAGCTGCTAGATTGTTAGCTTACGATGTGGCAGTAGCTTGCTATCCTAGCTTAAAAAACTATTTTCGTGTATCCCAGGCATATAGGTTCGTTTAACTAAGCCATTATCCTCCCGTTTAATATACACTCATTGAGTTTCTTCAAGTAATCCAGCGCTTACAGCATGCTCAACATCTCAGCTTGATATATCGTAGTACACTCTCCGAGGCTTAAATGATAATTCAGGTTCAGTTCCGTACTACAAATTCCTGTTCTGGCTGTTGGTTGCTTCCTGGCTCGTGCCAATTTGTATCACAGTCCATACGGTGCGATGTCATGGCTGCTACCTTTATCAATCTGGCCCGCACTAATTAAGGGACGTAACTTATGTCAGCTGAGTATGATTCAAAGATCCACAGGAATAGACATCACTTGTGTTCGCGATCGTGCCCAACAGCTAGATGTGCTTCTGGCCTTACTTTTTTTATTTTAGCGGGAGAGGGGAAATCTTCCAAAAGACAGGTGCCAACATGAGTAGGGTGATAGATATCAATTAGACAGAAAAAAATTGTATAGTGGGAGGAGGGGGGGGGGAATCTGAAGCGTTTGAGAGTTACAGGGTGATTCATAAATTTCAGTTTTTCATGGTATGCACATTACTCTTTTATTTTTAACTTTTGATGTACCGAACACAGCGACGTAAAACAAACGCTAAAAACTACTATCTCAACGACCTTTTCAATATTATCAACAATCTTGATCTAACACCTACCATTCACATATATACATACAGTCACTTCCAAAATTGACAAAAATGGTTTCCGATTACCTAAAGTTCAGCATTTTCCCAAATTGTCTCCGAAATTCATGTAATTAGTACATCTATTTTTTATTTCCATTGGATTGCCCATCTTATTACCTTTCCAAAAAGGTGCAACATGTCCACGTAGAGAAAATATGTAGAAATTTATACGTAGGATTTCTATCGGAGAATATTATAAAAATCAACAAATTAAGGAAATTAAACTCAAATTAATTGTAAATGTCCACCGCCACTTTGGATGCATGCCAACAACCTCCTTCTAAGTCCCTGTTTAAGAAGTATTGCAGCCAGCCTCTCCCGTATTTTCGTCGCTGCATTCCCAATTCGGCTAACTAAATCCTCCCTAGTGTTAACAGGGCTTGACCAAACTTCATCCTTCATTGTTCCCCATAAGAAAAAGTCCAATTAGATAAGCTCTGGAGATCTAGCAGGCCCATGGAATCGGTGCACCTCGTCCAATCCAGCGGTTAGGAAATTTTTCACTTAGTATTACCTTCACAATGTAAGCAATATGCGCTGGTGCTCCATCGTGTTGGTAAAACATGTCCGTTCGATTATGCAAAGCCCCACATCTGTGACTCATAATTATTCTCTACCTCTTAGTACATTATCTAATTTAAAAAAAAAAAACCTTTCAACTTAAAATTTTTTTTATTTTGAATTCGCATTGGAAATGACATTTTCGTAGCTTCATGTTTTTACGTACTTTTGAGTAAAAATTTATTAAAAAAAATTATTTTGAGCAAAATTGAAATACAAAAAAAAATTGTAGAAATAGATTCTCTCTTACAACTCGATTATAGGTTACATTTAAATAAATATTATAGCTTTTGCTGGTGAAATGATTAAGGCATAGTTAGACTTCCTTTTTTTAATACTTGGCTGTTTCTTTGAATGTAAGCAAACGAGTCAACTATCCAATCGACAAACGATGACACTTTTATGTACAGAGCAGGAGCACCAACACAAACGTTCGCCTTCCTTCCAAATGAAATTATACCAACCAAATAGTTTTTTCCTTTCAGTTTAACTACAAGACCTCCTCCTGAGTCGCCATCGCAAATATTCTGATTCGAATTTACAGCATCCGCACAAAGAATATCATTCGTGATTTTCGGGCCGTACCTTTGCACACATTTGTCGTTCGAAACGATACGAACTTGTAGCCAGAGAAGATATTTAGACACAGATCTCTTCTTAGCTGAAAAAATGCTTTTTAACGGAAAATAAATTCAAATCAATTGAAAAAAAACTGACAAGTGTCGTAACTCGCACCAAATCCGCAAGCTGCTCCAATGACATTAGGGACAATAGACTCCGCGATCATCTTTGAAGGTAGCGACACTATCGTTATGAATTCTGATATTGGAGGAGACTTTGAAAGCTCAATTAGTGCTATATCGTATTGAACTGAGTTTGAAACGAACTTTGGATGTTGAACATATCTTTTTGCAGAAGTCTTAAATAGTTCCGTGTTAAGAATAATGATTCCCAATTTGACTTGAATATTTTTCGCACTGAAAGAAAAGTTGTTAAATGTCCATAAACCGATTTGACAGATTTAAATACTCCTCCATGCAATGTGCTGCCGTTACAACAAAGTTTTTGCTGATAAGTGATCCACCACAATAAAAACTTTCATTCGCACGCTGAATTATTAGTTGAGCATGCCAGGAAAATTCTGTGTAAGTCGCCTTGAATCCTTCAATAATGAAAGGACTTACATCGGTATAAGAATTCTGCTTCGATGTTTTCGCTTCTGTTTGTGACAAAAATCCCAGTGCTACCAACTGCAGTAACATTTTCGCTACTTCAACGAAGCTAACTTCACTTTGATTTAGAAGAAATTGTAAAAACTTATATGGTCGAACGCCACTCTTCCCGGACCTTTGACGAACAACTCTCTTCTTCATTTTGTTAACCACTTATGTTATATGAGTCGATTGTTTAGCAATTTTTTCCACCACGTTAATTACAATGTATTCCAAATTTTAGTAATTCAAATTAGCAACCCTTCCCAAGCGTGACTAATTTTGTGATAAAGTTAGACTTAAGTTGCTTTTGAATTATTGCATGAGCTTTTGCGCACTACATACACCTCTGTCTTCCTATTTTTTATGCATAATTTACCATTTCCTTCAGATGAAAAATTAACATGTCCTATCAAGAGTGCCAGCCACCACTTTAGAGTTTTCCGATCGAAGTTCAAAGTAGTCCCACTGCAGCACATGGCGTTCCAATGCCATTTTGAATCCAATTTGTTTTTCTCCAGTGTTCCTCTATATCCCATTCCTCAACCAAGGTTCTTACGTTATCCTAACCTATCCGCCTTCTCGTTGCTTTCAATCCCCACTGCCACGAGGCTAGTTTTTCAAAGCTAGGATGGCAAGCCAGTTATCCTTTCCTCTCCCGTATCCTATCCTGGCTTGCTGTCCTGGCTTGGCACAAGCTAGAGTTGTTTACATGATGATAGGATATTTTAAACCACTATCTAAGGTGACAACCCGTCCGATCTGAATCACTAGCTAATCGGATACTAGCTTCACCGGTAACATGAAGCTAGTACATAAGCCAGGAGAGTAAAATCAGCGCTACTAGCTCAAAAAATATAACCCCATCCTATTAAACTATCCTAGCTTGAGACGTTAGCTTACTAGCCTAGAAATGAAGCTGAGATATGAAGATCTGTTTAGGCAAAGCCAGAGCTGCTAGATTGATAGCTTACGATGTAGCAGTAACTTGCTATCAAAGCTTGAAAAACTAGCCTCGTGTATCCCAGGCATATAGGTTCGTTTAACTAAGCCAGTGTCCTCCCGTTTTTTTTTTTTTTTTTTTCGGGAGAGGTGAAAATCTTCCAAAAGACACCAGACAGCCCGTGCCCTCCGGTAGTGTGCGATTCTTACTCACTAAAAACACCTCTCTGGGGATTAGCCGAAACAGACCACATAACCGGGTCCCTTTTCGTCCCCTCCCAGTCTCCCTTAGTGGGGGCAACTCAGTATCCAGTTATCCCACTGTCGCCACTAACCTCGGTTTCCTGGGTCACTGCTAGAATCCTAGCCTATCTGCATAAATCCATGATTTCCTACCGTCTCCAGTGTTCCTTCTTGGTCCATGCGTTAGTTACATCATTTACCCCTTCACTGTCTACGACATTGAAGAGTTCCAGGCCGTAACGCTTTAGTCCTGAGCGAGGACAAGGAACCCCCTCCGGATTAACCGCAGCTAACCCTACGGAGGGCAGATCTGCATAAATCCATATTTTCCCACCGTTTCCAGTGTTCCTTTTTGGTCCATGCGTTAGTTACAACCTTCATACCTTCTCTGCCTACGGCATTGAACTGTTCCAGGCCGTAACGCTTTAGTCCTGAGCCAGGACAAGAAACCCCCTCCGGATTAACCGCAGCTAACCCTTTGGAAGGCAGATCTGCATCTTCTCCTGGTGTGCGTATCGCGGAGATAGCCAACTCGTTAGAGTCTCCCGTCTCTGCACCGCTGCACCTGAAGAAGTGCTAGTTGTTATTATGCCAATGGCACCCTTCTCCAGGACTGCTACAGCAGTTTCAGCCGGTGGAAGCGAGGCAGCCTCCATAGCCGCCACAGTTCCTTCGAAAGGTAATTCTCCCAAAACTGCTACTGTTGTGTTGTGGGTACCGTGGGTATAGCCAACCTGTTGGGGTCTCCCATACAATCCACCTCCACTACCACAGAAGCGCCCGAGGAAAACGCCATTCGCGACCCAATTACCCCTGGGTCCTGCAGAGGGGACGCAACACTGCAGACTCCCTTGGAGTTAGGGGGATTTTTCAAGAGGTTGTCTCCTCCCGCATTAGTTACTTGGCTACATTATAGGATGCATTGCCCGGTTGCTACCACTTGGAGGTGTAACTAACACTTGAG
Organism: Leptarthrus brevirostris; assembly: GCA_964036015.1. NCBI lineage: Eukaryota > Metazoa > Arthropoda > Insecta > Diptera > Asilidae > Leptarthrus > Leptarthrus brevirostris. The sequence goes on from OZ038374.1 coordinate 21,547,135, forward strand.
AATATCCAGATGAGGATCACCGTATCCTAGAAGGCTTCAACTCGTCCGTCCATTCTCCAGCAACCGTCCTCCCGTTTACTATACACTCAATAGGTTTCTTCAAGAAATCCAGCGTTTACAGCATGCCCAACATCTCAGCTTGATATATCGTAGTACACTCTCCGAGGATTAAATGATAATTCAAGTTCAGTTCCGTACTAGAGATTCCTGTTCTGGCTGTTGGTTGCTTCCTGGCTCGTGAAAATTTGTATCACAGACCATACGGTGCAATGTCATGGCTGCTACCTTTTTAAATCTGGCCCGTGCTACATAAGGGACATAATTTATGTCAGCTGAGTATGATTCAAAGATCCACACGAATAAACATCACTTGTATTTGCGATCGTACCCAACAGCTAGATGTGCTTCTGGACTTACTTTTTTTATTTTAGCGGGAGAGGGGAAAATCTTCCAAAAGACACCGGACAACCGGAGATTAGTATGAGATTCTTACTCAACCGAAACAGACCACATAGTACCGAGTCCTTTTTCGTCCCCTCCCAGTCCCCCTTAGCGGGCGCAATTGAGCTATCCAGTTATCTCACTGTCGCCGCTAACCTCAGTTTTCTGAATCAATGATAGAATCCTGGCCTATCTGCAGGAATCCATATTGTTCCATTATCTCCAGTGTTCTTTCTTTGTCCATGCGGTAATCTTAACCTTCAGCCCCTCTCTATCCATGGCAGTGAAGGGTTCCGGGCCATGAAGCTTTAGTCCAGAGTCAGGGCAACTTCCCTCTTTCGGATTAACCCCAGCTAACCCTTCGGAATGCAGGTCTGCATCTTCTACGGGTGCCTGTACCGTGGAGATAACCAACTCGGTAGAGTTCACCATCTCTGCCACCGCCGCACCTGAGGAAGTGCTAGCTATTATTAGACAGGGATGCATACCTGTCACCTTTGCTTTTTCTGATCGTCATTAATGACGTATGGTGCAGCGCCTGAGACGACCACCCATCGCGAGAGATTAGATGGAAACTTTTTAACCACCTTACGCACCAGGACTATGCAGACGATGTATGTCTCCGGCGCATTTTTAACATCCATTGGCCGCAGGTCATTACCAACGAAGACCTACACAGTTTTACAGGCCGAGACGAGATAGATACCAGGATTCACAGGCGAAAGTGGCAATGGATAGGCCACACGCTAAGAAAACGGACAAATAAGGTCGCAGAACAGGCTCTAATTTGGAATCCGCAGGGGATCAAAGTCCAAGGAAGACGCCGAATTCGACGACCGCGCGGCACAGGATCAATCGTTGGATCAGTACGTTGAGCGGCAAGACCAACATGCAATGGGTCCCGGGTTCGAGACCAGATGACCCCGTGAGCTTTTATTAAGAAAATTAAAATAATCCACTCCGTCTCTGGGCTGTTGTCTAGCTCGCAGCAATGCAAAAACAAGACTCAAGTTTCCTCACTTCCCTTACCCTAATTCCCTCCCGGCCAAAACCATGCTAACGCATCAAAGGGTTGTCCCCTAGGATTTGGCCACATCGTATAAAAAAAACAAAAAAAACATGGAGAATATCCGTCAAGGGGGAAGGTGTCCACATAAACAAATCGTGGTCACAGTTGAAGGCGTTGACGCATAACCGAACCAGGTGGAGAGTCGGTGTAGAAGGCGCCCTATGTCCGACAAGTAGTTAAAGGAATCAGAGAGAAAGAGAAACTCGACAGCAGAGCGGATCATGCGAACGTTTTTAAGGCTGCTAAACTGCCAAATTGCGAAAGAAATACCAAACCCCGGTCGAAGGTTCGGCATTTTTTCTGATTTGCGAGTAAAAGACATGAATGAATAAAAAACACCCAACCTCGGATAAAACCGAGAAAACTTCGTCCACCCGAAAAGGGGGACAACCCACCGTTAAGGCAGACCCAGTCGACGGTTCAAGTGGGCAATCTTCTGCGAGCATTGTTCGCTTCTCCTACATTACTGAGGCCAACACGGTGGCTCCCTCCTTAGGAGTCCTGTGAACCCCCTTCTTAAGAGAAAGAACACGCTTCTGCCAAGGCTTCCAAACCCGGTAGCAGCCGTTCAGTTCCTCCTCCCTCTGCGAAACCTGCGCGTGGTAGTACGTCCCTTTCCAAGGCTAATACACCCGGACATACATCCGCCAGCGCGCCACTCAGGACATCTTAGTCCAACCCAGTGACCACCAAACAGAAGGAAAACGCCTTAACGGTGGCCCACAAAGAGTCTCTCAGGAGAACCTCGCAGAAAAGGAAAACCCTCTCTGCAGTGGGCAAATAAAATCATTGCCCTAAACAACGCTTCGGTCCTTTCCTCTACCGCTAAATCTTTTAGCGAGATAGCTAAAGATAGCTTGGCAAGGGCGATTGTAGATCGCAGCAACGCGGACGGCTCCATCACGCCAGATAGAAGAAAGATGGTGGAGGTCGCGTTCCCAGGGATAAAATCCCATGTAGACCTAGGTCAAGGGTCTGGATCCCAATCAAACCTTCTAAGGTCCAAGTAGCCAACCCTCGGTTAGCTACCCATGACTGGAAAGTAGGCCAGGTAGGCGAAGACAAGGGAAACTCAAGACAGGTCATTGTGATCCTAAATGAGCAATCCCTTCCTCCACTTGCTGAACGCATTATTTGCTATAGTTTCAGCTCTATTACAACTCTAATTACAAAAAACGGGGAATCAGGAACAACAGCCTCCACAAGCGCTACCGCGGAGAAGGAAGAAGAACAGGGTGCAACGACAGTTACTGCCATTGTCACTCCCTCACCAGAAGATGGTGATGTTTCCAAAGCTCTTCTACATAGAAGGTACAGGTAAACCAAGATCATGTATCCTCATTAAGAATGATATTAATGCAAATAAATTTCCTCAGTTCAGTGATAAGGATACCGTAACAGCCACACTGCAGCTTAAAGCCCAAAATATTTGGATAACCTCCAGTTACATGGCACCCGCTGTTGCGGACATTTCTGGAATGGACATTCCTGGAATGGGGTCAAGGAAGCCACTAAACAAAAGAGGACGCTGGTGTTCGGAGCGGACGACAACGCACGCCAGACAGTCTGGGTGAGTTACTTTTTGATTTTATTTTTGGAACTAATCTCCAGATTTGTAACATGGGTGCAGAATCCACCTTACCCTAACTGAATTAGGCGGCAAGTTCTGGACATTACGATAGTCTCGGAACAATCCGCCCACTTTATAACAGAGTGTAAGGTATCTAAGCAACCATCCTTCTCCGACCACGCCTACATTGAATTTGAGATAACACTCCACAAGCAGATATGTTCTCCTTATAAAAACAGGTTTAGAACAAATTGGGACCTCTACAGGATGGTCCTTAGCAATAGTCTGCCTGCCACAGGTCCACCTGTAATTGGAAATAGGCAAACGCAAGGTGGTGGACACCCTGACTCTTGCGTGTGTGCGGCTACGCAAATTTCTTGCCCCGACAAGGTCTCCAGAGGTAAGCCCACATCTCCGTGGTGGTCGAGTGAAATCATGACTCTAAGGAAGGAGTGTCGTTAGCTTCTTAACCAAGCAAAAAGACTAATATCTGGACTTCTTATAAAGAATGCCTCAAAAAATATAAGACACTGATTAGGAAAGCAAAACGATCCTCATGGGAGGGCTTCTGTAATAAAATCGAAAGCACCTCTGAAGTGAGTCGCTTGCGGAAAATCCTCTCAACAACGCCCATCCCGCCAAGCCTCTTAACCAAAAGTGATGGTAGTTGGACTTCATCCAGTCTTGATTTGCTGAAGTTACTAGTCAACACGCACTTTCCGGGTGTTGCTGAGTTGCCGGATACTCCGAGTGGCCATGAACTAGTCCACAAGATTCTCTATAAGAGAAAACTGAAATAGGCGATACGAAGTTTCAAGCCCTATAAATCACCGGGATTAGATGGTATCATCGCAGCTGAACTGCAATTAGCTTCCGAGATACTGATTCCGTGGCTAATGGTCATTTATGAGGCCTGCCTTAATCTCACCTATATTCCATACTCATGGACGAAGGTGAAGGTGGTCTTTATTCCTAAAGGAAGAATAGCTTCACATTATAAGCCGAACTATTTTGGGCCAATTAGTCTCTCCTCCTTCCTGCTCACCCTGGAGAGACTCTTAGATATCTATATTAAAGAGACAATCAATCCATCCAAGCTGTCTCTCTCGCAACATGCTTACACTAAAGGTAAGTCCGTAGAGACCCGAACTGCACGAACTTACCACAATCATAGATCATTCGCTACTGCAGAAAGAATTCTCACTTGCAGCCTTCCTCGATTTTGAGGGTGGTTTTAACAATATCGGGTGAGAGGCGATAATGGCATTTTTAAGGAGGCTTGAACTTGACGATCCTCTCATCAAACTTATTGACCTCATGCTAAAAATCAGGGTCATCGTCTCCAGTTTGGGAGGTTCTAATATTCAAAGAGAGGTTACTAGAGGTACCCCTCTTAGGTCTTACTCATAGACCTGGAGCAGTTTGGTCACAAGGTTATCGCCTACGCCGATGTTATTACCCTGTTATGTTCAGGAAAGCAGCCAAACACACTGGCTGAAGTGTTACAACACGCCCTCTCCAAGATATTATGGGTGCGGTGGAGAGATGGGTGTAGTCTGGCCATAGCCCCGAACAAAACAGAGTTAATAACTCTTCTCTCGGAGACATAATACACCTCCTATGAATTGCCCTATATTAGACGCGGTTAGCCTGAAACTGTGTAATCAGGTTAAATATCTATGTCTAGTCCTAGATAGAAAACTTACCTGGAAACCTAACATCCAGGAAAGAGTACGGAAGGCTACAGTGTTGTACTCGTGTAAGAAGGCAATAGGGAAAAGATGTGGTATGGAGCCACGCATTGTGCATTGGCTCTACACAAAAGTCAGCCGACCTATACTTACGAATGGGGTGATTGTCTGCAGGCCGGCACTAAATTTATCAACCCATCACAAAGTAATGGATAAAGTTCAGAGGATGGTAACACTGAAGAGTGAGAGACAACCGACATTCCGTCGATGCTCCAGAGAGTCAAGACCCTCAGAGATTGAGGGATCGCCAATAAGCTTAACAGCTTTACGCTGGACTTTATCTAACGCGGACAGTGCGGTGTGTCCGGCCCCTGCCCAAATATGGGAATTATATTCAAGTCTAGGCCTAATGTGGGACTTGTAGATCAGCGCTAAGTCAGGTGGGGTGAAATATTTCTTACATCTCTGTAGAAAACCCAAACGTTTCATCACACTTTCAGCGATTGCAAATATATGATCAGTCCAGCTAAGATTGCTGGATATCTCGATACCCAAGATGTTTAGGGAGGTTGAATTGGGTATATTCACTCCGTCGACTGAAATAGGTTGGGGGTGAACTGGGCGTTTTTTAAGGGACATTAAACAGCATTGAGTTTTGGATGCATTAAACGTAACACGATTTGCTCTGCCCCAAGCAAGGACCTTGGAAATGTCGTTGTTTAATGATCTAAACATGCGTTCCCGATTGGCTTCTGTAGCATTTCCACGTGAATTCATTACAGAATCAAATGAGTACGCGAAATCAAGGGTGCTGTCGTCGGCGAAACTATGAATAGGATTGAGAGTAAGGGATAAGAGATCATTAATAAAAAGAAGAAATAAGGTTGGTGAAAGAACTGAACCCTGAGGTACACCGGCATTTATTTCGTAGGAATCAGATGTAACTCCGTCAATTACTACACGAATTGAACGGCCTGACAAAAAGCTCTCTATCCATTTAACGAGGGTAGGGTGCAGACCAAATGTTTGAAGTTTGGCTAAAAGGGCAGCATGCCAGACTCTATCAAAAGCCTTTGAGATATCAAGAGCGACGATTTCAGACTCACCAAAATTATGAAGACAATGATTCCAACGTTCCGTTAGAGCCGTTAGTAAGTCTCCGATTGAGCGGCCAGTGCGCAAACCGTACTGGCAATCGTTGATATGTAAGATGGTTATTTTCTAGATATTTCAACAACTGAGAGTTGATGAGAGATTCAAAAACTTTAGATATGATCGAGGTTAGTGCAATTGGTCTGTAGTTAGAGGGGTCGCATGCCTCTCCTTTTTTAAGTATCGGCTGGACATGAGCAAGTTTCCATGCACTTGGAAACATTCCTGTTGAATATGACAGGTGAAAAAGTTTGCGCCAAAGCAGAGGCGCAGCATTTTAAAACAAGGGGCGAGAAACCATCAGGGCCAGTAGCTTTGGACACGTCGAGTTTTGAAAGTACTCTAAAAACTTCGCGAGTGCGAAAGTGTAGCGTCTTTTGCCTACTAGTACATTGTGATAGAGATGGAAGTGGCTGCGATGAAGGTGGTAAGTATGAATTAGCAGCAAAATTAGCAGCAAACAGGTTGGCCTTGTCCAATGAGTCAGTAAAAACATTCCCATTATAAATGAGTGGTGGTATTGACGAACAGGTGAAATTGTTCTTTACGGTTTTTACTAGAGACCAGAAACCCTTACTACCCTTTTGGGTAGAAAAAACCTTCCGTCTGATGTTCTGGTCGAAATTGAACTTTGTCCGACTAATTGCTGAATTGCAAATATTCCGCGCATCTCTATAGATACGTCTCAATTCCTCTGAAGGGCACAATTTATATGCCTGGAAGGCTGCTTCCTTATTTTTAATGGCTGCGAAACAGTCATTATTGAATGAATTGGTGTTAGTTGGTTTGATGTTCTTGAAGCTATGAGGAATAAAGCGATGCATTCCAAACCAAAGGATGTTTAAGATATAATCGGTGCATTTGTTAACGTCGCTCACAGAAAAGCAATCGGACCAATCCAGCTCTCTGAGATACTTATTAAGTCCCACCCAATCAGTATTTTTATAATGCCACACTAATCTTTTGGTGGAATTTAGGTTAGTGGTTGTCAGAGAGGAGATGGAGAATTGGGCGGAGATTAGACAATGGTCCGAATTACCCAGGGGAGACGTCACCGAAACCGAGTATTTTTCTGGATGAGATGTTAGAAATAGATCTAAAAGATGCGCGTTGTGCCCTAAAGTATCAGGAACACGAGTCGGACATTCAACCAGTTGCTGTAAATTAAAAGACTCACTAAATAACTCGACGTGTCTTCCAGACGGGCTTGTGGTAGAAAAATGCCTGAGCCACTGTGTGTTGTGGACGTTGAAATCGCCAGCAAGAACGATTTCAGAAGAGGGAGATATTTCCAAAATCTTATCGATATCGGAGGACAACTTATCAAAGGAACACACAGTGTCAGCTGTCCCTTCTCGGTTTTCCTTCTTGTTTCGTTGATTGGTTGTCGTCTTACGTGACAGGTCGTACACAGCGTGTCTTGTTTCGTGGATTCCTTTCCGACCTAATCCTTGTCACCTCGGGGGCGCCTCAAGGTAGTATGCTTGGACCACTCCTGTTTCACATATATATCAACGATGTTTCGCTTCTTTTGTCCAGTAGTAAAATTCTCTGTTATGCTGATGATGTGAAGATTTTCCGCACGGTTTCTCATGAGTTAGATGTTAATCTCCTGAACTCAGATTTGGCGGTGTTTAGTGACTGGTGTCTGCGTAACCGCCTTCCTTTAAATGTGAGCAAGTGCACCGTTATGACCTTTTCTCGTAGAAGACATCCTGTCCTCTCTGACTACTCCATCAGCGGCGTTGTCTTGGGTAGGGTTGACAAGGTGAGAGACTTGGGAGTGATCCTCAATTCTCGTCTTTCTTTCGAGGACCATATTGACTCTATTGTTTGTAGGGCTAACTCGATGCTGGGCTTCATCAAGAGATGGTCTAAGGAGCTTGATGATCCCTACCTGACCAAGCTTCTATACTGTACCTTCGTTAGACCTATTTTGGAATACGCTAGCCCTGTATGGTTCCCTTACTTTGCCGTTCACATAGACCGCATCGAGGCGGTGCAGTGCAGATTCCTTAGGTTTGCCTTACGTGGGCTTCCCTGGAATGATCATTGGGTGCTTCCCTCTTATGCCGATCGTCTGGGATTAATTTAGTTGGACTCTCTAGAAATGAGGCGCAATATTTCGAAAATAGTATTTATGTTCGATCTTTTGCAGGGAACTATTAATTCACCGGAATTACTGGAGGCTGTTAATTTTGCTATACCTCAACGCACCTTGAGGAATACGCCTACCTATTCGTCCCAGCCCACCGTACTCTTTACGACATGCACGAGCCCGTCACGTCGATGTCCCGCCTCTTCAATCAACACTTCGGTAGTTTCGACTTGGACATATCTAGGCGGAATTTGAAGTGTCTGCTAAGACAGTGCCTTGACTGATGTGGTGTTCCCTGTCTGGATGTCCGACTGTTATAGTTGGCAGTAGTTTTCTATTCTTTTTTTTTTGAATTTTATATAATATTGAAGTAATCTATGTATTCGATGAATCTGTAATGAATAAACAACTACTATTAAAAATTCAGAAGATTTTAAACTCATGCGATAATTGGAAATCAATCTACTTCTTACTTTTTCCATGTCGTTAGTTGATTGGTTATCATCAAATTAGTCACTCTAGGAACGGGTGGCTAATTCGAAGTACTAAAATTTAGAATACATTGTAATTAACGTAGTGGAAAAAATTGCTAGACTATCGACTCATATAACTTAAGTGGTTAACAGAACAGAGTTGTTCGTCAAACGTTTTTGAAGAGTGTGGTTTCGGCAATATCAAATTTTCATAATTTTAAATAAATAAATATAAATAAAAATTTAAATAAAAGTAAAATCAATTTCGTTGTTAAGCCAAAGTAGTGAAGATGTTACTGCAGTTACTTGCACTGGGACTTTTGGTACAAACAGAAGCGAAAATATCGAAGCAGAATTATTATGCCGATGCAGATCCTTACGTTGTTAAAGGATTCAAGGCGACTTACAAACAATTTCCATGGCATGCTGATCTAAGGATTCACCATATAAATAAAAGTTCTGTGTGTGGTGGCTCACTTATCAACGAAAATGTTGTTCTAACAGCAGCACATTGCACGGATGGGTATTCTACTTCGCCAAATCGTTTCATAGAAATTTGTCCAACTTGTCTTTCAGGGCAATACATTTTGAAGTTAATTTTGGAAACATCTTTACTTACACCGAACTATTCAAGACCTATGCAAAAAGAATTGTTCAACACCCAAATTACGTTTCAGGCTCATTACGATACGATATAGCACTAATTGAGCTTTGGAAATCTCCTCCAATATCAGAAAACATAACGATGGTGGCGCTAGCTTCAAAGACAATCGCGCGGGAAATTGTACCTAACCTTATTGGAACAGTTTGTGGTTTTCGAAATAGTGACAATACTAGTTAGCTTAGTAAATTGATTTGCATTTTTGTCCGTTAAAAAGCATTTTTTTAGAAAGTCCTCCATCTAGAATACTTGTCTGGCTAAAAGTTCGCATCATCTCCAACAAAAATTGTAAGAAAAGATACGGCTCGCTTGTCACGAATGATATGATTTGCGCGGATGGTATGAATTTGGAGCAGAACATTTGTTCTGGCGACTCCGGAGGGGGTCTAGTTGTTAAACTGAAAGGAAAATACTATTTGGTTGGTATAACTGCATTTGGACCGAAGACTTGTGTTGGTGGTCCTGTTGCATACACAAGAGTGTCATCGTTCGTTGATTGGATATTTGATACGATTGCTTCCTTACCAACATACAAGACATTATAACTAAAACTAAATCTATATTTTGGAAACTGAATAGACCTCAGTGATGTACGATGTTGCTGCACAATAGTTTTACAACAGTTCAAACAAAATTTTGAATATTGTAAACGATAAAAAAATTTATCCCCTCCCCACTTTTTATGAGAGTAATCTATCTATCTGTTTCAAACCGAATTTGAATAAAAACCTAGTTGAATATCAATCATATTCTATTTATCTTTAGAATAACGCTATATTTGTCTGCAGGCCGCGGTATATTTCGTTGAAATAAACCAATAGTAGCAGTGATAATCAGATCAATAAATAATTTTTAATAAATTTTAAAGCCTAACTATTACTGTTTTTTCCTGACAATACCAAAAACCAAAGAGTTTCACTTCATCCGTGTATGTAGTTATGGAGGTGAGATTCACACCTTTATACCTTTTTTGTATTACATTATTTATAATATTATTTGAATTTAATTAGGATTAGAATTAATATTGATTTCTATTCCGAAAATAATCCCGATCAATTGTTTAATATTATATTTACGAGAATACTTTATTATGATAGTTACTACTATTGTTGTTATGCTGAAAAATATATTTATAATAGGAATTTTCGGTTGATTGGTTAGTCGAGCTGTTTGTTGCTAAGAAGCACCAAGTTCAATCGGAGGCCATTAAGGCCCATTGTGAATGCCCTTAAAAAGAATAAGCATGGTCAGAACCACCCAGATCTCTGTATGAATCTATTTAGGCCCACCAGTGCTATCTCAGCTAGGTCGTCCAAATTGTCAAAGAACCTTGCTTCCAAACAGGCGAGTCGTCGTTCTTTTAGAGCCGGACATTCGCAGAGCAGGTGCACTATGGACTCAATTTCTTCTTCATCTCTGCAGCTTCTACAGAACTCATTCGATGGTACGCCGAGTCTAATGGCCACAGCTCCTAAGGGGCAGTGCCCGGTCTTGACGCCGACAAGTGTTCGAATGCGCTTTCTATCGAAAGATAAGAGATCTGAAGTTCTGCTATGATTCAGCTCCGACCGGATACTTCGTGTTGTGAAGCAGTAATTGATATTTTTCCACGGTTCCGAAGTCATGTTAAAGTAATGTCTATCAATTTGACTTTTTGCTGTGTTAAGGAGAGGGTATACTCTTTCCACCGGCACATCTATGTCTGTACTTGAACCATTTTTGGCCAGTTCGTCGGCTTTACCCTTTATGCCGACATATCCTGGAACCCAGCAGAGCCTAACCGTATGGTGTGAAATATTTCTTAGGGCTCTGATACAGTTTTTCAAACATTCTGACTTTATCACGTTGGTGTTCAACGCCTTAAGTGCTACTTGACTGTCCACACAAATAGTGATATCAGTTGCTGACATCTGTTTTTCTTGGGCAGTAAATGCAGCTTTCATTATAGCGTACATTTCCGCTTGAAAGATGCTGCATTCGTTGGTGAGTCTGTACGACTTAATTATTTGCAGCGCTTCCGAGAGAACTCCAGCTCCAATCCCCTTTTCTGTTTTCGATCCATCTGTGAAGATGGCAGTTCCTTTAATTATGTTTTCAGGGTGCTTCCAACCTTCTCTATTAGGTATGATAACGGAAAAGAGTTTTCTTAAGTCATATTGTGGCTTGATTTGATCCGTTGAGGGATGCAACCCATTTTGATTAAAGAAGTTCAGTATGACTGCATGTCCAAATCTCTGTGGTGTCCCTTGGCTGTTTTCTCTAAGTCTGAAAGCTGCCAAGGTTGCCATTCTTTTCATGTGGAGTTCTATGGGTTGAAGGTGTAAAATGGCTTCCAAACCAGCTTGTGGTGTGGATTTTATTGCACCTGTTGTTCCCAAGCAAACGAGCCTTTGCACCTTTACTAAAGAGTTAAGCTGAGATTGCTTTTTAACTGCATCCCACCAAACAATTGACCCATGGGTAAGAATAGGCCTAACGATCGCTGTGTACATCCAGTGTACAATATGCGGTTTCATTCCCCATTTCTTATCAAAGGTTTTCTTGCATGCATAGAATGCATTAAGTCCTTTCTTCATCCTCTCTTCCATATTCCGTCACCAATTCAATTTGGAATCGAATATGACGCCCAGAAACTTGGCTTCCGAGGAGAGTTTGAGGACACTACCTTTAAGTTTTGGTGGTTTCCAAATAGGTAGTTTATATTTCCTTGTGAATAGGACCAATTCTGTCTTACTCGGGCTTACCGTAAGACCTTTGTCCTCTGCCCATCTTGATATATCAGTCAAAGCAGAGCTCATGACATCACTGACCGTTTTAGAAACTTTCCTTTTGTCAGCAAGACTATGTCGTCTGCGTACGCTACCATTTTAATACCTTTGTTGACGAGAGATTTTGTTTAGAGAGATGTTCCAAAGCAGGGGTGACAATACTTCCCCCTGTGGTTTACCTCTGTGAACTGTTCTCCTGATGGAAAAGTCCCCTAAACTGGCATTGATGACCCTGCTGTTTAGCATTGTCTGTATCCAATTCGTCAGAAATATCTCATTGCCAGATTCCTCTAAAGAGGAAGTAATGGATCCTGTTTTTAGGTTGTTGAAGGCTCCTTCAATATCAAGGAAGGCAACCAAGGTATAATCTTTGTCATGGAGAGATTTCTGAATCGTTCTCGTAACCTCATGTAATACTGTGTCCACAGACATACTTGGTTGACTCGAGATGTTGCCTGAGGTGCAGATCTAGTAGCCTCTCTAGTGTTTTCAATAGAAACGATGAGAGGCTGATTGGTCTTTGGCTATTGTGTGGCTTGGTTTTCCTGCTTTGGGAATAAAGGCCACACGCACCTCTCTCCATCTTTCCGGTACGTATCCGGTGATAAGGCATGCTTCAAAGATTGCTTTAAGCCAGGGAATGATACTCTTTATAGGATTTTGTAGCATAGCGGGAATGATTCCATCCGGCCCTGCATATGTGTAGGGGTGGAAGGATTTCACCGCCCTGTCCACGCTTATGCATTCCCCGATGTCTGCCAAGTCTATGGGAAGTGGAATTGCCGAAACATCTTGTTGTTGACCTTGCAAACTTCCGTCCGTGCACCCATTGAAATGGGTGGAGACGAGCTGTTCAAAAATTTCCTGATTATCCTCTGTCCAGGAGCCATCGTCTTTACAGATGTGCCCCAGGGGTGTAGGGGCTTTGGCTAGGATCTTGCGGAGTTTAGCCGCTTCTGCCGTTGACTCTATGTTCGAACAGTAGTTAGTTCAGGATATTCTTTTTGCAATTCTTGTTTTTTTTTTAATTCATTGAAGCTGGAGCGATATAAGTTCCAGTCTTCTTCTGCTCTAGTTTGCTTGGCCTTATTGAAGAGTTTCCTGGTCTTGGTCCTAAGTAGTCGAAGTTCCTCTGTCCACCATGGTGCATGGCTTCTTTTAGGTGGTCGACTAATAGGACAGTATCTCTTGAAAGCGGCCGTTAGCGTATTCGTGATGAGGCTGACTGATTCATCGATTTGTGTTTTGTTCGAAATGTTGCCCTCTAGTAAGGACTTTAAGGGAATTGCTACAAAATCGGAGAATTTAGCCCAGTCAGTCTTAACAGGGTTTCGAAAGGATTTACCTATCCGAATTTCAAGGTTGATGCTGAAGGTTATCCTAAAATGATCCGAAAATGACAATTTAGGTGATACTCTACCAGGCTACCACTGGTAACCTCCTCGTCCGAAGTGTCTGCTTTTTCCCGTGTTGGAATGGCACTGTTTACAGCAGGCGTCGGATTTGCCTCAGGAAGTGGCTCCTCAGACACCTAAGTGTCAGGTTGCTCCAAGAGGGCAGGCGCAGCACTGGCGAAGTCACTGGTTTAGAAACCTCTGCTGGGGAAAATTTTTCCTGCACTTTTCTGAGCCTCTTAGGACACTCCGCAATAAAGTGCCCTGCCTTGCATGGCAATTAACTTCAGTGCTCACCTCAATTCAGGTCATCGATCCCGCAACACTCCAGTAAAAGCCATCTAGAAGCACACACCCCTGGTTCAGAGTGATGTGTGCTTCATGGCTTAAACTCAAGATGCCAAGGCCGAGTCCCTCGTCCCCAATTTTGAGTGGTACTGCCCGGACCTTGCCGTGGATCTTTCCGAACCTTTCTAAGAAGGCGTCAAGATCCTCAGACCTGGCCCGTAAGGGGACCCGAGAAAAGCAGACTCTCGTCGGCTTCACTGAAACAGGGTAATGCTGGAGGTGCGGAGGAGCATCAGATTGGATTTCTGCGTCCATTGTGGTGGTATATACCTCCACCATACCGCGGCCAACCAGTCCAAAGGAGAAAAGATTCGATGAAAGATTCGGCCTCATCCTAACTGGTCTTGGCTTTGAAGCCGCTTTGGATGCAGCTCTGACTACGTCCAAGAGTTTTGGTAAGGAATTTACCTTTTTTGTTGCAGTGGATTCCTCTGGCACCGTAGCGGTAGATGGTAGTGAAGCTTCAGTAACGGATGCATTTGACTTCTTTACAGACGTCGTTGTATATTTTGTTACAAGTGTGACAGAAGACGTTGCGACCGAGACCCCGGCTCATAAGTGTGGGATACCACTTTGATGCTAGCAACTGACGTCACCGCATTGCTAGGATCGCTGTTAGATGCGCTAACAGTTAATATGTTGCTGCTTGTCGTTCCTTTATTTTCCTTTGCTATTTTAGACTCTTCTTTTGGGCCCTTATAAGCCTCTTCAGTGGACTCTTCTTTGTTAAGGAATAATCCAAGGTTAATCTTTGCCCTCGCTCTTTTCTTTTTCGTGTTTCGGGGGTTTTTTCTTCTCCCGGAACCACTCTCGCTTCTACTTGTAATCATTTAAGTGCAGTAGTAAGTTTTTACTTTTTACATAAGTTAACTTGACAAAATTGAATTATTAAATTATTTTAATACTATTATTAATAATGTAATACAGAAAAGGTGAAAAGGTCTGAATCTCAGCTCCATAACCGCACAGATGAAGTTAAACTGTTGTCCAGCAATACTGTACATCACTGAGGTCTATTCCTTTTCCAAAATTTCAATCAAAAATTAAGTTGGTAATCAGAAATTTGAAATGATTTAATTTTAGTTATAATGTCTCGTATGTTGGTAAGGAAGCAATCGTCTCAAATATCCAATCAACGAACGATGACACTCTTGTGTATACAGCAGGAGCACCTATACAAGTCTTCTTTGCAAAGGAAGCTATACCAACCAAATAGTGTTCTTCTTTAAGTTTAACTACTAAACCACCTCCGGAGTCGCCATAGCAAATGTTCTGTTCCAAATTAATACCATCCGCGCACATCATATCATTCGTGATAGGCGATTTATGGCTTTGCTTACATTGCTCGTTCGAAACAATACGAACTTTTAGCCAGAGAAGCACTTTAGAAGAAGAGTCCTTTCCTGAAAGAATGATTTTCAACTGAGAAAAATGTATATCAATTTACAAAACTAACTAGCAGGGTCAGTCCTGCCAAATCCGCAAACTGTTCCAATAAGGCCAGGTGCAATTTCCTGCGCGATCGTTTCTAAAGGTAGCGCCACCATCGTTATGCTTTCTGAAATTGGAGGAGATTTCAAAAGCTCAATTATCCCTATATCGTCTCGATATGAGCCTGAAACGTAATTTGGGTGTTGAACATATCTTTTTGCATGGGTCTTGAATAGTTCCCTGGAATCAGTAATGACTCCTAATCTTACTTTAATTCGTTTTGCCCTGAAAGACAAGTTGGAAAAATATCTATGAAACCATTTGAAACATTTTTAATACTCTCTCAGGCAATGTGCTGCTGTTAAAACAATGTTGTTCCTGATAAGTGAGCCACCACAATAACTCCATCTCCTTCCATGCTTAATCGTTAGGTTACTAATTTTATTAATTTCGAGATCAGCATGCCAGGGAAATTGATTGTGAGCCGCCTGGTCTCCTTTAACAATGAAAGGACTTACATCGGCATAAGAATTCTGCTTCGATATTTCCGCTTCTATTTGTACCAAAAATCCCAGTGCTAGCAGCTGCAGTAACATTTTCGTTACTTTAGCTTAACAACGAAGTTAACTTCACTTTGATTTAGAAGAAATTGTAAAACCTTATATGGTCGAACTTTTGCCGAACAATTCTGTTCTTCCTTTGTGAAGCAGTTAATTTATATGAGTTGGTAGTGTACCAATTTTTTCCACCATGTTAATTACAATGTATTTCAAATTTTAGTAATTCGAATTAGCCACCCTTTCCAAGAGTGACTAATTTGATGATAAAGAATCAACTAACGAAATGAAAAAAGTAAGAATTAGCTTGATTTCCAATTATCGCAGTTGTTTGAAAGCTTCTGAACTTTTAATAGTTAACCTTTAACCCATTTCAGAACTTTTACTCCAAGAATTGCTTTTCTATCTTCTCTGCTTAAAGAGTAATGAGCTCTACTGTAAACCTCCATTTTCAAGATACGACAAGATTGCTTTTCAGCATCGATGTGTCTTTCCGTGAATTCCTATCTAAATTAATTTCAATTCCTCTGGTGTGCCTAAAGGAAGTCATCTTGCCCGATTTTATTTGTTATGCTGACGATGCCAAAATTTTTCGTGCTATTTCTCTCTGTACAAGATTGTGTAATTTTTAAAATCTGACTTAGACGTCTTCTACAATTGGTGTTCTATTACATATTTCCCCTTAATATTAGTAACATCCTTTACTCATAAAAGGAAACCCTCCTCCGTTCCGCTACTCTGTGTGTGGTTGTGTACTGAATAAAATTAATAAGACCAAGGACTTAGTAGTCTGGCTGAACCGCCGTTTTACTTTTGACGACCACATTGATGAGATAGTTATTGAGGCAAATTCTACACTAGGTCTTATTGAACCATTTCATCATGAATGTATTGAGCGAGTAGAGGCAGTCCAGCGTCGTTTTGTTCACTTTGCACTTCGTGGGCTTCCTTGGAGTGACCGTCCCATTCTGCCGCCTTACTTAGATAGATCTAGACTCGTAAAATTCGACTCTCTTAAATTTAGACGTAAAATCTCGAAAAGTGTTTTTACATTTTAGTGTCTTCAAGGCAATATTGACTCCCCGGTCTTGCTGTCTTATATCGATTCCGAGTCGCTCCTTGAGAAAGCGTGATTTTATTGATTCCGCAATATCGCACTATCACCAATGTCTTGGTTATTGAATTCGCATTCTGACAACATTGATTTCAATCTTTCCAAAAATTCTGTGAAGTTTAAACTTTCTTGACTATTCTTTTGTTGTTTTGTAATTCTGTATTATTAATTATTTGTTCTTGTTATTTTTATTAACACGCCGGCTCATCCCGGGCAATGTCGTTCCTGCACAGCAAACAGTCGGCATCCAACTTTCCTTCCTTTTCCTATCGATCCCATCCTTGCTCCGGGGAGAAAACTTCTCAAACCTACGGAGCCAAGGTGGAAACGTCATCGTGCCGAAGGCTGCGTGGCAGTGAAATGCGTAAACGTAAACGATTTCCTTGGGGCACCAGGCGCTTCCCAATGGATATAGCCTTGCCTTTCATATGGGGGTTTGTCAGAGGTCAACCACCGATTCCCGCCGTGCACGTGGGACCAACATATAGAACTTAGCAACACAAAACAATCAACGCTGCAGCAGAGGAGAGAGGACGCGCTAGTGACACCCACTCTGACGCTGCACGACAAAAACAAGAGCCAGTCAAATCTGGCAATGAGAAAGCGGTGGAGGCTGTCACTGAGGACGTTGCTAAGCTCAACGTCAGACGCACACTGGGCGAGGTCACTGCTTTGGTAGCAACTGTTTCTTCCACAGTGACCTCAACCCCTTTTTTGAGCCTCTCAGGACACTCTGCAATAAAAGGCCCTACGTGATGACAAGCATGACATTTCACTTTGGTGCTAACCTCAGTCCAAGTCATCGACCCCTTGACATTCCAGTATAACCCGTGTGGAAGCACCAAGGGGAACCAGAGAAAAGTAAACTCTCGTTGGCTTCACTGAGGCTACATCAAGCCCTTCAAGTATCAGCTTACTGGCAGCGTCGATGATGCTGCTATAAAACTCCACCATACCCCAGTCAACCAGCTCGAAGGAGAAAATATTCTCCATTGACAGTCAAAAAGACCTTGAAGCCCCTTGAAGACTTTCTCAAATCAGCCGGAGGCTGACGTGGAGTCTTATAGCTGCCCTGAATAACAATATTGGGACTTATCCTAAACTACCACTCACCTGTTGGACGTAGTAGTCTCTGATACTATCTCTACATTAACAGGCGCTGGTCCGTTTGGCACTTTTTTAGTTTATCCAGACTTCTTGACCCCGTGATCCTCGGTCGCATGAGTCAGTTTCTAACACATCATTCTTTGCTACTGCAATTGTACGGTCGAGTCGATACCATTGCCTCTGGTCTTTTCATTTGAGCCCTTGTTAGCCTCTTCAGTGGGCTCTTTATTTTTAAGGAACGAACCAAGATCTACCTTCCTGCCTTTTCCCCTTTTTTTTCTTCTTATATTAGGGAGTTTTTTTCCCCTCAGATGCTCTTTCGCTACTGCTACTTAAACTGAATCAAATCAATTAGGACTTCAGACATTTTTAAATGACTCGAGTTGTATGGCGACAGATATCAAAAATTAATTAAAAATGCAAAAGTTCCCCAAAACGTGAAAAAAACAATTTTAAGTACAGAAATGACAACGAAACGAAAAAAAATTTAACGAAACAGCAGAAACACAAGGAACGCAATGAAATTCAAGAGTTTAGGGTATAATTTCCAATGTTTCCAAATTATTTTGTTTTATTTCACTTCACTTTCGACTTTATTACTACTTCTAGGCACAATCACTATTTCCCGCTAATATTTCGCTTTTTTGAATTCACCGTCTTTTGAACTACTGTTTGGGCACTTAAAAAGACAAGTCCGCACTCTTTGAATAAAGTTTAATAATATAATACAAAAAAGGTGTATACATCAGCTCCATAACGCCACAAGCTCATGCCACTTTCACTGCCAAAAAGTTATCACATCTCATGTGGAGCGAAGCCCTTAACTCTATAAGGCCTAACTCTACAACCCCTAACTCTGGAAACCCTACATCTTGGTCAAAAGGGCAGTTTCGCAGCCATCGCACAGTCACTCCTATGGACTTATGTTAAGAAATTAAGTCCCTGCTCTTTAATGTTGTGTCATGCATAAGATCCGTGAAACGGCCAAGCCCTACTTTTTTACCAAGATGTAGGTTTTCTAGAGTTAGGGGTTGTAGAGTTAGGCCTTGTAGAGTTAGGGGCTTGGCTCCACAATTAGAACAAAACAATCTTTTCATAGAAGCAATAGATTAGACACTAGGACGAGTTTAAAGAATAATCACCCCCCCCCCTCCCGGCGGCCCTTCCTTCAAGCATAATCGGGTAAAGAAGGTATTTCTTGCAGGTATTTCTGTTTAGTTGTTTACGTATCAGTAACATCTAGCCTTGATATCAAATTTAACCTTTCTAGAACTTTTGGAAGTACCTCCCCAGAAGAAATTTTATATACAAACTTGCACCCCCTTTGTGGGGAGTTTGAGGGTGAAAGTTAAGATTTTTTAACCTTTTCGTTGTTTGCGTGCAGATCCTAGTCTGCATACCAAATTTCAGCTTCTAGGGCTTTTGGAAATTATCTTATGAGAAATTGTTACATAATACAGAACCAGACCCCCCTTTTCGAGGGGCTGGAGGATGAAAGTTACAGATTTCTTAATTTTTTCGTTGTTTGTGTGCTAATCCTAACCTGTATATCAAATTTCAGCTTTCTAGCACTTTTGGAAGTACATACCAATAAGAAATTTTATATACAGAACTGCCCCCCTCCCTAATTTATTGGTGGGGGGGGGGATTTTTTTAATATTTTCGTTGTTTGCATGCTAATCCTAGACAGCAAACCAAATTTCAGCTTTCTAAGAGTTCAGGAAAGTACCCTAGAGGTTTTGATGGCGGAGGATTTGATGATCATGAGTATCGATCTATGAGGGTTCGAAAATACGACGAAACGCTTCGAGAAAAGGTAGGTAGTGCCCAGTCTTGTCAGATCAAAAACGTTAAACTTTAAAATTTATTAAAAATTATTTATTGATCAGATTATCACTGCTATTTACAACGGTTACTATTGGTTTGCTCCAACTAAATATAGCAGCATAGGCAAACAGAGCGTTATTCAAATGATGAATAAAACATGATTGGTATTCAACTAGGTTTTTATCCAAATTTGGTTTCACACACAAACCGCAAAATCAGAACAGATTTCCTGTAATTTCTCTCAAAAAATTTTTGAAATATTTTTTAATGTATTTTTTCTGTCGTTATTTGTATATTAACTGATGTATTTTCTTATCAAATATTTTACATATTAAAAGAAACGAGAGCGATTCTACAGTGGAATAAAAACTGGGTGGAGGGGATACCTTTTTTTTTATTCTTTATAATATTCAAAAAATTTTCAACGTAGGGGGGGGTGGACTATTGTAAGACTATTGTGCAGCAAAATTGTAGATCACTCCTTTTCCATAATTTTAATCAGAAATTAAGTTGATCATAAAAAATTTGAAATGATTTAGTTTTAGTTATAATGTCTTGTATGTTGGTAAGGAAGCAATCGTATCAAATATCCAATCAACGAACGATGACACTCTTGTGTATGCAACAGGATGACCAACACAAGTCGTCTCTCCAAATGCAGTTATACCAACCAAATAGTGTTTTCCTTTCAGTTTAACAACTAGACCCCCTCCGGAGTCACCATAACAAACGTTCTGATTTGAATTAACTGCATCCGCACAAAGCATATCATACCGTATCCAGCCGTATTTTAGACTGCATTTAAGGTTCCACTTGATGCGAACTTTTAGCCAGAGAAGTGTATTAGACGAAGAGTCCTTTCCTGAAAGAATGATTTTCAACTGACAAAAAATCAAATCAATTTACAAAAGTAACTACCAGGGTCAGTCCTGCCAAATCCGCAAACTGTTCCAATAAGGCTAGGTACAATTGCCCGCGCGATCGTCTTTGACGGTAGCGCCACCATCGTTATGTTTTCTGATATTAGAGGAGATTTCAAAAGCTCAATTATCGCTATATCGTATCGATGTGAGCCTGGACCGTAATCTGGATGTTGGACACATCTTTTTGCATAGGTCTTGAATAGTTCGCCGGAATCAGTAATGACTCCTAATCTTACTTCAATTTGTTTTGCCCTGAGAGACAAATTAAAAGAATATTTACGAAACGATTTGAAAAATGGTTACTACCTTTTCGTGCAGTGTGCCGCTGTTAAAACAATGTTATTACTGATAAGTGAGCCACCACATTTAATACGTCCACTGTCAGTGCTTAGATCAGCATGCCAGGGAAATTGATTGTAAGCTGCCTTGAATCCTTTGACAATAAAAGGATCAACATCGGCATAAGAATTCTGCTTCGATATTTCCGCTTCTATTTGTACCAATAATCCCAGTGCTAGCAGCTGCAGTAACATTTTCGTTACTTTAGTTTAACAACGAAATTAACTTCACTTTGATTTAGAAGAAATTGTAAAACCTTATATGGTCGAACGCCACTCTTCACGAACTTTTGTCGAACAATTCTGTTCTTCTTTTGTGGAGCAGTTAATTTATATGAGTCGGTAGTGTAGCAATTTTTTCCACCACGTTAATTACAATATATTCTAAATTTTAGTAATTCGAATTAGCCACCCTTTCCAAGCTTGACTAATTTGATGATAACCAATCAACTAACGAAATGGAGAAAGTAAGAATTATTTTGATTTCCAATTTTCGCATGAGTTTGAAAACTTCTGAATTTTTAATAGTAGTCGTCGACCAGGAAGTTATATCGCTCTTAATCACCTTTACAATGTGTTTGGAAGTCAACAACATTTTACCCCAATTATTAAATAAAACAGGCGCCTTACCGTGTTGTAACAACACCACGAAGATTATCCAATGCAATAGTTATCCGTAGGTCTGTTCCCTGATCAGAAATTGGAATTGCCCTTCTAACAAATAAGGCGCACTTCTTGGTAGGAGCCAAAAGAAAATTAACCTATTCCATTAGACCGCTGGAATGACGCTCCCGCACAGAAAAAAAACGGTCAAAATAAAGGAAAAGGAAGAAAACATGGAAGGAAATCCAGCGCAAAACATGCATAACAGAGAGTCAAGGGCGCATAAAGAACAGATAGTTCTTAAGTGATTGCTTGCTAAGAGTTAAATCGAAATTCGGACATGCATTAACAGTCCTACATAAACGGTAACAGTCCTACATAAACGGTAAATTTGATCTGGCGGGGCTAACATGCAACGGAGACTATGTTGGGATTGCTTAAAGGAACCTTGCTAACAAGAGTATCCGAGTCTATATTTGAATTCAAGAGCAGGTGAATAAAGACCAAGTCAGCGGTTTTGCGACTTTTCTGAAGTGAGAGCGAACTGAGCAAATGGAGAAGATAAGTGTAGGGCGGGAGTCTATGCGCATCGTCCCAAAGGAGTCCTCTTAGAAAAAAATCTAACAAAAATTACGCTGCACCGATTCGATACGTTTTGAATGAACAGCGTAGTAGGATGACCAGCCTTAGAATAGGTCTAACTAAGAAGCAGTACAAGTGAATCAATGTTGGTAAATCCGAAAACTCTCCAGAATAACGCTTTACAAAGTCCCCGATTAAACTGCCTCTAAAAACAATATAATCAATATGCAAAGCAATATCAAGTCTCCTGTCAAATTTTACCAAATGTCAGTTACGGAGAGCACACGACGAAAAAGACTTAACCTCACAATTCTCAAAATTGAGTTGGAAACCATTGTGTCCGCACCAATACAGGAACGTGTCTAAGTCCTTTGGAATTAGATTGGCGTCACCAATAACTGTAAAACATAGGAGAAAATTTTCAGATTGTCAAAGATCAGAACATTAGAGTGCGAGATCAGATGGACAATTTCATCAATGGCAGGAATGAATAGTAGAGGACCGACATTGTTACCTTGCGGCACACCGGATGAAACCCTGAACATTTTAGGGATAGAACCACGAAGCGACACTTGATATGTCCTGCCTCTTAGATAGAAATAAAACCCGCCGAGAAGCAGAGGGTGGAAGCCAAAGACCTCCACCAACTAGTTCACTAGCATAGACAACTGCTGTGAAGCCCTCCTATCCTAAGGTGCCCAGAATTTCGTCCATCACTGATATTCACAGGAGTGGTGACAGTACCCCTCCCTGCAATGTGCCCCTACAGACGGACCCTTACCTCACTAGGTCACCAATACTAGAGCTGACTGACCTGTTGCGAAGCATTGATCCTTTTTAATTGCTACCTTTCTCAATCAATTATATATTACTTCCGTTGTCACATTATTCAAGGCCACCTCAATACCGAGGAAAGCACCCAAGGTGTGCTGCTTATACTCCAGGGACCTCTCAACGACTGACATTACTGCATGCAATGCCGTCTCAATGGTTTTGCCTCTGGTTTAGGCATGTCTTATCTCTCTTATGTAAGTATCCAAAAGTCGCTCCAGCACCTTCACCATAAAAGATGAGAGACTGATTGGTCTGTATTCCTTCGCTGTTACATGACTCGTTTTTCCAGCTTTTCGGGAAAAAGATCGCTCTTACATTAAGAATATAACCAAGCCATAGACAGTTTCTATATCTGATATCTTTTAGTGCTTTCTGGAGCATGATAGGTCGTATTCCATCCAAACCCGAAGATTTCATATGGTCAACAGGTTTGACAGTTTACACCCGCCTATTTTCATTTCTTTCTGCTACTATGGTTCTAATTCTGGTCATCCCAACTTGGATCAGTTCGTTTTTGATTTTAAAAGGGCGGACTTCTCTGATCTTGCAGATGGGTATCCGTGTTTTATAGTAGGATTTACGATCTGTTTAACTCATGTGAACCACTCAAGCTGTCGAGATCATCCTCCGTTGTATACTAGAGAGCTTCGGGGCCTTAAAAATAAAAAATACACTATGGAAAACCTACTTACGCTGTAGAGACGCGTCAGCTTATTGTGATTTCGTCAATTGTTATGACAACTTTTTGGCGTCGTCTTCATCGTTATACATGGAATACCTTGATAGTGTTCGCAATAACTTGCATAGTGACCGTCGAAGTGCAAGAACGATGTATCCAACTGCAGACCCATTGCTAAATTATCATCCATACCTAAACTATTCGAAAAATTGGTCTATGATTCCATGTTCTTCCACTGTAAGTCTATTTCTCCCTCTCCCAGCATGGCTTCCTCAAAGGAAAATCTACAACCACCAACCTTACCGAATTCGTCTCCAAAACACTATGTGCCCTGGAAAACGGTAAAGATGTTGATGTTATCGTCACCGATTTTAGTAAAGCCTTTGACAAGATCTCCCATAGCGTTATTCTGTTTAAATTTGATGGCCTAGGCTTCCCCCCTCGATTCATCACCTGAATTCAATGCTACCTCAACAACCGTCAGTACAATGTTCTTTTCAGCTCATCTATTTCTAACCCCATTGTTGCTCGTTCCGGCGTCCCTCAGGGCAGCCACCTCAGTCCACTGATTTTCATCCTTACAGTTAATGATGTTGATTGTGTCATCAAATACTCAGAGCTGTCCATTTATGCTGATGACATGAAAATAATTAAACATATCTCCTCCACAGCCGACTCTTTTCTTCTCCAAAATGACCTCGATTCGTTCACCACATGGTGCATGAAAAACTTTCTTGAGCTCAATGTCTCCAAATGCCAGTCCATCTCTTATTCCCGCAAGCGTCTTACAACCACCCCGAGAGTCTACGTGCTAACCGACGTACCAGTCCCTATCGTTACCTCTTTGTGTGACCTAGGAATAATCTGTGATAGCGAACTAAATTTCCGTTCCCATATTGATAGCATAATTAACAGAGCTAACTCCGCGCTAGGGTTTGTGAAGCGCTGGTCTAGAGAGTTCTCCAATCCTTATGTTTCCAAATCTCTCTATATTTCCTTCGTTAGACCTCTCCTTCAATATGCCAGCCAGGTATGGTCACCTACGTAAACAACCCACATTAACAGAATTGAATATGTCCAGCGTAGTTTCATTCGCTTTGCTCTACGTGATCTTCCGTGGGTAGACAGATTCAACCTTCCACCTTATGAAGCCCGTCTGAAACTGATCGACTTACAACCCCTAAGTAAACGTAGTGATGTTTCCGACGTTCTCTTCATTCATCAGCTATTAGCTAGTGCCATAGACTGCCCTTCAATCCTGCAGTCTTTACCCATCTATACCAACTCTCGCAAACTTAGGTCCACTCCCCTTTTCCGACTCGACCGCCATCGCACGAACTACGGTCAATGCGAACCAATTACCAGGATGCTAAGAAAAGTCAACGACCTTCCCTCCTTTGACTTCCATCTGAGTAAATCATCCCTTCACAAAGCCTTATATCTTTATCCCGCCCAACTTGATCACCTTTCCTAATTCTCCTGCCTCCCAGTTTATATTTATCATGATCAATGCTCATATTGTAGCTTACATTATCTATTATGAATTTTTGTTTATTTTAGTTTGTAGTATTTATTTTGTTATTTTGTATTTTTTATGTAACAGCTTGCATTAAGCTTCAATAAATGAGTAGTGAATATGTGCCCTTTTTCCGACCTAACCCTTACTAAAGATTCGCTGATACGATCCTGTTCTCTGTGCACTCCTGATTGTTATGTTGTGCGTAGTCTAGTTTTGATTATTTATGTTTTTTGCATGTTGGTGTGGGAGCCATTATATTCTGGTGAATAGGTGAACTGATTCTAGGCTCCTGCCTGAGAAGTGCGCCTTCTGAGTTAGATGGGTTAATTCTACAAAGCGTCCACGCATATTTCTTGCAGTCGACGATAGACTTAATGGGACCTTATTCTGAAATTAATTTTTCAAATTATATTCTCTGAATTTTGATAATGTTAGGAGTACATTAAAATTTATTCTGTTCCTAATTCTACCCTAAGAGTCCTTAAACAAATCCTGGGATAATAGCGCGGAAATAAAGGAGATTATTAAGCGATGCCAAATTGAGTAAAGACTATTCTTAGTTCTAGGGGTGGACGTTCTAAACCCTGACAGTTTGTTACATAATATTGTTAATTAAAACTAAGTCTTTGCTGATAAGTGATCCACCGCATATAGAACTTTCATTTGCACTCTGAACTGATAGATGTGCATGCCATGGAAATTGTTTGTAAGCCGCCTTGGATCCTTTAATAATGAAAGGACTTACATCGGCATAAGAGTTCTGTTTCGATTTTTTCGCTTCTATTTGTATCAAAAATCCCAGTGCTAGCAACTTAAGTAACATTTTTACTACTTTAACTTAACAACGAAATTGATTTTACTTTGATTTAAAAAAAATTATGAAAGCTTAATATAGTCGAAACCGCACGCTTCACGAACTTTTGACAAACAACTCTGTTCTGGTTTTGTAAAGCACTTAAGTTATATGAGTCGTCAGTGTGCCAATTTTTTCCACCGCGTTAATTTCAATGTATTCCAAATTTTAGTAATTCGAATTAGCCACCGTTTTCAAACGTGACTAATTTGATGATAACCAATCGACTAACGTAATGGAAACAAGTAGAATTAAGTTGCTTTCCAATTATCGCTTTTGAATTTTTAATAGTTAGTAGTCGTTGACCAGGAAGAAATATCGCTCTGATCAACCATTGCATTAGCTACTAGTGCGACTATAAGATTGATCTTATGTGACTTCTTCAGTCCTGCAGTTGAGTTGGGATTTAGTGTGCCAGTTAATAACTAATGTCGGATTTACACGAATGACATATTCGTCATAATTTATGTCATACATTTTCATTACCGTGTAAGCGATCAGTGTGTCGTCATTATTTCATTTATTTTTGTATCACAGATTTTATTTATTTATTTGAGCTTAATACAAGCTATAATAAAGGATAAGTCAAAATAAATAGTATAAGCTACAATATGAGCTATAATTATAATAAATGCAAACTGCAAAAAAGAAGAATTAAGAAAGGCGATCTGGATGGGCGGGATCAAGATATAATGTTTTGTGAAGGGATGATTTACTCAGATGGAAGTCAAAGGAGGAAAAGTCGTTTATCCTGGTAATTGGTTCGCGTTGACCGTAGTTCGTGTGATGGCGGTCCAGTCGGAAAAAGGGAGTGGATTATCTTGAACTTTTGCGAGCTATATATTCTATTAAATCGAATGCTGTTGGCTCTGATCAAGTGGATCCTCGTTTCATTAAATTGATATTGCCATGTATTTCACCATATCTGCTTAACATAATAAACTGTTGCCTAATGTCGTCTTCCTTCCCGGATGCGTGGAAAATAGCGCTTGTTTCACCAGTTGCTAAGAAAACTTCCCCCAGTATCCATTCTGACTATAGGCCTATTAGCATACTGAGTTTTCTTGGAAAAGTAATGGAGAAAATAATGGTGGTTCAAATTCAACAGTTTTTGAGTAGTAATGACCTTTTATGTAGATTTCAATCTGGTTTTCGGTCGAAGCATAGTTGTGAATCTGCTTTGTTGAAGGTGTCAACGGACCTTCGAATTGCACTTGATGCAGGAAATGTTGGTGTTCTGGTTCTGCTTGATTTCTCAAAAGCATTTGACAGCATTGATCACTCGATTCTGCTTGAAAAGCTTTATAGTAAATTTGGTTTCTCTACTTCTGCTGCAGCTCTGATAAATAATTTTCTCGCACACAGGTTTCAGCGGGTAAGAATAAGGGACAAGTTATCATCGTTGTTACCTCTATGTCGTGGAGTTCCGCAAGGGTCTGTTCTTGGACCTTTATTATTTTGTATGTACATTAATGATCTCCCTACGGCAGTCCAAAATGTGCAGCTTCATCTTTATGCTGATGATGTTCAGCTTTATTTGAGTAGACCGGTTGGATTATTGGAGGATTTATTTGCTAGAGTTAATGATGACCTCGAGGGAATTTCTGCTTGGTCATTGAACAATCACCTCATACTAAATCCTAGTAAGTCCCAATGTATAGCTTTATATGGCAACACAACGCTTAGAGTAAATGAATTACCGTCTGTTATTCTTAATAATAGTGCTTTGCCTTTTGTAACCAAAATTAATAATCTGGGGGTGTTACTGAATACTTCTTTGAGGTGTTGCGATCATGTCAGTGCTACTCTTGGAAGGATATATGGTGGATTGAGAAGGCTGTGGTTGTCTGCCGATGTATTGCCTCTTGAAATGCGCTTAAAGTTGGTTAGAAGTCTTATTCTGCCTTATTTCACATATGGTAGCTTAATTTACCCAAAACTTGACTCAACTTGCAGGCGCAGGGTAGAGGTTGCATTTAATGACTGCATTCGATTTGTTTTTAAACTGAGCCGATCGGATCACATTACTCCCTTGAAGCTTTCTTTACTGGGTTGTAATATTGATGTATACTTAAAGCGTAGGGCCTTGTTATTTTTGTTTAATTTAATTCAATCTGGAGAACCAATATATCTTGCTGAGCACATTCAACTTTTACAGTCGCGGAGAGGTCGCAGGTTGCTTATTCCTAGGCATCATTCGTCAGTCCTTGAGGGTTCTTACTTTGTCCAGCTCGCCCGACTTTGGAATTCTCTTCCTGCAAGAGTTCAGGATGCTTCTTCTGTCAATGAGTTCAAACGTCTTATTTCTTTTTGTGAATTATAACTTCTGGTTCGTGTGTGAAAGGTTGTACAGTATTTTTTATATTTAGATGAAATTTTAAAACTATACATTTAATTTATTTATAAGATTATTTTCTTATTTCTTATTATTTACAAATTCAATTTTCGCTTGCTTTACTTTCAAATTATTTATATTTGCTTTATGATATGTAGTAGACTTTTATTTGATTTAATTCTTAGTAGCTTCATTGTTCACCATAAATTGATTTATTTCCTAAATTGACTGTAGCGTACTGTTAAAAGTTTTTTAAACTTGTGTATGCACTTTTATATTTGAATAAATGAAATGAAATGAAAATGAAATGACCTAAGGTTGCAGGGATTAGGATAGATATGTAAAGATGGCAGGATTGAAGGGCAGTCTATGGCACCAGTTAATGGCTGATGAATGAAGAGAATGTCGGAAACATCACGACATTTACTTAAAGGTTGTAAGTCGATCAGTTTCACACGGTTTTCATAAGGTGGAAGGTTGAATCTGTCTATCCACGGAAGATCCCGTAGAGCAAAGCGAATGAACCTACGCTGGACAGATTCGATCCTGTTAATGTGGGTTGTTTGTGTAGGTGACCATACCTGGCTGGCATATTCAAGGAGAGGTCTAACGAAGGAGATATTTGTGAACATAAGGATTGGAGAACTCTCTAGACCAACGCTTCACAAACCCTAGCGCGGAGTTAGCTCTGTTAATTATACTGTCAATATGGGAACGGAAATTGAGTTCGCTATCACAGATTATTCCTAGGTCACACAAAGCGGTAACGACAGGGACTGGTACATCGGTTAGCATGTAGACTCTAGGGGTGGTTGTAAGACGCTTGCGGGAATAAGAGATGGACTGGCATTTGAAGAGACATTGAGTTCAAGGAAGTTTTTCATGCACCATGTGGTGAACGAACCGAGATCTTTTTGCAGGAGAAGAGAGTCGGTTATGGAGGATGTTTAATTATTTTCATGTCATCAGTATAAATGGACAGCTCTGAGTGTTTGATGACACATTCAACATCATTTATTGTAAGGATGAAAATCAGTGGACCGAGGTAGCTGCCCTGAGGGACACCGGAACGAGCGACAATAGGATTAGAAATGGATGAGCTAAAAAGGACATTGTACTGACGGTTGTTGAGGTAGGATTGAATCCAGGAGATGAATCGAGGGGAGGGGGAGGCTAGGCAATCAAGTTTGAATAAGATAACGTTATGGGAGATCTTGTTGAATTGACACAACATGGAAAATCTCGTCAGCATAATAGAGGATTTTCGAATGAGAAGTTACATTGTTGATGAACATGATGAAAAGCAAAGGTCCTAAATGATTGCCTTGAGACACCCCAAAAAAGTTATTGATTTCGTCAGAGAGTGCACCACGAAATAAAGCCCATTGTATGCGATCAGACAAATAAGAACATAAACGGTTGGCATTCCCCTTCAACCGATTGAACACACACTTGTTAAACTCAAGCTCTACACATTTTTACAATTTTGCGTACTTACAAGGCAACCAGGTTGTCTGAAACAACCAATTTCGTGAGAATTCCTACCCTGCTTTCCAGCTTCAATTACAGCTATACAGAAGTTGGATGGAGAACTAGAACTATAGAATAATGACACTCCTGATGCCGTTTTGTACTGTGCGGAAGGAGGGTGCTGAGAGGGGGTAGGAGGTACGAGTAAAATGTAAAAATAATTAAAAACGATATTCACTTACCAAAAGTCGGAGCAACGCCGGCCAGACTCAGCTAGTAGCTCATATTCTCTCCAACTGCAGACCCATCGCTAATCTCTCCCATGTGGCGAAAGTCATTGAAACACTGATATGTGACGTGCTCCGTTTCCACTGTAGACCCTTCATGGGCTCTTTCCAACACGGTTTTATTAAGGGTAAATCAACCACCATCAATTTACTCGAATTCCTGCATCACTATTTGCCCGAGTCGGGTGTGCAGGTCGACTGCATATTCACCGACTTCAGCAAGGCCTTCGACAGGATCAACCATAGCATTCTCACTCATAAGTTCTGCTTGCTCGGTTTTCCGCTGCTCTTTGTTGAGTGGCTATCATCCGTCCGACCGTTGTCAGCGCGTCTTGTTATGTGGCGCTCTATTCAGAGAAATCTCGGTCACGTCTGTTGTGCCTGAGGGTAGCATCCTTGGTCCACTCCTCTTCATAATTTATATTAATGACGTCTCGTTCCTCCTGCCTAGGTCCAGAATCCTGTGTTATGCTGATGATGCTAAACTCTTCCGAGCGGTCTCCTCTAACGATGAATGTGCTCTGTTGAGCTCAGATTTGCGTATTTTTCATGATTGGTGCTCCAATAATTGTCTTCCACTGAACGGCAGCAAATGCACCGTTATGACCTTTTCACGTAGGAGTAGTCCTATCTCCTTCACCTGCTCCATGGGAGGTCACGCCTTGACCAGACTCGAATTGGTCAAGAACCTGGGCGTGATTCTTAACTCCCGTCTCTCATTCGAGGACCACGTGGACTTCCTGGTTGGTAGAGCCAATTTCACGCTTGGATTTGTAAAGAGGTGATCTAGGGAACTTGATGATCCATGCTTAACGAGGCTTCTTTTCTGCACTTCCGTCAGACCCCAGTCCGGTTTGGGACCGCTACTTCGCCGTCCATATTAACCGAATCGAATTAGTCCAGCGCAGATTCCTTAGGTTCGCTCTTCGCGGCCTCCCCTGGCGTGAACCTATTCACCTTCCTCCTTATCCTGCTAGGCTTAGTCTGATTTCCCTCGACACTCTTGAAAAGAGACGCAAGGACTCTAAAATTATTTTTTTGTTTGATTTGTTGAAGGGGTCGATTAACTCCACCGAACTACTCAACGACGTGAGCATCTCCGTTCCGGCCCGGACCTTGAGGAATCACGATTTTCTCCGTGTGCCTCACCACCGAACGATGTATGGAATGCACGAGCCCATCGCCTCTATGTCCCGACTGTTCAATGAGTTTTCCACCCACATTGATTTCGGACGCTCCAGGAGGAAGCAGCTGAAGGCCCAACTTCAACTAATAATTGTTTCTTTGTTGTAGTAGCCAATCTTGGCGAATTTTCATGAATAAATAAATAAATAAATAAATATTACGCTTTTAATTCGAAACCAATTCGTAGCCCTGATACTCGCATATCTCTGCCTTGTGTGGGCTGGACCGGGTAAAATCAATGCTCGGCATTTTCTTTAGGCAGTCCCAGGGTTTGAACGTTTGTGCACTTAATGCTAGGAGTATTAGAAACAAAATTGATGAGCTGCGTGAAATATTTTCTGATTCCAAGATTCATGCCATCTTGATTAGTGAAGCATGGCTGAACGATAGCATACCCTCATCATATCTATCCATACCTGGTTACAAAATTAATCGTGTTGACAGAAAAGATCGTTGTGGTGGTGGGGTTGCCATTTATGTTAAATGCAATTTAAAATCTAAAATAATTAAATCTTCGTCTGGTGGTATTTTTGAATATATTTGTGTAATGGTTGATACGGGAATTGAAAAATGTGTATTGTCGGCTGTTTATTGTCCACCTGGAAGACTTGTTAGTCATATTGTCGATGAGTTTGTAGGTTCATTGGATAATTTATTGCATGGATGTAGTGATGTTATAGTGGGTGGCGACTTTAATGTAAATGTACTCAGCAGGGATTCTTCGGCTGTAGAGTTTTTGTCCGTAATGCAATCATTGCATTTAAATGCTGGAAATGACCAACCTACTTATTTTAATTGTTGCAATCCCTCGCTCCTCGATCTCTTATTTGTATCTGAAAAAGACAATATTCTATTTCATAATCAGCTTAGTCCAATCAGTATTTTAGATCATGATTTGCCTTTTATGACTTATAATATTCCAATTGGTGGTTGTATTCCTATGAAAGTTTTTTCTTACCGTGATTATAATAACGTCGATACTGGTAGTTTATTTACCGAATGTAGTTCGCTCTCATGGTGTAGCATCCTTAATGATCTATCAGTGAACTCCAAGGTGGAAAAATTTAATAGTTTTATATCCTACTTGTACGATAAATATGTTCCGCTTAGAGTTAAGAGTATCAGGGTTAAACATTGTCCATGGTTTTCTCAAGAAATTAGATGTCTTATTGTGGAGCGCGAGTATTTGTACAGAGAGTGGAGACGACTCAGGACTATCCGCAGTCATTCCTTCTATAGGGCTGCACGAAATAGAGTTACTTTGTCTATTCGTAATGCTAAGCGTGATTATTTTGCTTCCAGACTAGACCCTACTCTACCTCCTAAAACCCTTTGGGGTAATCTGAAGAGGCTTAGCATCCATAAAGAATCTGGTGCAGAGTGTAATCTCGATCTGGACGAAATGAACCAGTTTTTTACTTACCCTACTGAAATTGCGTCCAATTCATTGCAGATTGATACGTCTTCCTTTACATCTTCTGTGAGTAGTTCTTCTCGCGTTCATCAATCTAGATCTGATGCATTTTCATTCCGATGTATATATTATCTTGAACTTTTGCGAGCTGTATATTCTATTAAATCGAATGCTGTTGGCTCTGATCAAATGGATCCTCGTTTCATTAAACTGATATTGCCATGTATTTCACCATATCTACTTAACATAATAAACTGTTGTCTAATCTCGTCTTCCTTCCCGGATGCGTGGAAAATAGCGTTTGTTTCACCAGTTGCTAAGAAAACTTCCCCCAGTATCCATTCTGACTATAGGCCTATTAGCATACTGAGTTTTCTTGGAAAAGTAATGGAGAAAATAATGGTGGTTCAAATTCAACAGTATATGAGTAGTAATGACCTTTTATATAGATTTCAATCTGGTTTTCGGTCGAAGCATAGTTGTGAATCTGCTTTGTTGAAGGTGCCAACGGATCTTCGAATTGCACTTGATGCAGGAAATGTTGGTGTTCTGGTTCTGCTTGATTTCTCAAAAGCATTTGACAGCATTGATCACTCGATTCTGCTTGCAAAGCTTTATAGTAAATTTGGTTTCTCTACTTCTGCTGCAGCTCTGATAAATAATTTTCTCGTACACAACGGACAAGTTATCATCGTTGTTACTTCTACGTGTCGTGGAGTTCCGCAAGTGTCTGTTCTTGTACCTTTATTATTTTGTATGTACATTAATGATCTCCCTACGACAGTCCACAATGTGCAGCTTCATCTTTATGCTGATGATGTTTAGCTTTATTTGAGTAGACCGGTTGGATTATTGGAGGATTTATTTGCTAGGGTTAATGATGACTTCGAGAGAATTTCTGCTTGGTCGTTGAACAATCACCTCATACTAAATCCTAGTAAGTCCCAAGGTATAGCTTTATATGGCAACACAACGCTTAGGGTAAATGAATTACCGTCTGTTATTCTTAATAATAGTGTTTTGCCTTTTGTAACCAAAATTAAGAGTCTGGGGGTGTTACTGAATACTTCTTTAAGGTGTTGCGATCATGTCAGTGCTACTCTTGGATGCAGTGCTATGGTGGATTGAGAAGGCTGTGGTTGTCTGCCGATGTATTGCCTCTTGAAATGCGCTTAAAGTTGGTTAGAAGTCTAATTCTGCCTTATTTCACATATGATAGCTTAATTTACCCAAAACTTGACTCAACTTGCAGGCGCAGGGTAGAGGTTGCGTTTAATGACTGCATTCGATTTGTTTTTAAACTGAGCCGATCGGATCACATTACTCCCTTGAAGCTTTCTTTACTGGGTTGTAATATTGATGTATACTTAAAGCGTAAGGCCTTATTATTTTTGTTTAATTTAATTCATTCTGGAGAACCAATATATCTTGCTGAGCACATTCAATTTTTACAGTCGCGGAGAGGTCGCAGGTTGCTTATTCTTAGGCATCATTCGTCAGTCCTTGAGGGTTCTTACTTTGTCCAGCTCGCCCGACTTTGGAATTCTCTTCCTGCAAGAGTTCAGGATGCTTCTTCTGTCAATGAGTTCAAACGTCTTATTTCTTTTTGTGACTTATAACTTCTGGTTCGTGTGTGAAAAGTTGTACAGTATTTTTCATATTTATATGAATTTTTAAAACTATACATTTAATTTATTTTTATGATTATTTTCTTATTTCTTATTATTTACAAATTCAATTATCGTTTGCTTTACTTTCAAATTCTTTATATTTGCTTTATGATATGTAGTAGACTTTTATTTGATTTAATTCTTAGTAGCTTCATTGTTCACCATAAATTGATTTATTTTCTAAATTGACTGTAGCGTACTGCTAAAAGTTTTTTAAACTTGTGTATGCACTTTTATATTTGAATAAATGAAATGAAATGAAGTCTAGGTTTAAGAAAATGTTTAATGGAGCTCCTCTGATTTTTTGTGGAGGGCAGTTTTTTTACACCACCAAACCTCAGCTGTTCGAACATGCTGCTACTATTGTACTGAATAAATAAAATAGTTTAAGTAATACTATTTAATACATTAATATAAAGATAAAACGTAAATACAAATATGTAGTTAACTAACTACGAAACTTTAATGCGGGTTTCATCTTTAACTCGCAAAATGTTTTCGCAAAAATACTTTATAGAAGACAAATTCTTGCCTTTAATAAAATCCTGCAATTTGTATTGTACTTAACCGTATCCGTAAAAGCTATTCTCATAATCAGTAAGTAACAAAATGACTGTTAATGCGATAAAAATTAGGCAAAATCAGCATTTAAATCCTTGTAACTTGGACATTTTTCGTAAAATAAACGACGACCGGTTCGATTAGTTGAGGCAAATTTGCAATTGACGATAATGCAGTCACGATTGTAATTACAGTGTGAACGCAAACCGCGCTACATGAGAAATTCAGAAATTGCAAATTGCAGCGCGGTCAATGGCAGTGACAACACTGGTAAATTACCTTTGATTATGGGCCGCCCAGTAAAGTTAATTATGAAAACATGTTTCGCTCTTAAAACAGTTTTTTTTCCGAATCCCAGAATGAAATACGATTGAAGAAAATTTCACATAACTGGTTCTGTATCGATTTGTTGCAACAAAATTGCAATCTGACGTTGAATGAATTTTCTTTTTGACTACAGCCAGTTTCACATTTCGTTCCGCTTAGGCTTTAAGAGGATTAAGAAAGTAAATCCGCGTCGTGTGCGGCCACAAAAATGAAAATTATAATTTGGTAGGCAACCCTTAATTGCAATTCGAGTAATTGCTCAAAAGAAATAGAAAATTTTCGACTTTTTTAAAATACTATAAAAAGAAGTGTTGCCATATAAGAGTTACCATTAAACTGAAAACTAAACTAGAAATAAGGGTGACAAATTTGTTTACTTCCCTGTCAAGGTTGCCTTAATGATTACAACTTTTGACCAAACTAACGAGAATGAAAAACATGATACTTTAGCCCTCTAGATCCAATCAACCTTAATTTATCAACGAACCAATCCTAAGGTTAAAGATCAAATCGACCCGGTCCGG
Organism: Leptarthrus brevirostris; assembly: GCA_964036015.1. Classification (NCBI taxonomy): domain Eukaryota; kingdom Metazoa; phylum Arthropoda; class Insecta; order Diptera; family Asilidae; genus Leptarthrus; species Leptarthrus brevirostris. The sequence goes on from OZ038374.1 coordinate 21,582,940, forward strand.
GTAAATTTTGTTTTTGCGTTGAAGCAAAAGAACCCCAACAGTAACACAATTTCGCCCAATTGGTGGCAATAACATCATTAGACCATCCTGTTTTTCGCTTGCAACCCTCACCTTGATATCGCAACCAGTTTTTCGCCCCTCAGTTGGTTATATCGAATTTTAATTAGAAAATCAATATCTACCTTTTCCAGACATAAAATTCCGAACATAATAATTTTAAACCTGACTGAATGGTTGCAGGATGATAGATGAGAAAATTCCCATTCAGGTTGCCGGGAGACTATTTCTGAATCTCCCATAGACGAAAATTATTGCCGTGCTCATAAATGATTGATAAAGCAAATCCAGACACATTTACAGCTCTTGGAGGCCCAAGTCATTAGCAGAAGAAGACATATGTGGTTGGAGCCTGATGATGAAGGGAACAACATAAAACAGGCTTCGGGAAAGATATAACCCGTTGATGAGGACCACAAATCTTTGAACTGAACTTGTTGGATCCAAAAATGGAAACCCTCAAGGAGATCCGTAGAATGTCAGTATGCGAACATTTGAGCTCGTTAAAATACGCATTGGCAGAAATCAACCGAAGCATTATAAAACCGCAGCGGTAAAAGTTTCTCAACTAAAAAGGAGAAACAAGTGCTTCGGTTTGGTTTTAATGCCAATGATGATGTCTCCAGTTCAATTCCATTTATAGAAAGAAAAGAGGTATTCTGGCCCCCATGGGACATGTCACTAACAAGAAATTGCTAAAACTAAGTCGAGTCCGCGTAAAACATTGTTGGGGATCGGAACGAAAAGCACACCTGTTAATTGGTGAAGAGTTTTAGTACTCAAGAATTTGACTAGTCATTTACGGTTACATTTACGGTCAACGTTAATTGGTGCAACCGTTTGCTGGAATTTCAGGTTTTTAATGCTCCTATAAAATCGATAAAATGGCTATAGGCACAATCATTGAGATGTAACAAACACTTATTAGGTGTGTTCCCGTACTTTCTATGCATAATTCATGATGAATATGTACGTTATTAAAGTTAACAGGAATTATGTTTTCTTACTAGTCAATCGAAAGAGCATGAAGTAATCCTGCAACTATTATTACTATTATGGGTTTAGACCTTTGTCTCTCTGTTAAGGCCAAGACTTCGGGGATCCATGTGCTCCTGATGAATGTATTTACTTCAGTTGTTCATTTTCATGCGCACATGGGAAATTCCTGTTCTAATGGTCGCAGGCAACAATGAATTTGTTGCATGCGAAACACTTTGAGCAGGGTTGAAACGGCCGCCCCAAACATGTGGAACAGACGCCGACCGGGAAGCCACCTGGATTTAACTGGGGTCCGCGGGGTCGTCAAGCCCGTGACTTCAAGGAAGACCCCCTGCGGGCTTATTATTTTTATTATTAGGAGTGTATCAAGGACTTAAACACCCTTTAGTCACTTCGACCAAGATGATCTTATGTAACATGATCCTAATTCAGAATTAAGCCACTCAATCAAGCTATAGTTCCTTAATTAGATCTAAAATTTCTTTGGCGGCTGCCTTAGCTAGTGGTGAAGGGAAAGTTCCACCGAGGTGTCTGAACCTGATACGGCCGAGGGCCTCACAGTGATAGAGGATGTGTTCTGCTGTCTCCTCCTCTTGCAAACAGCCCTAACTTTATTAGGTGGCAACCCAAGGGGCAATGACCAGTTAGAAGTCCTGTTGTTAGCCTTACATCTGGTCTACTGAGTGAGAGCAGCGCTCCGTTTTCTGTCTTAACCTTGGAGTTTTTGTCCAGTGTGAGTGCTTGCGTTTGTCATCCAATTACCTGATGCGCATTACCAGTCGGCTTTTCGAGTAGCAACAGAATGGCTCGCGTCCGATAAACTCTCATTGCCTTCAATGCCCTCGTGCCCTGGTACCCAGGCCAGCGTGATGCTGTTGCCCTGAGCCAGTTCTTTGAGAGCATTGAGACAGTCCCAGATGATTCTAGACTCGAAGATGTAGGACCCCAGGGCCTGGAGTGCTTCCTGACTGTCAGACATTATGTATATTTTACCTCTATTAGTAATTTCACGTGCGCAGAGTTCGATGGAATGTATTTCTGCTTGAAAGATGGTTAATGCAGTACCGAGCGACTTGTACAGCCTTATTCTGGGTTCATAGACCCCGATGCCCGTTCTCTCTTCCATCTTGGATCCATCCGTGTACCAAACCAGAGATCTCTTTTCAAAGATATGTCTATTGTTGAGCCAATAATCTCTGTTCTCAAGGATCAGCTCAAATGGTATATTGAAGTTACCGGTTGAGAGGAGATTAATGGCAAACAGCCTTATTGCGCTTGAGGTAGCCTCCTTCTTTAGGTGTAGGTGTAAAGGGAGGAGGTCTACTAGAGCCTCCATAGCTGCCGGGGCCATGTGCGCGTGGCACCCGTGACTCCTAGACATGCTGTCCTAAGCAGTTTTTGTAGTGCGGACTGGGCTCTCTTTTGTTCTGCTTTTGGCTAGCACACGAGAGCCGCATAGGTGATCACGGGTCTTATAATTGGTTCATATGCCCAAAGGGCCATTTTAAGAATCCCCCCCCAAGTTTTGCCCAGGAGTCTTCGACAGGGCCATAGGGCGGTCAGAGCCTTACGTGTGACTCTATTGAGTTGAGAATTCCATGTGAGTCTTTGATATAGAATCACTCCTAGATATTTGACCTCACTTGTGAATTCTATCCGTGTTCCTTGAAGAGTAGAAGCCTCTAACCTTAGCTCCCTTTTTCTTGTGAAGATTGGTTGTTTCACTAGGGTTGACTTTGAGTCGTTCCCTAGTACACCAGGACTGTACCATATTGAGAGCGTTTTGCAGTATTACTGATAAAGTTCTATCCTGCTTGCCCATGATGGTAATAACCAGGTCATCTGTGTAGCCAGCAACAGTCAGTTTAGCCGAGAGATCAAGCTACTTGCCCAACAGGATACTTCTGCCAAACACCCAGGAGAGTGTGCTCGACAAACGAGCAGCAGCCATTCTCCAAAGGATTTAAAGGATGGCCTGTTTTTTTCCTTTAATAACCTCACCCGGGCGGCCGCCGAAGTAATAACGAAGGAACTATTTTGCCGAATAATTAGAAGATAGTGGAATTCGTGTTGCTGGAGGTCTATAGGGATGTTCTTGTGAAAAATCGCAGACCCACTTGGCCAGCGATCTGCGGAGGTTTACAGTCAGGTGATCTCCCACTCAAGGAAAGCCTGACCACGAGCTAAAATTGAGGCAGTTCTCATGGACCAGATCCCGAACAGATCGAGATCTACAACCTGGATTTCGACAGAACCCTCTCAATCGACAGAAATATTGGAGCTTATCCAAATAATCAATCATAATCAACCCATCCAAGAATAGCTAGGATGGGCAATTGTGATCTTGAATAAGAAATCCCTGGCCCCTCTTGCCGGATGCAATGGTAATATAAACGATAACTTCGGTTCGATAAATCTGAAGGCGAATAAGAGGACGTCAGCTCAACGCCGCTGATGAAGGAAACTCATTTAAAGTGGTTTCCAAGCCACCTAAGTTACTTTGCAACCTCCAAGGACATTTTTATGATAATCTTTAATTAGCAGGAAACACCATTTATCGCCGTCAGTGGGGTTCAAACGTAGGATCGGGATGGAAAGTCGAACCGTTATCACTTACTCTATCTCTAAAATTATCCAAATATGTCCATCAGCTTTGAATGATATGGCTGAGTACCTTAAAGTACACGTCACATGGGTACCGGCATATTGATATTAGGGGTAACTGTGAGATTTATGAGGTAACAAGCAGCCCTGCTTTAGAAGACTCGAATATAAATCACCAGTTTAGAGACGGAGTTGGAGTAATTGTTTGAGCGGCATGGCACTCACTTTGCTGAGACACGCACAAAACACACGAAACGAAAATACTGCGAAGAAATTGAACTGACTGAGGAGCGATCACGCAACGCGTCCGATCGATTAGGCGGTAATTGGAGAACTAATTCCCTTCCATCCAAAGCCATGCTAACGCATCAAAATCCACTAGGCCACAACCTTATATATAAAAAGCCGCTAACCACAAGTAAGCTGGACATTAAACAAACATTCATCAAAATAGCTAAGGAAAAAATAGCAAAGCCTAGCACATTTGCCTACTCAGCAGACAGATATGCCGACCTTCGACCTAAAACGGTCAAAAAAGCGAGATACCAATAGAGTTGTCGTGGTTGCCACCACTGGTCATTATATGACTTTGCAAGAGCTGTCAAAATGAGCAGGAAGAGAAAACCATCCATCATCTTTTCTGCAACTGGCCTGGTTTAGTCTACTGTAAGTACCAGTATTTATGCTCCCCTATTTTAAGCAGTCCGATGAACTAGAATGTGCTAATATCAGAGACCTAGTTCGATTCGTTACGGCCTCGAAGTGGTTCAAGGTGTCTTTTGCAGAAAAATGGTAATCTAGCCCTAACGTGGTATCTCTATGGGCCATTATATCCTAAGTGTACCTCCCCATACGAGGCTGCCACGCCTGATATGCTAAAGGCGTATGAAGTGCATAATGTGCGTGACGCGGTATGAACCCACAATTTATGGTAAGCAGAGGCAATTTTCCATGAGACAAACCAGTCGGGTACTATAGCCAGAAAACCTCATCGATTTCTCTCTCTTACGTCGATTACTGAAATACCTCTTCTTTGCAATGAAAATATCCAAAAATCGACGAAAATTTCCAAAATCCTTTCAGTAGTTTACAAGCAAATTAACATCTGCGTGCTTTCTCTTTCTTCTAATATTTTAACATCACACTTAAGTAAAATTTTTGGAAATCCCTAAAAGCAATTCTTAAGAAGCCTACGCCATACCAGGCTGTTCTTCCAGTCTTAAGACATCAAAACACAAGTAAAAACACAATCATCACATGGGAAGACAGCTAAATCCCAGTACATCACCGTTGTTGTATCCTTTTTTCGATTATTTCTGTTTACTTGGCAAGCTTTTCTCAAAACATACTCAGCTGACGACCGTAATTTGAAGGATTTATTTCTAATGCCGCCTATCCATTCCTCATTTTGCTTAGTTGGAGAGGAAAAGCCGTTCAAGCAGTTCAGAACAAGCAGCAGTAACATAAAGCTGTGGCACAGTCCCAGCAATTTCAAATGGGAAACATCCATCAGGGCGTTGGAGATGAGATTGTAGCAACAAGGAAAACGCAGGAAAAGCTTTCGATTCGTCTACACAACCGATCCCTTCCAGGCTAATCAATTCTCTCTCCACAATACCACGTCCCCATATATATCTGCGATACATTTGTTTGGGTTATGCGTTTTGTTTTGATGTGTATCCAAATTCGTCCTAGTAAATTACCACCGCCCTTCCGTTTCAGTTGTATAATATATTCCGAGGACGGACGAGCACCATCACTCTGTATCCATTCAAAAAGCTCTTACCAGCATACAAAAGCAATTTCCATCGTAACGTTATGCCGGCAAAGCTAAATTGAGACTTCAACGGCGCCCGTGTCCGCCCTTATCGTCGTAGAAACTTTGGTTTTTAGGAGGAAACTGGGGAAATTGCCTAAACACGAAACGATAGCAGCACAAAAATGACATCCTTAATGATTCCTGAATTCTGGCAGTAAGTATAGAACTTCAGTTATGTCAACAAAGGCAGCACTAACAAAACTAAATCGAATTCGTCGGAGTAATTTTTGGAGTTGAGCCCATTTGGCCACGTTTCTGTCAACATCCAGGGAAAAAGAGAAAAACAATTTTAACGTGTGCGCACAAACCAAACTCGATTGAGATCGTATTAAAGCGGATATAATGCGACCCGGGTGTTTACCTCGACCTCTAAAAGTTAAAGCTGTCCTTAAAGTTTCAGGTAGTTTCAACTTTAAGGACAGGGCTAAACCCTCTGGGTGTGGATCTTCTTCGGAGAAACATCTTAACGTCTCCAATTTCTGATGCGTAGCTGTCATAGACTAATTTAGCCCGAGAACCCTAGAAGGACGAGTTTCATGAAATAAGTTCGAATACCGTAGATTGAAGGAAGCCCTGGGGATGACGGCTCCAAGCAACGGGAATAGCAGTGTTCCGGGTGAACACACAACCACCATTTTCCATTTGATTTCAGAGTATTGGTGGCTATTCTGGTTTAAGTGGAAGTTAGAACTGGGATATGCTTGCTCAGCTGATTCATGTGTTGGTTCTGCGTCCCAAAATATACAAGCACTCAAGCCCATAGATAAATTTTGGGATTTTTTATCACTTTTTACAAGATTTTTATGTGGGGAGTGAGGTGAGTACGCAACATTCGTACGAGATTAATAAATTATCGTTTTAATTAAGCAGCTGCTTTGCTCTGATTGCTTGTAATTACTGAAACCATTTTCAACAACGTTCTAATACTTCTAAAACTTGTTGACAAGAAAATCGGCTAGAAGCTCGACCTTAATTATCATTCAATGATGACTGTTTCCCCCGAGATAAGGCTTGGAAACATCTCCAGAAATCCAGGATAGACAAATCTAAAGGTAGCTCCGGGGTAATATTATATTCTAAGCTGTTTGAGTGACAGGATGTCAGATACTTTGATATTTCCTCATTAATGTGAAGAGCTGATTCAGACCCCTCCGGCTTCTATTCCACTTCTATTAGAGAGTAGAAGACGAGCGGTATCAACTTAAATCCTCAAACCGTAGACCTCTTAAGGCTTGTACAATTTTGAAAAGCTTTTCTTATCTCAGGGATAAGTTCGATGTAATTACGAGTTCCATCTACCTGCCTATGGCAGAGTTTCTTCCATTACGCCAGTAATAAACCAAAGGTGTTCCAAGTAATGTGGCACAAGAAAACACATTTCATTATCCTCGCTCTCACTTGCCTTCTAATCTGATATAGCCGAAGTGAAAGGCGGATTTGTTCACTTCCATAATATGAAAAAAAAGAATTGATAAGACTTAAGGAACGATGAATACAGGCGAAGACTATGTGCTTACCAATACCTGCTAACAGGGAACACATTTTGAGATTAGAACTTCATTCTAAACAGCAGAACACACAACTGAATTGTAATAAACATTAGCCTAGTTTTGAGATACCAAGTTCTCTACCACTCGGAAGCTATGCAAATTACGTCCTTTGGTGGATTCCCCAGAAATTGTTCGATAAAGTAGAATTGTACTATTTCTGTCATGACAAACGTGAACACATATTCCGCGCAAAATTTGTAAATATTAACTTCATCAATTAAACTCCCGCAGTCCAAAGACCGGTTGAGAGAGAAGGGAAACCTACACGCCAGCCAAAACACTCGATTCGTCTTAAAGAAAATCTATACTCTATAGATATGCACAGGAGCAGCCCTCCTTCTAGAATAGGCTAGTTAAGCTTACCCGCTTACCGAAGCCTCAACCACTACACACGAAACGTCTAGTACGACTCGTATCCCTGACTGATTTTGTGATGACGACCATAGGCTATAAATACCAGACTATGATCGGACTATTGAACGTGGGTACTCCGTAGGACGAGTGTGGATGCACGAATATCATGGAGGTGGAAATGACCGGTATAACATGAATATTTTAGGGATAGGCGAAACTAGATGGAGAGGAAAGGAACTTGAAACTGTATACTCTAGGTAGAAAGAATCAGAAACAGGTTTGTTGCTAACTAAGCTTGTCGTCTTCTACCTTGTCACTACTGGACTGGGCACCTATATCCGACCGAATTATTAACTGCAGATTCCGGACCAGTGTACGTAACCTTCCAACAGCTCCTAGGTGACACCTTAGATAAGTCTCTTAAAGGTGATATTAAAACAGTTATGAGCAAAAATTGGCTCAAACAAAATCGGCCTGAAACATGTTATGAAGAAGCAGGAACGCAAATAGGAAGACGTTTGTTGAATTTTGTAACTCGCAGCAACTTCTCATCGGTAGATCCTTGTATAAACAGAAAAAATATCATTTAACATCCTGGGGTTCCCCGGACAGTAGAACTGAGAAAAGCCAAAAAGCTGACGCACTTCATCCCAATATCGAAGACTCCATCGACCAAAAATAAATAAGAAAAAATAAGTGGACCGTTAGGGAACGGCAGACGAATATGGATCAGTGACGCCACATAATCCAAAATAGGAGAAAGGAAGCAGATTAAAGACCGATGTTGCAGTCAAACAACATCTCCATAATTTCTCTACGGAAAGACGTCAAAAGAAATGCAAACGTGACCAGCGCAACTACATCAAGACGCTGGCAGAAAAGCCAGAAGACGCGCCCTATCACGATAACAGTGGAGATCTATACAAATTACCAAGAAACTTGCTATTACAACTGAATATCCTATAAGAGACACCAACGAATCCGAACTTGTTACGAAGAATCCTCAACTGCGGAATATTTTCGTGAAGTCCTAAACAACACCTTTGCACCGTCGAATACCTTTTCACCCAAGCCTAAAAAAACTGCTGGGGGTAGCCCACATTTGAGGTGGCTGACGAAATAAAGTCGATGGACCTCAGTAAGGCTGCAGGGATTGATGGAATATTGGCGGAATTACTTAAGGCGCATCACATTGCTGCGTCTGTTATTCTTCTTTTGGTAATTGAGGAATGCAGGGAAACCAAGACCTATACCAAAGATTACTTACTACTAGATAACCGGCTCCCTAAAAAACCCAGCTAAACTTGAAAAAGTAACACTGGCACCACAGTAAAACGAAATATATTCAGATTTTAAAGTCATAAGAATATACATGCAAATAAAGAGTACAGGTAGTGTGCAGTCATTTATTCCTGTCAAAATTATTTGAGAGAATCACTTATTCCTGTCAAAATTCTGTTCTCATTCGGAGAGAATCACATATTTCTGTCAAAAAAGTACCGCTAAATCTTGTCGAAGAGAGAAATGTAGTAAAAAGTACCACCAATAAAAAGAATTCATGTGAAACACGTGACTGAGCTAGTTACTCGTGTGCGTAAGAGACTTTCAAACCGTCAATGTATTCTGATCTTTTAATGAGTGAAGAACATTTGGCATTTGTAAACAAACATAAGAAAAGTATACTTGTCTCTTATCCACAAACTCTCCCGGAAAACAAATTTTTAATTCTGACTGCAGGGTTGCCCGATGCAGGAAATATAAAAAAGCAACCAAAATTTTTTTACTAGTTTGTTCGAAGCCGTTTATCTAGTAGAGTAATCTTTGCCTATACCCTGAGTGCAATGCAGGCGTAATTGTGAAGATTCCAAAAAAGGCGATCTGAGAATTTATAGCAATTGGTGTAGTATCTGCCTTTAACTTGCAGTCTCCAAATTGATGGCAAAACTCATCTTAATGTAAATCAGGCATATAATCGAGAGCACTACGTCCGAGTGGTATCCCAAAAAAGTTGTCACCATCATAAAGGAGTCCTATTCAGGAGCCCAATGTAACGTCGTTCACAAGGGAAAGCTGTCGGAGCTCTTCCAAGCGCTAAGACATTTATTTTTGGTTTAAATAAGTACCCATCGCGATGGATTATATGGACATATTTTAAACACCTTACGCACCTGGACTATGTCGACGATGTACAAGTATGTCCTTTCTATCCAACAAACATGTCATGTAGCCCAAATGTCCGAAGCCATGAGTAGAGAAAGTCGCAGAGCAGGGCTTAAGATCAACGCTGCTAAAACTAAACTTATGAGCTTGGACAGGAGACATGATCCAATTTATCTTGAAGAGTAGCAAATAGAACATGTGGATAAATATTGTTATCTCGGAATCATAGTTACAACAGATGGCGGAGCTGAAACTGATCTATGGGCTCGCATAAGCGGATCGATTTGCCTATGTAATATTTTTTCTGTGATATGACGCAATAACAACATCTCAAGATGCAACAAACTCCGGATCTTCGAATCGAGCGTAAAATCTGTTCTCTTGTATAGTTGTTCAACATGGAAAGTGACCTGTCAAATAACATTTAAACTACAAACCTTTGCCAACTGGTATTTCCAACGCATCCTTAATATCAATTGGCTGGAGGCCATTACCAACGAAAACCTACACAGACTCACAGGCCAAGACGAGATAGATATCGGTGTTCGAAAACGAAAGTGGCAATGGTTACGGATAGGCTACACAACAGGCTATAGATTGGTACCCGCGCAGGACCCAAGGAAGACTGTAGTGGCGGAAGGTACTTAGATAAAAAAATCATGGTAACAGTTGAAGGCGTTGGCGGAAGACCATTCAAAAATGTTCGGTCCTGCTCAAGTATAAGAATTATATTCGAGACTAGGTCTGATGCGGGACTTATAGATCAGTGTCAAGTCAGATGCAGTGCATCTTTGTAAAAAAAACTAAGCATTTTATCGCAGTTTTAGCATTTTGTTCGGTTCAGCTAAGATTAGTGGATATCTCAATACCCAAGATGTTTAGCAAGAGCCACATGGATATCTTCACTCTATCGACCCTAATGGACTGAGATTGGGCTGGATGTTTTAATTTTAACGGAATATTACGATTAGAGACATGGTTAAGACATGAACCATAGAGGAACACTGGAGACAGCGGAATGAAGTGGACCACAGCCTACTCTAGATACAAACCCAGAAAATATGAGAGTTCGGCCATTTCACCACCAAGCGTTTCGTCATTATTTCATTTTTGTTGTATCACAGATTAACCAATCCTAGCACACACAAATAAAACTTAACACTCTCGTAACCAAAGAGAAACGCTGATGTCATTGACGCATTTTAAGCTCAATAATTCAACAAAACGAGCACAAGAGAGTTTTCTCTTTAAAACACATGAAAAGCGTATAAGAGAGACACTTTTTATTGTCTTCACATGTTCAGAACATTTGTCGGTTAACCTCAAGTAAAATCCAATTTAAGACTTTAAATATATTGCGAGAAATACTACGAGAAAGTACAATTCCCCAAACTTTTCCGTGTGTTTACTGTGGCAAGTTTTGGTTTGTTTACACCACCAATACTCAGCTGTTAGTGTCAGCTTCCGGGCTTGTATCTTGTGAGTTGACAAGTGAAAACAGGCCAAAATGGTGGCGGATACGTTATACTGTACTGCCTGGAGGAGCATTCAGAATTTGAATCCGAAAACTCTGAATCTTTCTAGTAAATTCTAAGAGATGATGGCGCAGACTAAATGCTTGAAGTTTGGCTAAAAGTCATGAAAGTAATGCTTCTAACGCTCCTTCAGAGTGAGTCTCTGGTTGTGTGGCTAGCGCAGAAACCGTACTAGCAATCGTTGATCAAATGGTTCTAGATATTTCGTTAAATTAGCGTTGATAAGTTAAATGAAAAACGTAAGATATGAAAGAAGTAAGTTCAATTGCTCTGTAGTTAGAAAGGTCTCTCCTTTCTTAGGTATCGGCTGAAAATGAGCAGGTTTCCATGCAGAAGGAAACACCCTGTTGCGTATGATAGGTGAAAAACTTGCGCAGAGATTTAGTTAAAACAGAGGCGGCGCAGCATTCTAACAGCATGGGTAGGAAAGCCATCATGTACAGTACCCGTAGGCGGGTCTAAATTAGAAACCACCTTAAGAACTTCTTCCCGCGTGCGAAAGTGTAGCGACTTTTTTTATGATGTAGACAAAGCCATCAATCAAATGATGCGTTAGCATGACCGAGAGAGAGTTAGTTTAAGGGAAATGAAGAAAAATTTAATGTCAACAACTAATCCAACTCCGTCTCTTCAGGCTTTCATCTGCTAGTACACTGCGATGGAGTTGGAAGAAGCTGCAATAAGGATAGCAAGTACGAAGTAACAGCAAGCAAATTGACTTTGCCCTATTAACCAGTATAAATATTCTTAGTATTAACGAGTGGTGGCATTGAGGAACTGGTGAAGTTATTCTTTACCATTTTGACGCCTATCGTCTAATGTCTTATTTAAAATTGACCCCCCCCCCTAAATAACCATTTGCATGCATTGGCAAATAACGGATATAACGAGTCCAAATTAAATGAGTTGCAGAGAACTACTTGCGTTGGTGTCACTGGGGTGCTTCGCACCACTCCAACCAATGCTCTCAATTTTTTGATGCGTATACTTCCTCCTTACCTTCATCAGGCATCATGCAATGCAATGAGACTGAAGGAGTCCAGTTGCTGGTTTGCCAAAACCTATGGCTACAGTAGTATCCTAAACCTAACACCGAGAGGATTATCTACTACGATGTCTCACTACGTAAGACCCGAACTTAACTTTACAAAGGGCTTCAGTGTTACCATTCCTACCAGGAAAGAATTGAGGGATACTGAACTGCTTAACTTCTACGACATCGTCCTGTTCACCGAGGCTCCAAGAAGGACTGTGCTGTCTGAACTGGGATCTTCTCGGAAAAATTAGATATATCACAATCCTACAGACAGCCGAACAACGTAAGCGTATTTCAAGCGAAGGTGCTTGCGATTCTGAAGGCATGCCTGCTGATAAGACTCAGTGAATCAGCGACGATGAACGTTGGCATTTTTTCGGATAGCCAGACCGCCACAAAGGCGCTGAACAGCTGCTTACTGAAGCTAATAGGGAGAAACTCACACTGTAGGAACGAACTCGCGAGGAATAGCTCTGCTCTTCACTGCTCCAGAGCAAAAGTTGCACTTTAAAGGGAACTCTTTCAGCACTTCCTAGCGAAGGCTAACCACAGGTGGAGTTCCTCTTCGACTTGTACCATATCTGGTGCAACCTGGCCAAGTTTTAACAAAAGAAATATAACAGAGCTGGCTGCCAAGAAGCATAAAGAGAATTTGGGAGGGATCCGAAACAACTAACCATACTAAAGCGTTCTGAGAAACTCCCAATGCATGTGATTCGGAAAAAATAGTTAGATTGGATAAGGTCCAACTAAAAATTTATGTAGGTCTAGTAACAGGACATGCACGATTAAAGACTTATGCCAATAGAATAGGAGTAGCGGACTCCAGTCTTTGTTGAGGTTGCGGGGAATAAGACGAGATGTTTTACACGTTCTCGGACAATGCCCGATCTTTACGGAAAGAAGATTTAGAAGAAGTTAATAGGACAGCATTCAAATCTATTATCAGATTTGTTATGGTTCTTAGGGTCGTATACAGCGTAATTCCTCGCGGGTAGGGAGGGGGGGGGGGGACATACAAAAACCAACTTTTCAAGACCAAATTTCCCTGACTTTTCTCTCACGTTTTATCGTGTCAGAAGGAAATATAGATTTTTGAAAGTCTAGGGAGGGTGGAAGGTTTGGTGGTGAAATCTGAAAAATCCCTTATTAAGTGAGTTCCTGATTAAATTTCCTCCTTTTTCCCAGGTATATCTTCATCTCTTTCTGCTATAATGGTACTGGTATTGCGGATCCCAATTCAGAGCACTTTATGATTTTAAGAGATCAAAATTCTCTGAAGTAAATTCTAATCTCCTTTCAGTTGATTTTTCGGCACTGCTGGACAATAATGATATTGATATCTGTGCCTCCTTCTTTAATAATAAGATTTATGATTTGTTTAATTCCTTTGTTACTTTAAAACGGTTGAGGCCTAGCTATTCCTCTTCCCCGTGGTACAATGCCGAACTTCGAAACCTTAGGAACAGGAAGAACAAACTCTGGAAAAATTATTTTGCGTTGTAAAAGCGCAATTGCGTATTCTGACTTTGCGACCTGTTATGATAACTTTAAGGCACTATTCTCCTCGCTCTATAAGGAATAATTTGCTAGTGTTGGCGATAATATGCATAGTGAGTCCCGAATATGAAAAATAAATCGAGCAACTATCCATCTACGATGTGGTATGAAGGGTCTTCTAGTAATAACGTGCCTGACATAGCAAATAATCTTGTTTCATTTCTTTAGAGCGCCTTTTCTTCCGATAACTTTGAGCAATTTTGATCATATTCTGGTCCCTCTTCATCCGATGTTTTTCCCCTTTATATCACGGGATCTTACTATGGAAAAAATCAATGAACTTAAATCGGACTTTTCCTCCGGTCCTGATGGTATCCCTTCTGCTTTCATAAAGTCCACTTTCGATGCCCTTCCACTCAATTAACAACTCTCTTCAATAAGTCCCATCAAGCTGGTAAAGTTCGTGTATTGTAGAAGGGCTTCTTTATAGTCCCTGTTCATATAAAGGGTCAAAGTAGTAGTATAACTTATTATAGACCAATCGTGACGTTATCTTGTATACCCAAATTATTTGAATCGATAGTTTATTCACAATTTATTGAGCATTGTCATGGCTTAATCTTCCCCAATCGGTATGGTTTCTTGCCCGGTAGATTAACGACTACTAACTTGCTGGAGTTTACCTCCCACGTTACTTCTGGCTTCCAGCGCGGAAAGAAAACGGACTGTACATACACGCATTTCAGTAAAGCCTTTTCAACTCAACAGGCTTCATTTCCACCCTCTACTTCTCGGCTGGTTTTCTTCCTATCTAATAAACAGGGCATATCGTGTGTCGCTCCGTGGCTCTACATCAAGAATTTCATCTGGTGTGCCACAAGATAGTCATCTCGGCCGTCTACTATTCGTTTTTATCATTGATGACATTGTCCATCTGATCTCGCTCTCTAATTTTCTGATCTACGCTGACAACATGAAGATATGCTCCTATGTTAAGCAGCTCTTATTTAAAAGGACTTAGACACATTCCTGGATTGGTGCGGACACAATGGCTTATCTCTCAATTTTGAGAAATGTAAAGCTATGTCCTTTTCTAGGAGCATAAATCCATAAGCTTCTGATTACAACTTTGCGGGGAATGGCCTCCATCGCATGCTGTCCGTAACTGACTTTGGGGTAAAACTTGATAGGAAACCTCACTTTACCCTGCATATTAATTACATTGTGCCTAGAGGCAGTTTAATCTTAGGCTTGCACTGCGGCACGTATATTAGGGTGATATCGTTTCGTCTCCCTAGTTCCGTGAGGGTCTGTTTAAATCCTCCTTTCGTTTTGGATTTTACCGCGGTGTTAGTTATAGATTTTATGGACGCCTGGCTATCCGTGCATATTGCAATCCTGGAGGATCTTATTCCCCGTTCTATTAGCTATTTAGCTCCTTTCTATATCGCTGCGATGAGGAGTCGTTTACGCCTCCCCATAAACCCAGGCTTAGTTCCTCGCACGATATTCCAAAGCCACAGCCACGCTCGCATTTTGAGCAGTCTGTGAAAATCTAATCTAAGGCTTTATAAAGCTTTGGTCTAGAGAGTTCTCCGATTTACCAACTGTGATTCATTTTTACTGCTGCTTAGTTAGACCTCTTCTAGAATATACATCTCAGGTCTGATCGCCCTAATACGCTGTTCATTCCAAGTGTATAAAATGGGTACAGCGTAATTGACGGGCTGAGAGTAAAAGTGACCTATTTATAAGGTGGCTTAGAAAATATTTTGCGCGAAGACGAATCGCGTAAAATTTCGCGCAAAAACGAATCGTAGAAAATTTCCGGGCAAAAACGACTTAACTACTTAACTGCATTAACTTTGCATTACTTTTTGTAGTTAAATCGTTTTTGCCCGGAAATTTTCTACGATTCGTTTTTGCCCGGAATCTCACGTGATCCGTTTTTGCGCGGAACATTTTCTAAGCCACTTTTGCCCGAACCTTATAAATAGGTCACTTTTACTCTCAGCCCATCAATTGTGCTAGCTTTCCGCTAAAATAGCTCACATGGGACGATCCGCTTATACTCCAGCCCTACACCTACTGCCTCCGTTTGGTAATAAGATTGGCAATCTAATAAAAATAAAAAAGAGGTATTGGCAAAATGCTGAATTTTAGGTAATTTTAAAAACATTTTTTTCACTTTTAGAAGTGATTGTACCTGCAATGGTAGGAGTTAGATCAACATTGTTGACAATTTTGAAAAGGTCATTGAGATAGTAGTTTTTAGCGTTTGTTTCATGTCGCTGCGTTGGGTAGATCAAAAGATAAAAATAAACTGAAATTTATGCATCACCCTCTAACTTCCAAACGGTTGATATTGCCCCCCCCCCCCCCCCACCACTACAATACAATTTTTTGTTAAGCTAGGTGAGATCTATCGCCCCACTCATTTTGACATGTCAAATCGAAAACATCCGTGCATACTGAGACGATTGTATTTAATATTAAATCGAAAAAATACATATAGTGAAATAAATAACATTTTACTGTAATCAGTAAAATGTGTCCTATTTTCAGAGTGAGATCAAATCTGCTTCAGTAAATGATAACTGACCGGTAAGCAACTATCAAGGCTCCCTGCCCAAATGCTACGAATTTGTGCGGAAATAGAGTAATCAGCTGATTCTTGATAGTGTGTAATACAATGTAGATGGCGCTCACCTCATCAAATCGAATGTTGTACTATTTCAGACCACGGAAAAAAACTATTCTACCAAGGATGCATTGAATTCCACAATGTTTGCAAAAAAAACCGTGTCATGTCAAGTCAGAGATGCATCGCACAGCAAACATCCTCAAAACTACCTTCAATCTTTTGCAACGAATTCAAAGAAAAAATCTAGAACACTTTTTTTACACGTAGGCAAATGCGTTCCTTTCTCTTTATTTATTTTCAGTTCAGTAAAATTCAGTATAATTTCCCAAAGGTGTAGGCAGGTACCCATCGAGTGAAGTAAATTCTGGTTCATTCTCTGCAACTGCATTTCTATACCAACCGGAGCAAAAATAACAAGAAAGAAAAAAAAGAATTCTTTACCTGAAAACTCACCTCGCCACAAAGATGTTATCTCGGGCTCGGAAGGTATTCATTCCCTTTTCCGCTATTCATCTTCATCATCATCTGCTTGAGTCTCACCTTTAAACATTGCACTCTGCGGCTAAAGAAACAGCAGCAGTTCAATTCCCTGGTGCATCGCTGGAAAAATAATGCATTAATGCAGCAGCCAGGCCCGACTAGGCTGGTAGGCAGACAGACTATTGCAATTGCCGTAGCAGGGCGCAAACACACGTGCAAAATGTGATAAAGGAGACACCGTTATGGGCCGCTTTTCACGGGAACTTGTTTTCTTACTGCATCGTCACTGTTCACTGAACAGTTTTTTTTTTAATTCTTTTTTTTTATGAAATTTTACTACAAACAGTAACAATTACAGCGCTGCAGCATGCTTGGATACGTTTCTCGGCTTACAATTGTAAATGCATCGGCGGAATGGTAATGAGAGCGAAAAGTTGAACATTTTTTTTTTGCAACATTTTTTGTTACGAAAATAAATAAAAAAAAACAAAAAACAAAAATACGGTCACTTTCTGTGTTTATGAAACTTACATGCAGAGCACGCCACCAGAGTTCCAAGACCAATCAGAACCGGTTCAAATCAGACCAAGCTCAAGTCACCTAGAGAAGACAAGAGGGTGGAAATTCTCAATCTGAGGCTAAGACATTATTTTTTTTCCTTTTTCATCTTGTCTATTTTAGGTCGTGGTTCGTTTTATTGTATCGTCGGAGACGTGTTCTTAAAGAGTTGGAAAACGGAAAGTTTTTGCGTGTTTTATTGCCGATTTGAAAATTTATGGCGCCTATTTACGGAGAAAACTAAGTACGTGAAAGGACTTTTTTGTTACCTTCAATCTATGGAGCTGTTAGGTGAGCAATAGATTTATCTAATTAGCATTCTTAGGGTATGGCAAAAAATGAAAAAATGATATATCGTTTCCTGATGCGTTTGCAGGCCAAATTTTCTCTATCTCACTTGGAGGCACAATGGATAGCACAGAAGTAAAAAAAACAAATAGTTTTTTTTTTTTTTTTTTTTTTTGATGCTAAAGCTCAGGGGATGCCCTATGATGCTTAAGCACAGCCTTGGCAGGAAAGGAATTAAGGATGAGGGAAATGGGTTAGGAGGTTGGGTGAAGGAGGTGTCGATGTACGCCCCGTTTGAAAGTTTCAGGCTGATAAGACGAGGGAAAAACAGAAGATGGTAAACTGTTCCACATTCGTGTTGTTCTGCTCAGAAAAGATTCCCGAAATTTGACGGTACGTCCAAATTTGACCTGGAGAGTATAGGGGTGGGAGCGACTTGTTGATCTTGTATCGCGCGTTGTCATGAGTCTACAAGGAATCAGGTGAGCAATTTCGTTAGAACAACGGCCATGGAAATAACGATAGAAGAGTGAGAGACAACCGACATTCCGTCGATGCTCCAGAGAGTCAAGACCCTCAGAGATTGAGGGATCGCCAATAAGCTTAACAGCTTTACGCTGAACTTTGTCTAACGCGGACAATGCGGTGTGTCCAGCCCCTGCCCAAATATGGAAATTATATTCAAGTCTAGGCCTAATGTGGGACTTGTAGATCAGCGCTAAGTCAGGTGGGGTGAAATATTTCTTACATCTCTGTAGAAAACCCAAACATTTCATCGCATTTTTAGCGATTGCAAATATATGATCAGTCCAGCTGCAAATATATGATCAGTCTTAAGTTTGAACAACCTAGTAATACTGGACGTCCTGGCCAACATAATATTTATCCAGTATTATATTATATCATAGTCGTCGGTGGAGGGACGGATAATGTGTTGGCCTTTTGACCCCTTCGAGGGTCCCAGATTCGAATCTTCGATTTTTTGCTTCTGCGAACAAATTTCACTCATGATTTTTGATGGTTCTTGTACACTTTCTTCCGTTGAAACTCTGGAACTGCCTGCCTACAATAGAAAAGCCATCAGACAACGCCTTACGTCAAACCGAAACATGTCATGTATTGAAGTCGAACCAAAAATCTACGCGGAAGAAACCACCTGGACGAGAAATAGCTTTGGTCCCTATCTAAATGGCATCAACCCGATAATGCTACAGTAGGTGCCACACATAGTTGTGCCTTGGCCGGTGGCGATTTGTCCAGCTTGCATTATCCATAATCAGATTCCCCCAACCTAGAGATGTACTAAGGTGCACTTTATCCAGAAGACTGGCAAACGAGGCCACGAGCTAGGAAAGTTATTTAGGGCGATTAGTCTGCCCTCCTGGAGCGATTCCTTGACATACATCTGAGCCAAACTCTACGTGATGCACCGGTGTCAAAATTCCAACATGTGTACTCCAAGAAAAGGATCCGTGAAGAAAGCCCTCCATGAAGTAGTAAGCAC
Source organism: Leptarthrus brevirostris (assembly GCA_964036015.1). NCBI lineage: Eukaryota > Metazoa > Arthropoda > Insecta > Diptera > Asilidae > Leptarthrus > Leptarthrus brevirostris. The sequence goes on from OZ038374.1 coordinate 21,602,028, forward strand.
AATTGGATATTCAATTCAGTACAAACAATACACCCTGGCGACATTCTTGGACCTAGAAATTACCTTTAACAATGTACGTATTAAAGCCATACAAGAATCTCTTGCTGAGCTCGGCATGGTCACTGGATAACGTCTATACTAACAGCATGGATAATCTAGTCCGAGTTCGGAATCCCTTGTGCCGTTCAGCATGTCTTGCTCGGAATGCCAAGGGTCCTCCCTTCCCTGCTATTTTGTTTTGTTTTTTTAAGATGTAGCCACAGCCCTATGATGCGTTAGCTTGGCTGTGTTTGGAAGGAATTAGGGTAAGGGGAATGAGGAAACATGGATGGTATTCCTGCAAACTAGACAACAGAAAACTCACTGGGATACCGAGGATGGAACCCTGGAACCATGGCGTCGTGATCGGGCTACTCATCCATCGATCCAACTCCGTATACAATGCTATGGGTAATGGTCTTGATCAAGATTCTATTGAAACTCGAACATCGAAGCCGATATAAAATCCTGGTATCGGGGATGTCCATCTCCCCTCTCCCCCGCCCCCGTTATCAGTGGGTTAATGAAGGATATTCTGAAGAACGTGAGAAGTTAGTCCAAGTACTATGGACTGGCTGTGAATCCAGGTAAAACTGAGCTTATGCTCTTCACCATAGAAACCAAAGTAACTTGCATTACCTAAATCAATCTGACAGCAGTTCTCATTATCTTCTAGTGCGAGGTATATGGATACTTTTAGTACCGCTTCGGACCCTGCCATTGGTGCTGATCTTCTCTCTTTAATGCAGGTAATTCTGATTGGTGCATTTCACCACCCTCAGAGCGCGAACTTTACTTTGAGGATTGCTCAAATGCCAACGTCATTATTTGTTCCTCGGCTCGATCGTTCTATCTCTGGCAATGAGAATGAGGAACGAGGCGAATATATACGTCTCCCTTATCAATGTCTTTATTCTAGCTTGTGTCAAAGCCTTGCGTCTTATTTGAAGATCACGACTTCCTCAGCTCTCTTACTTACTTACGCTTTCACTTACCAGTACGCGTAAAAGAGCTAAGAATCAGAACAAGATATTTATTTCAGGCCTCTCTTTCCTGTTGTTACAACGTTATCATGTTGACTGAGATTTGCTTTAATCTTGGCTTTAGCGGTGCAGAGATTCTTCCTGACTCTTATCAGATCTTTCGCAGGGTCATATACTCTGTCTGTGACAGCCAGGGTAGTGGAGTGTTGGCTGCATGGAGATGCAGTTCGCACTTCAACTGTTGCTTAGTTGATGTCTTTGCCTTCTCAAGTACGCTTGCTATTGAATTCCTGGTTCTCAAGCTGCTGCTTCCAAAGCCCAATATATCTCTTCTCTGATTTTACATTCTCCCTAACCTGACAAACTGCGTTTATACTGTATGTTATTCTAACCCTTAGCTTAGACTTCATTTATAATATGACGAAATCTGTTGATGAGATTCCTCTTCTTGTTGCCTTTAATTTACCCAGGAGGTATTGAAAGGAAAGCTAGAAACACTTGCGCTAAGAATACCCTCAAATACTTTACAAGTAGAGGAGCAGTTGAATGTATTAAATGAGGCTGTGTAGGAGGCTTTCCATAGGTACTGTACCCCACCCGAAACATAGGAACAAAATCCGACTTCATGGTGGGGAAGGGAACTGGAATCTCTTTAGAAAGAGGTAAGGAGGACTTTCAAGTGAGGAGTAATGACTTTGAAGCTTGGATGGATTCGTGAAGAGTCTTCTATTCGGACTACGAAGAACATTTCTGAAGTTGGTCGGCTTCAGAAAATGATCTCGAATGATCCCATGTCGAGACTTAGACTTGTCTGCGACCGGAGAGGTAAAATAACGGAGACCGAAGTAAGGTCTTGCTTGACACTCACTTTCCCGGAAACTTCAAAACTGATATGCCTTGGGCCCTAAGGAAATTGGAGTGTTTTGAAGCAGAAAGAATAGTGACATTGAATGTAGTTAGACGTGTAATTGAGTTGTTTGACCATTGAAGACAACAGGACCAGATGGTATATTCCCTTCCCTATTACAATGGAGCGCTCAGGTATTTGCACCAAGGATAAAGGCAGTTTATATCGCATGTTTGGCAATTGTGTATTTTGGTCTTATGGAGAAAAGCCGAGGACATTTTCTTACCGAAGCCGGCAATAAAAGAATATGCTGAAGCAAACCCTTTTAGACTCCTTTCTACTGAAAACAATGAGAGTGTATCAAATCGAGGAGACAACGCGGGCGGAACACCCGCTTCCTCGAATGCGAGTCTGATAACATCTTTAAGGTTTAAGGCCTCATCACCGATTCCTTGTGTCCAGTTAGTTCCAGTTAGTTTTTCTGCGGTTTCTAAAGATCAGGGTATTATTTTTTATTTTTGACATTGACAATTACCTCAAAGAGTATCGATGATCCGAGAAGGATACCTCGTCTGACACATACCAATTCTCTATCTCATCCACAGTCTTCCCGTTCGCAAGTCTATGTCTATAACTTGTTTTCTGTTTTTATTAATAAAAGTAGGCTTACTGTCCTTATTTATCATAAAAAGTTCTGATTTAACTAGGTATTCAAGTATGGACTTATCCCTGTCATTATTGTCCATGCTGGACCACATAATGTGATGTGCGTTTGCGTCACAGCCTATGACCATCCTTAAACTTTTTTCCTTCGCATAAGTTTTCTAAGTACGACGACAGCATAGAAGCGTGCTCTAAGGAAGCCCACGAAGTGCATAGCGAACAAAACGGTGCTGGACTGCCTCTACCCGGTCAATATAGTCATGACCACACACTCCAACGTAACTTGACGTAACAAAGGTCGTCAAATACCTTAACCTAGTGTAGAATTGGCCTAAATAACTATCTCATCAGTGTGGTTGTCAAGTGAAAAGCGGCAGTTCAGCCGTCCTAAGGCCGTGGTCTTATTAATTTTCTCCAGTACACAACCATGCATGGTGTAGCTGAAGTCAAGAGAATTCTTTCTACGAGTAAATGACATAGACGTCCAGTTACTAATATTAAGTGAAAGATAATTAATAGATCACCAGTTGTAGAAGGCGTCTATGTCAGAGTTTAAAATTTCTCAGTCTCGAGCAGAGAAAACAGCACGGAAATAATCAATAATATCTAGCCGAGGTGACTTCCTTGAGGCACACCAGAGGTGTTGGAAATAATCTGGGATGGAGTTCCACGAATAGTTGTGGAGAGGAGTAATAAGAGATGATTTCCAAGATTTTGAAAAGACACCACAAGAAATTGATAAATTAAATATATAACAAAGAACAGAAACCAGAGAAGAAGAACACTTCCTAGGAAGGGAAACAGGAATACCATCTGTACCACAAGAGATACTATCAGCCAAATTATTTATATGTTTCGCGACTGTGTCGTTATCAAACATAAGATCCTGCATTTCCAATGAAGCAGAAAGAAATGTCGTCGTGTGACTAAAATCTTCAAAGCTAATATCAAAAATTTTATCGAGAAAAGCCCTCTTCAAAAAGTCACCAAAAAGATTTGCAATCGTCGAGGGATCGCTAATCTCCGTATTGCCTATCCTCAATTAAGTAGGGTAGCCATCGGTGCTTCACAAATCTCTTAAACTGCTTAGGCTCACCGCGTAGAATAGTCCTCATTCTGTTAATATAATTATTGTATGAGTCTTGGATGTCAGATATGAATTGATCACACAAATGACAATAAATGGACAAATACGAATCGCTCCTTGATGAACAGAACCGCTTTCAAGCCTTATTTTTTATGTTTTTAAGATGTTTTACTGAGCTAACATATTCAGCCAAGGCGGACCAGAAAAAGAATTATTTGTTCGAGAAATGGGAATACAACACAGTGTAAGAAACAAGCATATAGATTGTCATAAAAAGCATCTACCGTCACATCAATGTCCCGCTCGTCAAAAACATTAGACCAATTGACGGGCTGAGAGTAAAAGTGATCTATTTAGAAGGTTCGGGCAAAAGTGGCTTAAAAAATGTCCGGGCAAAAACGATTTAACTACAAAAAGAGTAAATGCAGTTAAGTAGTTAAGTCGTTTTTGCCCGGAAATTTTCTACGATTCGTTTTTGCCCGGAATCTCACGCGATTCGTTTTTGCGCGGAACATTTTCTAAGCCACTTTTGCCCGAACCTTATAAATAGGTCACTCTTACTCTCAGCCCGTCAATTACAAGTCAATAAAAAATCACTCAATAAAGAAAAATCAACCTTTTTAAAGTTAAAGGGATCTTCTACGTATGCGCCGAAATTTTAAGCCTATTTTTGAGAATGGTTGCAAAAAAACTACACATGATAATGAAGAATGGTTTCTTGCCTATTAGTAACACCTCTTTCGGCTAAAATAAAATTGTCAATAAACATTTTTTTCTCAACAATTGCGACCGCGCCTCTGCTGAAACGTAAGAGTCGACTTTGTGGCAAGAGTTTGAGATTTTGGTTGCCTTAAACACAAAAACCAAAAAATGTCTTTAATTGTTGTTACGTTGGCTAACTTTAGACACGTGCTTTTTCGAAAATTCTCAACTGAAACAAAATTTCTTGGAGTTTTTTTTCAGCTAAAAAGATTGCTGTACAGATTAAATATACCTATACTCTCCGGGTCAAATTTGGACGTACCGTCAAATTTCGGGAATCCTTTCTTAGCAGAACAACATGAATGTGGAACAGTTTACCATCTTCTGTTTTTCCCTCGTCTTATGAGCCTGAAACTTTCAAACGGGGCGTACATCGACACCTCCTTCACTCAACCTCCTAACCCATTTCCCTCAACCTTAATTCCTTTCCTGCCAAGGCTGTGCTTTAGCATCATAGGGCATCCCCTGAGCTTTGGCAACATCATATATAAAAAGAAAAGAAAAAAAACTTTTTCCAAAAAGCTCGTGTCTAAAATTAGCGACATGTCTGCCGAATAATTAGAGATAAGAAAATCCCCGAAATTCCAAGTAGTTTAGAAGGAATCTTGCCAAAACTTATAAAAAACACGACTTTTGGGAAAACGCGCCGAAACATATATTACACAGGGAGTGGCCGCTAATGGTGTTCCAGTACTCATTAACTAACGTGCATCTCTCAAAATCCTTCATGAGGCACATTTTTAAGGACTTCTAAATTCGAAATATGCAAAAAATATTGATTTTTCGAAAGTTCATACGTAGAGGAACCCCTTAAAAAAGCACTCACGGTGAATTGGAGATGCTGCAAATATTGGATCGAAGATCAAAGCAATCAGATGGTAAGACATCGCAGGAAACAGAGGAACCAGGCAGCGTCTGATCAAGATGCCTCATGGGTAATCACCAAATTCAAGAATCTACCAGAGTCGTTAGCAATGCTTGAACACTATGCCAGCCCGGAAGAAGCAAGGCTGTTGATGAAACATAAAAGACTCTGCGATGTCGATGAATGTCAGCATCCGACGACACCCAGGCAACAGTTGCCAAGTTGAAGTCTCCAAGAAGCAACAATTCATCATGCGGACGCAAGGCACGAGATAGAGTTTCGACGCAAGGAACAAGTAATTCATACATATTCTTAGTAGGTCCTGTAGGAATGTAAGAAGTTACAATATATTCATTCTTATCCGGCAATTTCACCCAAAACATACAAGTTCCAAATCATTCGAATCCTCCTCCCCTGACAGGGGCGCTCAATGTAGATAGTTGCCGATCACGCCTAAACACGATTTATTCCGGACCGAAGAGCTCAGCATCGGCGATTATTCTACAGATCCAAGCAGCGTTGCCATTTCTACCATAATTCTGGTAGGCCTACCATATTTACGCACCAAATACCATATACCATAATGTCTTTCATGGTATCTCGAAAATACCATAATTTTCCGAATTCTTCCGACACATTTTCAAGGGGATGAAGCAAGGAGATGAGTTGCTGAACTGAAATTATATGATAGAAGCAAGCTTCCTGGATAGTTACAATGAGCACATCGTTCTTCTGTTGGATTCTGAGCGGAAAAACCACGAGATTCGCATGGTCCACTAGAAAGGCACTGATCTGTGCATCACCAATCTGAAAGTGCAGAAAGTCGATAGCCCTGAAATTTTACTCTTTGCTCTTTTAAATGTGTTCTAAAAATTTGTGTATTTCAAATTATACACAGTTCTTAATTTCTTATATTTTAAATTGAGCACCATAATCGATTGGTCAAAGACTGGCAATGCTGGAGCCAAGTTTCTGTCAAAGAGTCCACGTCGAAGCATGAAAAAGTAGAACCAATATAGAGGCTAGTCGTCTTAGATCGAAGGCTAGTTACATTAGCGTAGTAGTACGTAATCGTGTTTGTTATTTCCAATATAAAAATTGTTTTTTTCAGTCTGAACTTAATAGAGACTTTTTTGGTTTCGGTCAAAAATACATAACATGGCAAAATTGGATTTTTGGCTTCGGCCGAAAACAAAAAAAAACATCGCCCAGACGCTACAATTAAGAATTATCTATCTATTGACGAAAGTGACTTCATTCCGGTATACTCAGTAAGTACCTGTAAAAAATCCGCCAAACACACCTACCTTGACTAAAGTCACAACCTAATTCAAAGATCTAAATGCTCAACTGTCGCGTAGTATTTTACTACACTTACAGACTAGAGACATTTGAAATTAGTTTAATTTTCTTTTTCTTTTTCTGTCGTTTTAATGGGTTAAAAATAAATTCGTCTAGTGCCAGACTTTAAGTTAAGAGACTATTTTTACCGTCCACAAATCTCTGCCCACACGAATAGTGTTTTTCTTTTCAAGCAATTTATTTGGTTTATCGAGAAAAAATTCCTGAAATAAACCCAACCAGGAAGAAACCTGAAAAATTTTTATTACGCTCTTAATTTCTTTAATGTAAATCGCAAGTGCTTTAACGTTAAAAGTTAAATTTTAAATCGCTAAATCACAACAAAACCGAAGACGACGTAGTTTGCTAATCGAACCGATTTTTTTTTACTTATTTTATCGTTGAGCTCCAATATGAAATCCAACAAATCCCCAACTTAATTATAACTTAATCACGAAGCCTCCCACAGTCGTGCAAAATCGAATTCTCATTAGCAGTGAATAACTTCGCTGCTCACTGTAATTAGCCATGCTCCAGGTGTATTAACTGTGCGGTCACCTTCTCCACACAATAATTTTACCAGGAAAAACTTAAGCTTAATTAAAGTACCTGAAATTGTGACGATGCGAGATTGTCGGCAATTGTTGCAATTTTTGTGAAAAACTTTACTCGACCGGAAGAGAGGGGTCTCTCTAACAAGCGACACCTAATTATCACGCAGTAGCTGACAGTTGAATCAAATTTTCTCGAATGAAAAAATTATTTATTAAAACAATATCAGATCAGACGGCTCCTGGACAGAGGACAGTCAGAAAATTCTTGAACAGCTCGTCTCCACCCATTTCCCTTTGTGCTCGGACGGAAATTTGGAAGATCAACAACAAGATGTTCGGCAATTTCCAATTCCCATAGAAGACTTGGCAGTCATCAGGGACTGCATAAGCGAGGACAAGGTAGTATGGGCGGTGAAATCCTTCCAACCCTACAAATCTACAGGACCGGATGGAATCATCCCCGCTATGCTACAAAATACTGTAAACAATGTATCACTCCCTGGCTTAAAGCAGTCTTTGAAGCATGCCTTAACATCGGACACGTACCGGAAAAGTGGAGAGAGGTGCGTGTGACCTTCATTCCCAAAGCAGGAAAACCAAGCCACACAACAGCCAAAGATTATAGACCAATCAGCCTCTCATCGTTTCTATTGACAACACTAGAGAGGCTGATAGATCTACATCTCAGGCAACATCTCGAGTCAACCAAGTACCTATGTAATACACACTACATTAAAGGTAAGTCTGTGGACACAGCTTTACATGAGGTTACGAGAACGATTCAGAAATCTCTCCATGACAAAGATTATACCTTGGTTGCCTTCCTTGATATTGAAGGAGCCTTCAACAACCTAAAAACAAGATCCATTTTTTCCTTCTTAGGGGAATCTGGCAATGAGATATTTCTGACGAACTGGAACAGACAATGCTAAACAGGAGGGTCATTAAAGCCAGTTTAGGAGACTTTTTCATTAGGAGAACAGTTCACAGCGGTAAGCCACAGGGGGGAGTATTGTCACCCCTGCTTTGGAACATCTCTCTAAACAAAATCCTCGAAACTCGAGTTCCTCGAAAAGGAAAGTTCCTACAAACGGTCAGTGACGTCATGAGCTCTGCTTCGACAGATATATCAAGATGGGCAGAGAACAACGGTCTTACGATAACCCCCGTACGACAGAATTGGTCCTGTTCACATGGAAATACAAACTACCTTTTTGGAAACCACCAAAACTTAAAGGTAGTGTTCTCAAACTCTCCTCGGAAGCCAAGTTTCTGCGTCATATTCGATTCCAAATTGAATGCTAGACAGAATATGGAAGAGAGGATGAAGAAAGGACTTAATGCATTCTATGTATGCAAGAAAACCTTTGGTTAGAAATGGGGCATGAAATCGCATATTGTACACTGGATGTTCACAGCGATCGTCAGGCCTATTCCTACCCATGGGTCAATTGTTTGGTAGGTTGCGATTAACAAGCAATCTCACCTTAACTTTTTAGCAAAGGTGCAAAGGCTCGCTTGCTTGGGAACAACAATAAAATCCACATCACAAGCTGGTTTGGAAGCCATTTTACACCTTTAACCCATAGAATTCCACACGAAAAAAATGGCAACCTTGGCAGCTCTCAGACTTAGAGAAAACAGCCAATGGACACCACAGAGGTTTGGACATGCAGGCATACTGAACTTCTTTAATAAAAATGGGTTGCACCCCTCAACGGATTATACGAAGCCACAATATGACTTTAGAAAACCCTTTTCCGTTATCATACCTAACAGAGAAGATTGGAAGCACCCTGAAAACATAATTAAAGGAGCTGCCATCTTCACAAATGGATAGAAAACAGAAAAGGGGACTGGAGCTGGAGTTTTCTCGGAAGCGCTGCAAATAAGTAAATCGTATAGACTCACCAACCAATGCAGCATCTTCCAAGCGGAAATATACGCTATAATGAAAGCTGCACTTACTACCCACGAAAAACAGATGTCAGCAACTGAGATCACTGTTTGTGTGGACAGTCAAGCAGCACTCAAGTCAGAATGCGTGAAGGACTGTATAAGAGCCCTAAGATATATCTCACACCATACGGTTAGGCTCTGCTGGGTTCCAGGACATGTCGTTGTAGAGGGTAACGAAAAAGCCGACGAACTGGCCAAAAATAGTTCAAGTACAGACATAGACATGCCATTGGAAAGAATACACCCTCCCCATAACGCAGCAAAAAGTCAAATTGATAGACATTACTCCAACACGACTACGGAACAGTGGAAAAATATCAATTACTGCTTCACAACACGAAGTCTTTGGCCGGAGCTTTGTCGTTTTTGCCCTGAAATTTTCTACGATTCGTTTTTGCCCGGAATTTCACGCGATTCGTTTTTGCGCGGAACATTTTCCACTTTTGCCTGAACATACATTTTACAAACTGTCTTCAGTATTATGAAAGAGGACCATCATATAAGTGCGATAATGCTACAATCGCCTATTCTAGGCTTGGAATTTTACCTGCAAGCAACTCGATATTAAGTCCCCCCATCTCCCTGCAATATGATAATTTTTTTCTGCCAAAATCGCAAGAACAACAAGGAATTTTTCTGTATTTTCTCGCCTTTTTAGAGAATTCCTTAATTGCGTCCATGTTACAAAAACCACTACATCCAATTCAATTACCCTGGAGATATCATCCATCCTCGTATTCTAAAAAGAACAGAAAAGTCGCAATTTCAGGATTGAATTGGTTCGTGTTTATAACCACACCAGTACCGAACTAATTTATCAAAACTTTCTGCAATCAGTTCGCCATTCCCATGTGCCCTCGTAACCTGCTAAATTGGACGTGTACCAAAAAGCAAAACTCCACAGGAGGGAAAAAATGAAGTAAACAAATAAATCGTTTGCCACGTAAGTCCGTCATTCGCCAGAAATCTGATTTCGTGCCTGGACTCCATCTCGATCCATACCTAGGCCTCTAATAGAAACCAATTGGCTAATCATGGAACGCAGCACTCACGTGTTTTGAATTTTTTTAATTTGGAAACCAAACAAATCCAAGTTCTTGCCGGCTGTCGCTGCATGAATAATCCAAGAAAATTTTTTAAGCGGGTTGGCTGCTCCCACTTTATTCCTTCTCTCCCACGCCAAGTGCATTCCAATTTCTAATAATGAAAGCATAAAAGCGCCAGCAAAGTCTCGAGTGGCAACACCGCAGAAGAAACGACATAACTCAACTTTCCAAAAAGGGGAGGCGTAGCGCAAGTATTAGCTCCCACACACGCACACTATTGCAATAGACGTAGAGAATGACATTCACAAACTTTACTGCTCCCCACGTTAAAAGTTGCCAAATTTCCAGTTTTGTGTTTTTGTTTCTAAGATTTATGAGACATTATTTGGCCGTAACCAGTGAATGGCAAAAGTTGTCCCGCCGTCGTTCCACCATTCTCCGCAAACCGCTTGTTCAATTCTTTAGAATTATTCGGACATTCTTCAAGGCCAACCAACTTTGCAGTGGTATGGCAGTTCGCCGTGGTTAACTTTTAAAGCCTCGTTCGTTATGTTCTGTGGCTAGCTATTGTGTTGTGAATTGTGCTTTGTCCGGTGCCCTAATGTTTCACTTTTTTCCTTAGCTACTCTTGAGGCGTGTTCGGACATGTTTGGAGGCTTCCAACAAAAATAGAATATATCCAAGCAGCGCATCGACACCACCATTCGTGTTTCTATATCTTCACACTTTTTCGCTTCTATCTCCCTAGCTAATGGGCTTCTTTGACAGAATTTTGATTAGATGTTAATTACAATGGCTCTAAGCGAAAAATGCCTCTTTTAACCTTTTCAGCTACCAACGCCAGCCGTTGGGTTGGACACTGGTCGTTGGTCGTGTTTACCTGAATCTCGATTTTCAGATGTGAACACGTGCTTCGATGCGAAAAACCTTGAGCTTAATCGACTTAGCCCCGTCACAGCCTTGTGGCTTTCTTGCTTTGAACGAAGTAGTCCCAGAGTTTCTAAGTGTAAAACACAATTTCGCATCGTTCTTGTGATGAAATCTTTGGGAACGACTTTTTGCCTGGGACTGTGATATAATCAAGTCGCTTTTAATGAGGAAATTTATTTCTCTTTTCCGGCGGTAATTTATCGTCTCGAAATTATGGTTACACACATGTGGACAGTCTTGATTTGATGATTTTTTTATCGTAACCGAAAAGGTGAATTCTGGATTTTTAAGATTTTGTTGTTTGAAGTTGTTGTGCATGCGGACTTGGTATGAAGTTGTTGTGCATGTGTTAAATGTCCCAAATAAGATCTTCTGACTGTCGACGGCTTGAATTCTTTGGATGGGAAAATTGCAGCCGGCTCGAAGGAGCAATGAACTTATTTATGCTTAATACATTCGTGCAAACTCCCAACCTTTTGCTTAAAAAATTTAGCCGGCTCGAAGGATTATTTATACTTCAAAGCTTTGGATGATAAAACTATCTGTGGCCGGCTCGAAGGACCAGAGAACTTTTTTCTATAAAATAAATTCGCGCGAAATTCCAATTTATTTTTCAGCACTTTGGAAAATAAAATTATCTGTGGCGGGCTCGAAAGACCAAAGAAGTTATTTTTGCAAAATACATTCGTGCAAAATTTCCACTTCTCTTTATAAAATGTAGTCGGTTCAGAGAATTGTTAATCTTTCAACCCTTTGGATGATAAAATAATCTGTGGCCGGCTCGAAGGACCAGAGAACTTATTTTTGCAAAATACATTCGTGCAATACCTCTGCAACTGTTGTCGTTTTTAATTTAATTTTACACAAATATACTAGCTTCTACCAATACTTTAAAGTACATACAGTATATTAAAAACAAAACACCTTTTAAAATGGACCCAGATATTTGCTTAGAATAAGGAAAGGTAAAAGTAGCTATGCAAATACTTTATTTGACTGTTTGCCAAACTCATCAAATAAACAACTGTTTTTAGGGAAAATTGTGCCGGATCAAAAGACCAAGGATTTAAATTGAACATACTCTCAATTACAAACGACTTTGCTACACTCAACATATTCGTACGGAAGCCTTGCTCAATTTATATTTTCTAATACGATTGTTACAGCAATTTTGTGTAAGTTACAGAGGGCGACCTCAACAGACCTGTGGTATAATGCAATGGAGGGTATAGTTAAGTCAGACAGTATAATAGAGTAAATGATGATCATTAAAAATGCAGAAGAAAGGCCGAACTACAAACCATGTAGGCTCTATAAACAGAATCCATAAGTTGTAATCTTTAAAGATGTTGAAGGACTCACATGCTAGAAGTGAGTAGCTCTTCATCATTGTAATTGTTAAAAATACTGTTCAGCAAAACTTATTATAATATAACAATAATATAAAGTTTTGTAAGACCTAAACATATTTTAGTTCGGTATCATAAAGAATACATCAGAAAACAACATAAATCTAAATAAAGGTCTACAAGAAAGCAACAGTTAAATATCACTGTAGTCCGCTCGAAGGACCAGAAAGCTTCATATTTTGGAATATTTTCGATGTGATACTCAACTACAAGCATGCATCGCAGCGGAAGGTTGGGCGTACCTCAGTCGTTGATAAAACGTACTCGGCTCGAAGGACGACTAATCAATTCGCTTAACAGACTATTTGATGTTTTTTTACAGTTCTGAAACAATTTTTTACTTTTGTCATATTTAAAATTATTCTGAGTTCTTGTGCCCGTCCTATTAGGTGTTTTTCAAAACAAAGTTTTACATTTTCCGTAGCAAATACAAACAGCAACTCGACAGAACAGAAATACATGGAAGAATATATTTCTCAGCCCTTAGCATATCCTCTGCTATATTTTTTTCACTGTAAACATTTTTACCAAATGTGGCACATAGCTCCAACATAGCTTAGAATCCTTTGGATTATTAAGACCTTGTGATTGATGAAATTGTTTCAATTGCCAAAAAAATTGAACACCAAGAAAAACCCTATCAAAGTAGCAACGAAAATCATCGAAGCCAAAATCAAATCAAATTCCAAAATTGTTTTGGGTGTATTTGAAAAAAAGAAAAGGAATTTTAGGCAAAGAAAAATACAACTTGAGATAAAACACAGAAATGTGGAGTAGAAGAGAAAATGGATTCCAAACGAGCGGGCAAAAAGTGCTGAAAATTCGTGGCACACTTGATGGCAAGAGGTGCCGGGAAGCCATGAATAAAACTTTAGCCGCGTGGCGAAATTGGACCAAAACACGAAAAGTATAAAAGGAAGAAAAACATTGAGCTACAACCAACACAGTTGTGCAAATCATGATTCAGCCACATAACACTGTAGTGGAAATAAACGTATTTCCCTCCGTCAGGCTTGAAAATAATAAACCAAAAACCGAGCAGAGCATACTATTTCAGAGCAAGCGAGACCAAGAGTCACCCAACAAACTCGTGAAAACAACAAAAACCCACCCGGAGGCACCATTCTAATGACGTTTTCCAGCTCCCTCGCCCCTTAAGCTTTGTACCGACTTATTTTGGGTTTTTGATTTTTTTTTCCCTCTTTTTTCTTTTTGCTTTTGGAAAGCACTGGATCATTAAAGCTTTTTATGACCAATGCACACTATATCCGTGTATTGGTGTACAGCTGAATATGTAAACAGAACTTATGGGTGGCTTATCTTAAAACCGGCATCCAACAGCCAGAAAATGCGAATTCTTAACATGCGAGCCATCAGGTCCGGGTTCATTTAGCGCAGTCCCATTCTTGTATGCGTTTTTACTGTTTTAGCTTTCAGTGGTTCTGGCGTAAAGGAAACTCAATGGCTGTCTACCATCAAATAAAACGACCAAAGTCCCAAACAACGTTCATTTCGTTCCTTTCGTCATTGCTTGAAAAACATCCAAACAGGCTTCCATCGACCGTGGCAACCCAAGCCCACAGCCAGAGAAACCAGAATCCATGTCTGCCCACATGCAGTTTATCTGCCCTCTCTGGGTTGCTGCTCTATTCTGTGAATTTAAGCCAAACCAAATGTTTTGCGTGCAGCTGTAAGTCTATTTTGAAATTTGCATGCATTTTTCAAGGTTTTTTTTCTTCTTTCATTATGCCTGCAGAAATTCTTATAAGGCAGGAAGTTAACGTAAATTGGAAACAAAATTGATGGGATTCGTAAAGAAAAGAAAAAGGCGCATTTTTTATGGCTGTAGACCTATTCAAATGGCCTTTCTAGATTCGATTGCATCAGTAGTGAGCCCTAAACTGACCGAAGCCCCTGAATTATGCGGAAAATGATAAAACAATTGGCAATCGTCCAGGACCAATTTGCCAAATTGTTCCAGTTCGAGTACGATGGCTTATTTCGATACGATTCGATTCGTTACAGAACTTCAACGTATTTTCGGCACGCAAACCAGAAATCGTTGGAATTAAGAACAATAAATGAACCGAACATGTTTTATAGTCAAATACCTCGCATTTAATTGACTGCTTTAACCGCTAAAATTTCTTAAAAACATTACGAAAACTTTTGTAGGAACCTTGTATGATACATACACATATCTATCACTATAGCCGGTTCGAAGGACCACAAAATGTAGTACGCACGGCTTTAAGCATTTCAAAACTGGGGAACTTTATAGAGTGCATTTTCGCGACTATGACTTTTTGCGCCTATGTTCAAAGAAACTGTTTTTGATAAAGTCAATCTGGCTCGAAGGACCACCAATCATAAAAACTATCGAATTTACTTTTGTCTTTCGCTAATGGACACTGAGAAATGTTCCGAAAGAATTTTCTGACGAAGGATCTAAAGCAGTATTAGAACAGGTTAGTGGTCACAAATATATTTTACGTGCTTTAAAACGATTGACGACGGATTGTTCAATGTTTATTCAGTGGTTGTTGGTGCAATGACTTATAACTATGGAGAGATAAATTTGTCAAAATTACTTGCCACAAAGTGAAACACATTTGTATGTTCATTCTTTTCCATATAAGCACATTGCATTGAACTTTAAAAGGAAACTTTGTAGAGAAGTTAATTGACTTATTTCGGACCTAGCAACATGACGACTATGGGAACTTTCTGTTTCAAAGTGCAAATTTTCCTTTCTTTAATTTTAATCACTATCTTATAAGTATGGGGCGCTACAATATCTCTTATATTCATAATTTGAGATGTAGGTGTTTCCGCCGATCTTTAATATATTCGATTACATTTTGATCTCGATTTTAAAAGATTTAAAATTGCCGCCAGCAACTACAATTGTATTCTTATGTTGGTAGCCTTGTAAGCACATTCAAAACAAGAATGTAAGAGAAATAGACAAAAAATATCTCCGTACTCATTCTGGTTAACCACATTCCAGAGGAAAACAACCATTTATTTATAGAGTCCATAGTTACACGTCATTGGATTGCTGAAACAAAGACTATTCAGTGAGATATACCAAATACCTACTTTAGAAGGAAGATTAATATGGGCTAGACTAATGTGATCCATCTCAAGTAATTTAACTTTTATCTATACTTGGCAACATTGACTGGTTGATCGGTTGGCCTCTTAAATGAGTAAAGGAGAAGATGAAATGATGTTCATCTTGCTAGGGTATGATAGGGTAACGTGGCGACGTGCAATATGACAAGGCAGTCTGAATTGGATAGAAGAAAATCGGCTTTTCCGCCAAAGTGAAACCGCCAGCCATCCTCAACTCTGAAATAGTCATATTAGAGTCCCACCGACAGCGACTTGCTGACAACAGGTTTTGGAATCTACCTTTATAGGTAGGTTCACTTGCAATCTTTGTGATTGAATCAAGAGAAGATCTTCAGCTGTCTCATTAAAAAAAAAAAGAATAAGGGAACTAGGGAGATGTGGCGCTGATTGATGTTGTTCGTTTATTCCCACTTTAATCTAACCTAATCCTTAGAATATTTGCATTACCAGACTTCAATATTGGACTTTTGTCGCAGATCTGTGTGGATTTTATCGATTTCGTGAATTACATAATTTCCAAAGACTACCTCCATACTGAGATAGGCGCAAACTTATCAGCTTAGACGTGAAACGTTGGCATCTGATAGTACGCAGGTACATCCATTTAACTTTATTTTACATTTGTTTGTTATTTTTCTCACTAAGTCTTAATTAGAATTTTTGTTTACTTTCTATTTTCGATCTGCTGCTATTTTTTATTACACAATCAAGCCAGAACCAACATCTTAGATGGATATTGTAAACAAATTTTAATTTAATTAAAGCCTCGAGATCATAAAGAATTTGGTAAATACAATCGGTAGTTTTGTACACAATTTACATGCTCGCTTCTCCATTCCACAAGTGCCGAATCCACAGGCTGCGCACGATTCAAACCCCTCTCTCACGTGAACTAAAATCATTAAATGACATCTGTCAACTAAGGTGAATTACTCCACAATTGCCCAATATAAGCTAGACTGATCAGCCGTTCAAGACGCACCTCTTTATTAAACCTAAGGCTCAGCTGACATGACGATAACATTAAATTCTCCTTCCCTGTGACTAAAAAGAACAAATGCTTCCTGGGCTGCGTTAAAAAAACACCAGCCCAGCCGACCAAGAGAAAATAAGGCTGATGGATTCTATAAAAAGGTGACTGTAACCAAACGCTTTCTCTCTTTGTCACTCATATTAGATCGCTTTGATAAAAAACACTTTAGCAACAGCAGGAGTCCAATTCTAAATTGACAGCCAGTGATCATATCGCATTCGCAATGAGCATGACATTTTCATTTTCATTTCAAAAGATCGCCTTCCTCTACATGAGCACATCCAGATCTTGAATTGTCAGAGGAGATCGGGAAGAATTGTGAGGAAAAGGTCATATAAAATTTTTTGCTGCTCCACAATAGCACGATCATTTCGAAAAAGGTGGAATGAAATAGACAAGAAAAAAACAAAAACGAACCAATGTTGGTGTGCAGAACCAGAAAATCTTCTAACACGAAATTTCACATGCGCATTTGTTGGGAGCATCGCGTAACAAAAATGTGTTTCAATTGCGCATGTGTATCGCGATTATTTATAAGTTAACAAAAAAAAATTGCGTGATAAGTTGCCACATGTAATTAATTACGCACTACTCATAACACAATCGTCGACAGGCGTTGCCAGGCTTCGTTTGTTTATATGACACTAGCAATAGGAGCTTTCGGTGACGTAACGTTAGAACTTGTAGCACAAAAAGAAGATGTTGAAATGGGGGAAAACTGCTCGTTTAAGTGGTTGAGTAATTATCGGAAGGTCATGGGAATTTTTTGACATTTTCACTTGTTTTCCGGACGTCAAGGGGGAGATTGTTTTAGTGTTTCGCCTCTAATGAAATGCGAATGAGTGAGTAATAGCCGCCGTCGCATTGTTATTGCAAGCGGCTTTAAGGTAATTGTTTATGGCTTATGGCTTACATAATAAACGATAGTGCGGGGGAACGTTCGAACGTGGCGATAGTGGTGAGTTCATTCAAGCTATTTTTATTTTACTGTTCTTATTTTTTTTCTTGCGGGGAAATTAATGCTATCGACCTAGTTTTTATCACAATAATTTCGTCGGAATTATTATCACCGTCGCCTACTGATAGCCGTGCAGGCAGTCGGCAAGAAATATCAGATAATTGCGATAATTTTATTTGTTTTTCGAATGCAACGTGCCAGAAGAATATCATTAATTGCGCCTTTGGAAATACTCGGGTTCAACGGAGTTGGATGCTGAGTAATTTATTACAGCTTATCGAGATATCAGGTTCATTAGAGGTGCTTTTATAATAGTAGAACTGACGGGCTGAGAGTAAAAGTGACCTATTTATAAGGTTCGGGCAAAAGTGGCTTAGAAAATGTTCCGCGCAAAAACGAATCGCGTGAGATTCCGGCCAAAAACGAATCGTAGAAAATTTCAGGGCAAAAACGACTTAACTACTTAACTGCATTAACTTTGCATTACTTTTTGTAGTTAAATCGATTTTTCCCGGAAATTTTCTACGATTCGTTTTTGCCCGGAATCTCACGCGATTCGTTTTTGCGAGGAACATTTTCGAAGCCACTTTTGCCCGAACTTTATAAATAGTTCACTTTTACTCTCAGCCCGTCAACTCATAGTATAGATTGAAAAAAATAAAGATTCGTTACATAATCCCGACATAGATGAAAATTGTGTTTATAACTTAAATATTAACAAAACAAAGGATTTGAAAGAATATTAGCTACAAATCTTTTTTAACCAGGGTTGAAGACATAATAAGCAGTATAAGGAAAATTGTGATGGATGATTGCCCCAAAGATGATTGCTAACAAAGTGCTTATTAACACCATTGCCCGTGACGTCCGAGAACTGATGTAATGTAACGTAGCTGCCTATACCTATAACACTGCTTCATTCAACTTGTCAATTGGTGCGCTGGGTATTTCGTGTCCTGTGGACGCGCACATTACTATACGTGCGTTGCATCTGGCCGTACTTCGCTACGACGTACGGAGTAGTATCATAAAGAGATTGTTGAGTATTTATAACCTTGACCCAAACGCGTATGACCTATGGCGTTTATATTTCAATATGGAACTGACCTTCGACTGGAAATTGATGTGGATTCTAAGGAACACAATCCATGAGCAATTATTGAAGCATAAGACCCACAAAATTCTCAACAAGTTATAATTATAAGCCCCTCCGACTCCAGCTGTCAATCAGCTCTGTGCCTCGATCTGAAAGATCTATCTCGGCATAACTGAGAATAACGTCGTGTGGCCACGTCTCGCGTACTTACTGGAGCCAACGAGTCGTGATTTTGGCTCAAAAACGCAACAAATTAGGGCATCTGCAAGACCAGCTCCTTTCCAAACCCCTACCCTTTCGGGGTCGCTAAACCTTAGTAAAAATAAACTTTTATCCGTGACCACCCCCCCCCCCCCCACAAACGGCCAAAAACCATCTCTTTTTCGGGTTTCACGGACGCGCGATAGCACAGTTTCTTATGGAAATGGTTGGTGATTTGACAGAGATAGAACAAAGGAAGAAGAGTTGATGGGTTGAGAGTAAAAGTGACCTATTTATAAGGTTCAGGCAAAAGTGGCTTAGAACATGTTCCGCGCAAAAACGAATCGCGTGAGATTCCGGGCAAAAACGGGCAAATTTTTTACTTTAACTAAAAAAAGGGATTGCCGTCAACCCGATCCTTAAAGAGGGGAGGGAATCAGTATTTATAGGCCTTTTGAAGAGCACTATAGCCTGAGACTTGACGGGATTAAGTTTTAAGTGATTATCCGAAGCCCAATCAAAGATTGCACTAAGATCCTGATTTATCTGCCAGATGCAGTGCTCAGAAAGCCCCAGAGGGCAGCTAAGATATACCTGAACATCATCTGCATAAATTAATATCTTCACGAATTTGAGAATATTAGGAAGATCGTTTATATATAGACTAAATAGCAGCGGTCCAAGAATCGAACCCTGAGGAACACCAGTCAACAAATCAAGATAGTCAGAGTGTTCAGATCCGCAAATTACCTTCTGCTTACGATCAACCAAGAAACTGCTGATTAGATTTAAAGCGGAAGCTTCAAAGTGAAAATAACACTTTAATTTGCTAAGAAGGCGCTTGTGGTTTACAGTATCAAACGCCTTAGAGAAATCAAGCAGAGTAAGTATAGTTAGCCTATCATTATCAATTTCTCGCCGGACATCCTCAGTTAATTTTAGTAAAGCTGTAGTCCAACTGCGATTCGCCCTAAATCCATTCTGCCAAGCAGAAAGAAGCCCATTGGATTTGGCTTCTTAGCTATAGGTATAACAAGTGCTTTCTTCCATAAAGATGGAAATTTATGTGCGGTAATACATTTAATAGATATGCGTAATAAAAGGAAGAATACAGGGAGGTAAAAGTTTGATGAATTTGATAGGAATATTGTCTAATCCAGTAGCATATGATTCAATAGATTTAATAGCTGAAAGAACTTCAAGTTGCGAGACATTACGAAAAGAGAACATATTCCTTTCCCACTCGCCAGAGTCAATATCCGCCACAGAGGAGGTCGAACTCTCAAGAGGTAAAAAGGCTCGGTTCAGAGTATTTGGTTCAATTTCTGGAACCGATTCTGACTTCCTACCAACACCAATCGCTCGTAAGTATTTCCATAATTGCTTAGGAGCCAGTTCAGAGCTTAGCCTGCCAGCATAGTATCGCTTTTTTTCCTGTCGTACTGCCAGTATCACTTTATTTCTTAAAATCCGAAATTGTTCCCAGTTAGGAGCAGACTTACATCTCCTCCAATGGCGATAAGCTTTGTCCCGTTCTTTTATAAGATTTTTGACGGATTGTGAAAACCAAGGACATTTCGAATTCTTAGCAATTACTCTACGGAGAGGGATATATTTTTCGAAGAGGTACATCACGGGGGTATTGAAATAATCAACCTGATCATCACCTTCAGACACGGAAAAAATCAGATTCCAGTCCAAAGAAAAAGCCTCATCCAGTAACAAAGCTAGATTAAAGTTTTTATAGTCCCTGTATTGAAAAGAGCAGTTCCTATTACTTTGTGAGCTGCACAAATTGTAATTTAGATATAATAAATCGTGATTTGAGACTCCAAGAATGGATAGTTGGTTATGCTCTGTAACCATATTCAGATCACCAACGAGAAAGAGATCCAATAACGAAGCAGAGGTGGGTGTGAAATGGGTTGGTTCATTGTTTAAGGTCAAACTGCTGTAAGTTGGATGTAAAGTTGGAACTTGTATTGCAGTCCCTTAAAAGATTAATGTTAAAATCCCCACCGATAATAACATGAGAATAGCCCGAACAGATCCCCCTTCCTTATTATTCCACTTTTATCAATTCAAAGTCTTTCCCGGTGAACAACCTTTTCCGAGCCTTATTGTAACGAATTACGCGAAAGGGAATGTTTAAGTCATCTGAAACTATTTTTTTGTAATCAGCAACCTGAAAAACAGGAGGTAACGTTTAAACTCAGAAGATATAATAAAACCACTTTTCCATCCCTTGGGGGTGATCGCAGTCATGCCATACCATAATTCTTCTTCCTTTGTTATATCCCGATCAAATCACGAACAATTTCCATCGGAAACTATGCTGTCGCGCGTCCGTACTCACAAAAACCTTAAAAGGGATGGTTCTTGGTCCGACTCAATGGCTCCACTTACTGTAGAGTTGGATTTTTTTTGCCTCTTTCCAGATTATTGCTCCCGAGGATTTTCTTGCTGATTCGGCTTAATGGTCACATTGTCCGTGAATTTGTCTCCATTTATTGTTCTAATACTAAGTTGACTCTTCTGAGATATCTCTTAGTCCTACGCAAATATAATCGAACTTCGCTTTAAAAATGCTTCGTTGGTAATGACTCTCACTTAGACGATGAAACCTAGCTCTTTGATTCGTTTACTGTTGCCAAGCCTTATGGTCCTGAGTGCCTTTTTCTCGACAAGCTCATCATCTTCTTGAAGCATCAATGCCTTTTGGAGGTGAAGTCTTTTCCGTTCTAGTATTTCGTACAACGTTCTTGAACTCTCGACTGCCAAAGATTTGAAGCTTCTCTGTGTTGTTCTTAAAATGCGACACTATTGATTTTAAGTTTCGACAGTTACTAATGCGTTGTAATCATATGGTATGTGTCCGTTTTCTATCTTTAAAACTTAGAAACCATTAAGGAAACTGGTCCGGAAAAATGCACTCCAGTAGGCTGATAAAGGCAGAATGGAATCACTCATTTTTTGGGCAATACTGTCAATTTTAACAGATCGCCGTGGAACAATGTCTGAAGCACAGGATACACCTATGCATAGTATTTCAGGTTAGTTGAAGTCGTCCAGGAATTCAAAACCTTTGATGAATATGTTGAACAAACAGTGTTACAAGACATTAGTTTTTCGGTAGAATGAATTCGCTTCTATTGACAATAAGTTTTCGTTTTAGAAGAGCAACTTTAGGGTTGAATTTTTGCTGTGCGTTTAACATTTTCATTTTCCTTTCATTAAATTAAAACAGAACTGCTTTAACCCAGAATTTAAGACCAGAACTCAGTACGGCGGTAGTTTATTGTTCGACCTTATGTTGGTCAGAAGAAGATTTAAAATTTTGAAAAAAGAAATCAATAATATATGCCTCGGATAATATAGAAAATTTGTCAATTTGTTCCTTATCTAAATAGCCACTAAATATGGGGAGTCTTTTCAGATCTTTCTAACTTACGAACTGACAACTCGTTAATTTAATTGCGTTTCGCGGGGTATTTTATTAAAGGAGCTGACAACCACAAATCTCCATATCGTTTAATAGACAAGACTACAAAATGCAGGCCTCTTGTTGCACATCTATTATTTATTTATTTATGATATTTATCTATTTTTATTTTAATCTTCCAGAAGACGCCGGATAGCCCGAACTCCCCGATAGTATGCGATTCTTACTCACTTAAAATACCTCGCCCGAGAATAACCGAAGCAGACCCCATAAAAACGGGTCCTTTTTCGTGCCATTCCGATATTCCTTAGCGTAAGCCAACTAGGTTCATCTTAATGTCGCCTCTTACTGCCTCATATTTTCCAGGCACAGTCTGCAAGTGTCATCTTCAAAGACAGCTTCTTTAGATGATACCCGACATTACCATAGCCTATCACCAGTGCCGTCAACCATCCCTAACCAAATGAATCCCTTTTGGTAGCACCATCGCTCATTTTTAGGACCAGGCAAGAGTACATGTTGCACCACTGTCTCGAGTGTTCCTTCTTGGCCCATGCATCAATCATACCCGTCACCACTCCTCTACCCATCGCAGGGAAGGATTCCGAGCCATGGAAATTTAAGATCGAGTACTGCTTTGCCAGATCATCTACTTTCGCGTTTCCAATGATTCATGTTTACCCTATCACCTAGACGAGTGTCAACTTATTCTCAGAGGCACTTACGTCATCCATAACATATATGTATCTTTCGACCGCCTGACTGTCGAGCGATGTAAGCATTTTCTTATAGGAAATTCAATCTATCAGGAAGTCCAGTGCATGTATCAATGCCAAGTACCCGGCTTGGTATACTATGTTATAGCTTTCCAGCGCTTCATGATAACTTAGGTTTAATTTCTCTGAATATATACGAGCGCCAGCTCTATCATCAATTCTGGACCTCACCGCGTAAATGATGATATCTTTCGATTAGTCTTAATTTCCTTATCCCATCCATGTGCATTTCAAGTATGATTTATGAGGTCCAAAATTTTCCTGTGTCCAGTCTAATCGAAGAGTTACTTTTGCTGCGTTTTTCCTCAAATAAAGATCCAACAGCAGCTGTCCTAGCAGTACTTCCAATGCGGGAGTAAGTGTGGTGCGAAAAATAATCAACTCAGTACTCTTTTTGCAGTCATTTACCTGGCCACCAGATCACGGTGACATACGAGATGATAGGCCTGACAATCACATACTCTACCACACTGATTTATCGCCCAGTTAAATTTTTCGATCTTTTCCCCAATATATTTATTCAAGGTCAGTTCCGAGTCCAGGAATACAGCCAGGTATTTAACTTTCCTAAAGTCTTTGGGCTCATTGCCAAAGAGTCTAAGTGGGCTTTCCTTTGTAAAGAATAAGTCCTGTTATATATACATCACTGCTCTACCTTTGGGAGGACACTCATCATGATATCTGCTTTTGCGCTCATGGAATTTTTCTTGCTATAATTACTATGTCATTAACATAACCATATGTTGTGTATGCCGATCTCATCAAACCTGTTTAGGAGGGAGTCACAGCCTACTCTAAGCCCGGAAGCTGACATTAACAGCTGAGCATTGGTGGTGTAAACAAACCAAAACTTGCCACAATAGACATAAAGAAAAGTTTGGGAAATTGTACTTTCTCATAGTATTTCTCGCAATATATTTAAAGTCTTGATTTTACTTGAGGTTAACCTAGAAATGTTCTGAACACGTGAACATCATAGAAAGTGTCTCTCTTTTACAATTTTCATGTGTTTTAAAGGGAAAACTCTCTTTTGCTCGTTTTGTTGAAGTATTGATCTTGAAATGTGCCAATGACATCAGCATTTCTCTTTGGTTTTGGTTACGAAAGTGTGCAGTTTTAATTGTGTGTGCAAGGATTGGTTAATCTGTGGTACAACAAAAATGAAACAATGACGAACCGCTTGTTGGTGAAATGGCCGAACTGTCATGTTTTCCGGGTTTGTATCTAGAGTAGGCTCTGAGGCAGTCCACTGTGACGTTCCACAGAATAGGGGATAGTACCCCTTCCTGTGGGCAACCTCTGTTGACTATGCCCCTAGTTCTTGAGTCACCTTTCTGAATATTCACTTGGTTGACGAAAAATTTTTTCTACCTGAATGGGGTGAAACCTAATCCAAGGCAAAAACTGTCATGAAATCAGTTAAAGCATAAATGGAAATGTCGCGAAGGTTTAAGGTTTTACAGACATTGATAAATGACGGACTGAGAGTAAAAGTGACCTATTTATAAGGTTCGGGCAAAAGTGGCTTAGAAAATGTTCCGCGCAAAAACGAATCGCGTGAAATTCCAGGCAAAAACGAATCGTAGAAAATTTCCGGGCAAAAACGATTTAACTACAAAAAGTAATGCAAAGTTAATGCAGTTAAGTAGTTTTTGCCCGGAAATTTTCTACGATTCGTTTTTGCCCGGAAGCTTACGCGATTCGTTTTTGCGCGGAACATTTTCTAAGCCACTTTTGCCCGAACCTTATAAATAGGTCACTTTTAGCCTCAGCCCGTCAAATTTGTATAGTAAAACATAATTCTAAATAAGCAATAGTACGATGGCTGCTCAAAAAGTAATAACAATAGTGAAAATGAGGGGAAAATGTGTTGCGAAGGGTGGTCAACCATGTATAACGATCAATTTCAAGTCGATCAGTGCAGTGCGTGGATGTAAATGACAATTTGCGAAACTTGTAGTAGATATTCGCCTACCATATCTAGCATAGATAAAAAGCTATCGTTATTGTCCGCGAAAAACTACAAATTACGGTTAGGGATCTCGCCGTACGCCTAAACATTTTAGTTGGCTGCACATTTTCGATTTTAGCCAAACGTCTTGGAGATGGATACCACGCCTGCTCACACCGGAGCTCACACTGTAGTGTATTTCTCTAAACTGTATCCCACCCAAGATATGACCTCTTCCGACTTTAGGCTGTTCCTCGAAGTCAAGTTTCCGATCAGATTCAAGAGTAATCACGAGGTCATCAAAGCTGTGGAGGAGCGCTGCAAGGAGCTCGAGAAAGATAGTGTGGCGCTCGTGTTTAAAAAGTATCATGAACGGAGGGAACAGTGCTTAAGAACAGGGGGGGGGGGGGGGGGGTACTTCGATGATACTGCGAAAAAGAACAAGTAGATTTGAAAGACTGAGTAAATAGTTTTTCTGTAGAGCGTTCAATCGGTTATCTAAATCTTTGAATGTAAGTTTTTAACAAAATGTGTGTGCTATGCTATCGCTAGCTATTCCCGCTAGGGTGCATCCCAATCATTACCCCCTCCCGAAATTCACCAAAGCTGGGAAGAATATTTGCGGAAAATAGTTGTAGGTAGCCATAACTTAAACATAAAGACGAGCTGCGGTAAAAAGGACGCTGCGTTTGATTGATTTCTGTTGGTCAGAATTATTTATTAGGAGGATACCATTCTAAGTCGAAGATCTTCACGATTCTGTCGGAAGTCCACTTTTGAAAATTAAATCTAGTAGTCCTAAGAATAACTGTCATTGCAGTTCTTAATTCCCAGCAACATTCTCAAGCCCAGAAAAGACATCATTAGTATCGAAATCGCATCGAAGAGTCTTCACATAGACTGGCTTTTCATCACCCTTGCAAAGCTAGCTATAAATACTAGGTAAGTAGCAGAACTCAATTGCAGAGTAATCGTTTGTGGCAGTACGTTTTGGCGATGAAGGATGATAAAAATTTGTTGCCATCTAATTTATTATTTAAATGACATCTAAAACCCCTTTGTTATTTATGAATCGAAACAGAAGGATATTATTAAGCAGCACTATATTAAATTATATCAATAAAGCCCTACTAGTACTTGTCGGTCATATTTTACGCTTAGCACTGTCATTTGCAATCCTTGAAATGTCATCCAGGTCAGCCTTAACTTTGTCGATAATACAGTCTTAAAGCAATGCAGAGCGTGATTGATATTGTGAGCGTAGCCTCAACGTCTAGGAAATTTATAACTTTCAAATATTTTACCGAAGCGCAAATTCCTTTTCCCATCATGCACTTGGGCATTTCCTTATAACATTGAGAAAATTCATGACTGCAACATAGTAAAAATAAATTGCTCAATATAAAGACAATGTTGGAATTTTCATAAATTCATTACCTATGCTAGGCACTCTAGTTGATAGACCGAAGAACAAGTGGAACAAGAGAGCAGAAATCTGTGAGAAACTCGTTAGCATCTTGGTACGATCAAACCAGGGCATTACAACATCAGTCGCGCCATTAACTGTACATATTCAACCTGGTAAGATAAAAACAGATTGAAAAAAATGAAAGAAACATGTCAGACAACTTCTACTGGATTTCACTGCAAATTATACTGTAAACAGGTAGGCCAAGAAAATGCAGTTGGTTGAAAAGAGCCCGAACGAACTCGGCCGAGCTTGAGGAATTTCGTGGAGCTGGAAGCTGGATCAAAGTGAGTCAAGAGGAAGACAAAGAAGAAGCAGTGGTGCAACAACAACAACAACGAACTATAGTGCTGATCCCAAGTGCACCGAAAGGTTGAGGATAGGGAACGGGAGAGGCAGTTTTTGAGTGCATCTTAAGAATTTAATGGCTCCGCAACGGCCTGCATAAATTTTCACAGCCGTGAGTCCCCCTGCAGTCGAAAACCGATAAAAAAAAACACACAATGTTGGAGGTGCACTATACTACAGCGGAGGAGGCAAATGTGGCCGAGGAGTTAGCAGGAGGATGTGCATCTACCGCCATTACCTGTCATGAATTGTTTATTAACGTGTGCATACAGCCTAGGTGTATTCGACACAGTGCAAATGCAGAACAAGAACAAGACATGCTGTGCTGCGGCTGCATGAAGCTCAAGTCTCTTGCGTGTTGCCAGAGCACGGTACGTGCAGTTACTTGTTGTGCATGCCGGACTTGTCTTCAGCTTGTTTTGAATTTTTAATGCGAAATCGTTAAGATTAGAGTGGACTTAACTACACACGGACCCGTCCGACCTGTGCGGCTTGAGATTTTTGCAAGGGAAAAGTTCCTTTTGTGTGAGCAAAAATAAAACAACTTTCGCAAAGTGCCTGAGTCCTTGACGACTTCCGTTTAACATTTTTCTACACAATCTCTGCCGGGGCAATTGCTCATCAGTAATTTCTTTGCCTGTCCCCGTGAATTATTCAAGTAAGTTTCTTTTCGTGCTTTTACATTTACCTTTCAATTTGTTGTGCAGTAAATTATCAATTTGACCGCTTTCCGTTCTGTCGCAACCAGGTGCGTTGTTGAGCTAGTTAGGCAGTTAAGAGCTACGACAAGATGCTAAGAGCAATTATTTCTTTGACAGGAAAATATCGCGTTGAGCAGAGGCGGCCCATTTCCTTTTCTGTTACCAATTACGCGTCTTATACCAGGAATTTCGTTCTTAATTACTTATGCACCTAAGGACTGGTATAGGACTAATCCAGGTGGTACTATGTATCCGTATGTATTTCGTACAATTTAGAATTGCAACTTTCTTATTGTATTGGCCTGACGACACATGAAACTTTTCTTGTCGGCTCAGCTTCTAAAAATCGTTTCCTTTCCGACGAGTTGGATCAATGCGTTGAGCCGCTCGACCACCATGCCATGGGCCCCGGGTTCGAGACCAGATCTCCCCGTGAGCTTTTATTAAAAAACTAAAATAAACCACTCCGTCTCCGGGCTGTTGTCTAGCCCGCAGCAATGCAAAAACAAGACTCAAGCTTCCTCACTCCCCTTACCCTAATTCCCTTCCGGCCTAAACCATGCTAACGCATCAAAGGGTTGTCCCCTAGGACACATCGTATAAAAAAAAAACAATATATAATTTCTTCGATGATACAGTTCTTATGCTCTTTTATTAATATGGATTCATCAAGGTTTCTAGAAATATCCTCTACAGCCACAATTATTTTCCTGCGAAGTACAACTATGGATACCGCAATTCCTGGAGATTATATTTGCAATCCAATTCTTCACAATCTGGGAGAATACAGTTTTGGACGAGTAAGCCAATGCATTATCATGATAGAAAAGTACATTTTCTTTGGACAAGCGGCTGTATTTTCCAATAGATTTATTTACCAGCTGAAATAGTATGATTTGTAGAATTAACCCTTTTAACTCAAAAGGCGCACTTCATAGGCAGAAGCCTAGAATCAATTGACCTATTCGCCAGGATATAACAATAAATTGAGGCGAATTAGGCTACCACACCAGCATGCAAAAAACGTTAGTAAATAAAAACTAAAACACGCCCACACACAACAATCAGGGATGCACGGATAATAGAGAACTCTTCAGCAAATCCTTCGTAAGAGTCAGGTCAAAAACAGGACACATATTCAACGCTCTACACAATATACACAACAACCTATCAACGAAGCAGTCATCGAAGACTTCGAAGTGTTGGAGGAGCTAAATTCTGCAAATTTTAAGCCTGCACTCGCTGTTAAAGATATGGAAAAGTCGCAGAATTACAAAATTATAGGCTGCAGAAAAACAACAACAAAATATGGACCCCGGATCCTTTTAGAACTGGAGAGTTTATCATGTTTTCTTACCGCCTAGATTCGACGCTAAGATTACTGACCGTTCAATAGACAAAATTAACGCCGGAGGCTTCTTTGTTGAAAGGAATGCAGCAGGTGGCAGCTATTTTAATTTAATGTTTTCTAAGATAACACCTAGCACTGGCTATTATTTAAAATTATAAAGAAATAAAGTATTTTTATTAAATATATGTTTCATTCCATCTCCCCTTACAATCATTTGTCTTTATCTTCTTCGAATCTTTGTATTTCCACAGTTTGGATTGTTCTTTTGCCTCTAGCATGAGCAGAGATGGGAAAAAATAGGAACATTTCCAATTTCTCCAGATTCACCATTCAAAAGCTGCAACAGATGTGCTTAGCAGAAGATTTATTTTGGAGAACTTAGATATTGCACTCCTACAGAAACCTTGTGCTCGTGAAAGCCAAATTAAATTATTTCCATCTAGACAAGGATAAGTTGATTTACACAAATGAACTTGATGTTCCTCGATCAGCGATATTGTTGAAGCCATCAATAAACTTCTTTGCAATTCCAGAGTTCATCAGTTATGATCTAGAAGCTGCTCTAATAGTGGTGCCTACAGTTAGTGGAACGCAGGAGGTAATAATTGTCTTTCCATGGAGATTAAGGAACAGCGCCTCCGGAGGAGTTGAAGCAGATGCTCAATTTTTGTAAAAGCCAGAATAAGCAGTTTAGTATTGGCTGCGACACGAATGCTCATAATAATATTTGAGATAGCAGCCAAACAATAAACGTGGCGAGTACCTTTTCAAATATCTTTAAAAATAACATAGATACAGTCAGCAATGGCAACGAACCCACCTTTTCGTACGTTCTACGTGAATAACTCACATTAGCTAGTCCAAACCTAGGAAGCAAAATCTTATACTGGCATGTGTCAAGGGAGGTCTCTTTATCATTATCATCATAAACATATCAGCAGGAGTAAGACTTCCAAGACTCACTGACTGAGACGCATATGGTTATGACATCAGGAGACTTTTATTTATTTATTTAAGATTCGTCAATAAAGACTTAATGCAAGATTGAAGATTAAATATGTGATGAACAAGATAATAAAAATTAAAAAGTAAATTTAGTCTTAAGCGTAAAACTTAGTAACTAAAAAAGAAGCACTTATCCAAGATACGACCCAAGTTGTTGCTTCAATCGTGGCCGGGAGAAGTCCACATCAAAGCCGGCGAAGTGCTCGTTGAAGAGGAGGGGCATTGCCGTAATAGGCTCGTGCATGCCGTACAGTGTTCGGTAACTGAAAACGTGCAGGAAATTATAAATTCTCAGGGAGTGGGCCGGGACAGAGATGGTGAACGCCCCTGTCAGCTCAGGTGAGTCGGAGGCTGCTATTCGAGCGTTAAAATACTCTAAAAATTGATATAAGAGTTTACCCTGGATTCTTCTAGGCATACGCTCAGCTTTAGTAGAGGACATAGAATTGTCGCCTGCCCAGCCCAGGATATTATCATGGAGTGATGGGTAGACAAAGTTATTACTCTTCTCTCGGAGACATAATATTCCTCCTATGAATTGCCCTAATACTAAACGGAGTTAGGCTAAAACTGTGTAATCAGGTTAAATATGTATCTAGGGCTGGCCCTAGATAGAAAACTTATCTGGAAGCCTTACATCCAGGAAGGAATACGGAAGGCTACAGTGGTAAAAATGCAATAGGGAAAAGATGGTGTATGAAGCCACGCATTGTGCATTGGCTCTACACAAGTGTCATACGACCTATACTTACTTAAGTAGTGATCATCTGGTGGCCATATCCAGTGTCGGCCACCCATCACAAAGCACTGAATAGGGTTCAGAGGATTTCAGCACTGCTGATAACAGGTACCCTTAAAACTACACCTTCTAAAGCCCTGGACACTATTCTCCACCTTATACCGGTAGATCTCTTCGGTAAGTAGACCGCATCTTCAACTGCCATTAGACTCAATCCAGACCTGGAAACGAACTGACTTCGGTCAATCAAAAATTCTGGACGGGAGAACTGCCAGCAACATCGACTATATCTCGCCCAAGCTTTTTTTTTTAAACTAAATTCGACTCCTTCTTTCCCACCAGATCGGAATGGGGGGAAGGTCCTCCGTAATGGGGGGGGGGGGGGAGTCAGGCATCTCTACGATGACGGCTCCAAATTACAAGGCAGAGTGTGTGGAGGTACCTTCTCGGAACATTTGGCTTTCGATATCTCACTTCACTAGCCTGACTACTGCAGCGTGTTTCAGGCAGAAATCATTGCTATAAAGGTAATCGCGGATCGTCTGAAACATTTAACGCTGCCTACAGATATTATATATATTTTCACAGACGGTCAGGCCGCTATTAAATCCCTCATGGGAGTATATACTACCTCCAAAACGGTTGTAGCATGTCGCTCAGCTCTGAATGACATAGCTGAGCATCTGAAAGTACGGCTCATCTGGGTGCCTGGATATAGCCATATTCCGGGTAATTGTAGAGCCGACGAACTAGCGAGACGCGGTACCGCTCATCCTGGTTCGGACACTAACCACCAGCTGGTAAGTCCGCTGGCCACATGCAAACTGGGACCTTTCACAGGCATCTCTCAGGATTGTAAATGTTAGATTTCAGGAGGAACACACCTGCCTGACCACCCGACAGATATGGCCAAAGCTAGACCCTAAACGGTCAAGAGAGCTCATTTTACTCGGACGCAAATTAATTGACGGGCTGAGAGTAAAAGTGACCTATTTATAAGGTTCGGGCAAAAGTGGCTTAGAAAATGTTCCGTGCAAAAACGAATCGCGTTAGATTCCGGGCAAAAACGAATCGTAGAAAATTTCCGGACAAAAACGACTTAACTACTTAACTGCATTAACTTTGCATTACTTTTTGTAGTTAAATCGTTTTTGCCCGGACATTTTCTACGATTCGTTTTTGCCCGGAATCTCACGCGATTCGTTTTTGCGCGGAACATTACCGTGACCGTTATTAGGGGGCACTGCAACATAGGTAGACACGCCGATAGACTATGCGCACCTTCAAACGACTTCTGTAGGAGTTTCCATGACGAAGAGGAAGAGGAAACCATACTCTACCTACTCTACAACTGCCCGGCCCTAGCAAATCGTAGGAACCGGTTTTTTGGCTCCCCTTCTTTGAAGAGCTAACCAAATTAGGCTCCACTGACTCCACCTAGTTTGATTTATCAGGAGCTTCAAATTGATCCCAGTAACAGGTTAAGACTAAACCCTTTTCGTTCCAGACAATATTTATATTGACTTCTCGAGAACTAAATTCCACTGGAGACAGGGAACTGGCTCAATTCACAGAAACTAATAGGGCAATAGGTTTACAGTCTTCTTCTCTAGGGATTTATTTTTATGGGGTCTAATTGCAGCCTGAATTGTGGTATCACAGTGGGCCTCCTTGGCCTACGTGTGCCTTTTTTAGGCAGCCACTCTAACCTACCCTAACCTATATACCTACAGTCATCTGGTGTAGACTTTGAAAAGGGATGGGCCAAGAGAACTACACTAAAAGCTCACTCGTTGCAAGGTCTGTTACAAAGAAAAGTCGGCCAAATTAATTGATAATTTTTTAATTCCCTACTCAGCTTTGCGTGAGCATTTTAAGTGTAAGTGCAAAATGTAATGCTAAAACTCCAAACAGCACTCAAAGCTGAAAACTTTAAAATTTATCCAATTTACTACCGAAGTCGGGAAGTAAACATTAAAACCCGCAGCCAGGAAATGTAGATGGCAATTTGTCAAATCTCGTTTTGACATTATACCTTATGAAGTTAGCAGGGGTTTCTTTCTTTTATAACAAACTGCTTTATCATATATAATAAAAGTTATTAATCAGTGAAAATTTTTACTCGTTCTAAATACTTTCTAGTATTATTATTTAAAATTAATCTGAAATTCCCACAGGTATAAAGATTTTCCAGCACTTACCTAAATGACTTGGAATTGGCTGTCTCCACTCCTCCGATTTGCTTTTCAGGTTGCAGCATTACACTAAACTTCCGGCTTAATCACTTAATTAAATATGAACAAGCAACAAAAGAAATCACAAAATATTATGAAATTAATTTAAAACATGTTTTGCAGTAACATTTATCACTTTAAATAAACGTCCACTTTCACATCCCGAAAAATAGCTTCTCGTAGGCTCACCATTAACCTAAAACCACTGAGGACTAATTAAGACTTATTTACTTTAATATTTTATCCTTACTGTAGGTAGTAAATAACGGATATAAAACCAATCATTAAATTGTTCACTAGTTGTCTTAAATTAAAAAAAAAAAAAGACGTAAAAGTGTGCCGAATTTGACAAGATACAAGTGTTAATCGTTCTGTTTTCTCTACTAAATCATTTTGTCTCGTTCCAACAGAGTTCTTTGCCAGTCCTGCCATTCCATATCTTTACTTGCATATCCCCCTTAACACTCTAATCCTCCAACCTTTTGACAGGGTGGAAAATTCTGACAAACAATAAATTACTGATCGTTTCGTTGGCGGACTTTCGGATCCTATAATTATCGAAAATAACATTAGAAAAAGTTTTAATAATCGTACGACACGTGTCTTGTGTGTTGGTGAGACGTTCTCAAATAGCAGTGTACCCTCGAATTATGTAGCCTTACGGGAATTTAATTTAAAATAGTTCTCACCACATATAGATATGATGATATTATAGGCTGTGGTGACTTCAACGTTAATCTTCTGCACTCTAGACGCGGTAATATGCACTTATATTCCATCCTACAACGATCTGGCTTGCATGTCATTAATTCTATGCCCACCTTCGCAACTTCATCATCAGTATTGGACCTGATCTTAACTACCAATCGAAGCAACGTCCTGTTCAACAATCACTCATCCTAGCTTTTTAGACCACGATATATTGTTTATCTGCTATGACTTCACCACAGACTGCTGCCCTAGAGCCTACAGCATCCCTTTTCGCAATTACGACAGCATATGCACTAATTCACTACTTAAAACGTGCAATAGCCTCCCATCTATCCTCCTTCCTACCAAAACCCTGGAGAGACTCTTAGATATCTATATGTCTCTTTATCAATCCTTCTAAGCTGTCTTTCTCGCATACATGCTTACACTAAAGGTAAGTCCGTAGAGACAGCCCTGCACGAACTTACCACAATCATAGAGCATTTTCTACCACAGAAAGAATGCTCACTTGCAGAACTTGACGATGCTCTCATTGAACTTATTGACCTCATGCTAAAAAGCTGGGTGATCGTCTCAAGTTTGGGAGAATCTAATATCCAAAGAGTAGTCACTAGAGGTACCACTCTGGGAGGAATCCTTTCACCACTCTTATGGAACATAGCTCTGTAAGAGTTACTCACAGACCTGGAGCTGTCTAGTCACAAGGGTATCGCTTACGCCGATGATATTTCCCTGATATGTTCAGGAAGGTATCCCAACACACTGGCTGAAGTGTTACAACACGCCCTCTACATGATATTATCATGGAGTGATAGGTGTGGTCTGGGCAAAAACCCGAACGAAAACAGAGTAAATACTCTTCTTTCGGAGAGAGAAAACACCTCCTATGAATTGCCCTACACTAGACGGGGTTAGGGTGAAACTGTGTAATCAGGCTAAATATCTAGGTCTAGTCCTAGATAGAAAACTTACCTGGAAGCCTAACATCCAAGAAAGAGTACGGAAAGCTACAGTAGCGCAGTCCTCATGTAAGAAGGCAATAGGGAAAAGATTGGGTATGGAGCCACGCATTGTGCATTGGCTCTACACAAGTGTCACACGATCTATACTTACGTATGGCGTAATTGTCTGGTGGCCGGCACTAAATATATCAACTCATAACAAAGCAATGGATAAAGTTCAGAGGATGTCGACACTGCTGATAACAGGTGCCCTTAGAACCACACCTTCTAAAGCCCTGAACACTATTCTCCACCTTCTATCGTTGGATTTCTACGGTAAGAAAACCGCATCCGCAGCCGCCATTAGGCTTAACTCAATTCAGACCTGGAAACGAACTGACTTCCTTCGGTTACTTCAAAATCCTGGACAGAAGAACCGCCAGCAATATCGACTATACCACGCCAAGCCTTTCTTTGAGACTAAATTCGACTCCTTCTTT
Organism: Leptarthrus brevirostris; assembly: GCA_964036015.1. NCBI lineage: Eukaryota > Metazoa > Arthropoda > Insecta > Diptera > Asilidae > Leptarthrus > Leptarthrus brevirostris. The sequence continues at coordinate 21,637,106 of OZ038374.1, forward strand.
CCCACCAGAACGGAATGGGAGGAAGGTCCTCCCCAAAGGGGGGCATCAGTGCATCTCGACACTGACGGCTCCAAATTAGAAGGCAAAGTAGGAACTTTTGGACCTCGATATCTCATTCCGCTTACCTGACTACTGCAGCGTGTTTCATGGCTATAAAGGTAGCCGCGGACCGCCTGAATCATTTAACGCTACCTTAAGACAGCATATGTATTTTCACAGATAGTTAGGCCACTATTAAATCCCTCACGGGACTACGGGAGTATACCACCACCTCCAAAACGGTTATAACATGTTGCTCAGCAGTAAATAACATAGCTGAGCATCTGAAAGTACGGCTCATCTGGGTGCCTGGACATTGTGATATTCCGGGTAACTGAAGAGTCGACGAACTGGCGAGAATTGACGGGCTGAGATTAAAAGTGACCTATTTATAAGGTTCGGGCAAAAGTGGCTTAGAAAATGTTCCGCGCAAAAACGAATCGCGTGAGATTCCGGGCAAAAACGAATCGTAGAAAATTTCCATTTTATTTACATTTTGGAAACCTTTTAGAAGTGATAAAAGTGAAACATTTCATTCAATTTGTGCGATAAGGGAATGGATTAATGAAAATTATTTTATCAATTTTCCAATTTCACCAAAATACTGGCACGTTTCCATAAGAATTTAGCAACACCCTAGCAACTTACGAAATTATCAAGAATTCTTGTTCTCAGGCAGGAAATTCTCCTTGAAAATTAATTTTTTTCAGGAAGCAATTTTAATCCTGGAGAAAATTCCCTAGCAACTGAATTAATATGGGAAAAATCGATAGCCGGGCCCCACTCAGCGCAGAGAACAGTAGTTCCGCTTTAATCGGGGCTTTAAAGGGGGACCACAAGTGCAACAAATTCTAATTACTGAAGTTAACTCAAGTGAAAATCCGCACATCTTTCGATCTCGTTAAATTTCTTTTGCCGGTTGCACGATACCAATCCGGAGGGAAAAACAGTGGCCATTCAAAGAAACCAGAAGAAAATGTCTAGTAAAAAGGCATTTTCAGCACAAAAGCCAAATTCCAGTCTTCTGCTTGTCTAATAAATGAGAGAAAAATAAAAGCGATAAAAAATTCTAAGGTCGTCAGCACAATGTTCCACCCAGGCAAGCCCAGTCAGTCATCCGTTTTTCTCTCTTCTTTGTCGTTTTTTCGTCTCATTTTGTTTTCTTTCTTGCAAACGCATAATAATATTATCCCCCTAACACAGCACTAATACAGCGGCAATGGGCACGTTTATATAGAGTGTGTGATGCAAATAGAACGCTCCGGCTGAATGATGATTTTCACTCTGTGGCATGGCACTGGCACTGGCTGGGCAGCACGGCATCACAGCAAAAAAGTTTTTAAGCCATCAACAAACACACAGTCCGCGTAGTGCTGCTGCCGCATGTTTTGAATCGCATCGGTTCGTACATTTTCTTACGCAAATTGTAATCGTGTGCATTTGCGACGACCTAGCTCGGCAACGGCAGAACATAATTGAGAAAAACATCGGGCAAAGCTAAAAAACCAGAGCCAACACACAACGGGGAGGGAAAAAAGATCAAGAAAAGAAGTTTATCAACATCACACTGTTTTCGTGAGGGAGCAACGAGCGGTAGGGGTGCACCATTCTACTAGACATCATTGCTGCGAATCTCTAAGAAAAAATTTAAAAAAAAAATTCCCTCAGTGCTTTGTTGTCGAATTTAGGGAACTTCTGAAGATGGCCGCTTGCCGTAAAATCGAAATAAGTCAACGTTGCTTGGCCAACGTGTACAATTCACAAACACACCACAGAGCATAAAATACAGTAAAAAATTTTACACAAGAATGTGTCACGTACCCACACAGCGGAAGGGAATATATTGTACACAGGTACACATCATATGTGCGCCATTTTTGTTCTGAGGGATTTTACGAGTTTACTACCAACACTGATGCAACTACCATTCCATTTCAAATCCCAGTTTAGTGTGAATATTTTCAGTCACAAAGTAGCACGAACACATGGGAAAAGTCATAAAAAGTGGCAACTGCAAGCTTTGCTGTTCCGCCAGGGTGAATTAAAAACGGGATATACGGGATATTTTTATGTGGTAACAAATGGACATTTTCTAATGTTACCAGATGATAGAATGCGATCAGTTCGATTTGATTTTTGCATGGGGGAAATTTAACGAATGAAGCTTTCATTGAATAAATTTTAGTTTTAATTATATTTTCTGTAGCCGGCATTATTGAGATAACGCGTTGATTATTACTCCGTTAACCAGGGCAGGTTTTAATACTTAACCGCTTTAGAATAGAACGTAATTAGGAGGCTATGCTACGTTAAATGGAAAAGCAGCACGCAGGATGGCAAAAAACTGTAAAATTTACTTCATATTCTATCATTACTCACGTATACCTATACAATTATTTGTTTAAATTATAAATTAAGTTTTCAGGGACCTGCCTACATATGTTTACTGCCACTGACACTTTTTAAAGCACATAAAATTTTTAATTTGACAATGTACGCACACTCCGGTGTTCTAATTATAAAATAAACGTATGCCACGTGAACTAGAGTTTAAAATTATTTAATAAAACTAAAATTTATTATAACAACGAAAAATTCTTTAAATAAAACTCGTAAAACTTAAGGAAATTTAATTTTGCCACTCTGGCAATACTATTAATGTCATTTCTGAAGGCATGGTGGAGCGGTGGAAATTTTCTTTCCGAACGACGTCAACAGCAGCAAGGCAACATCACACACGTACTCCATCTATCGTGAATTTGTGAAATATTTAGGGAACCGCGGTGTGTGTTGTGTTCGGGGAAAAAAGAATTTTTTTTATTTTTTCTCGCGTGCGTTATTAAGTAATAAAATGTTTTTTCATTGAATTTACAAAATTTACAACGAAAAGTTTCCACTGCAAAAATTTTACGAAGAAGATGCAAACGGAAGTGACGAAAAATGATTCCAAAAGCTATTGAGTTCCATGAAAAACGTGACAAAGGTTGATATTCCGAGTGCAAAATCACTGTGCTACTACGGTTAAAAAAAATAATTGCACTGTTCCAGTTTGAATTGAAAACAAATTATATCAAAAGGGAAAAAGTGTTTAAACGCGTTTTTCAAGCCTTTTGAACAAAAAAAAATTTTTCTTGTTCTTTTGTGTGGTTGTAGGTGCGCTCCCAAGAAAATTCTTCCAACGCGACTCCACCAGATGGTTACAGTTAGGAACGGGTACGGAGGAGCTGCTTTTTTGAGGCGCAGTTTAGTGTGCCCCCGATCGTGAAATAAAAAAAGAATTTCCAGAAAAATTTTTGTCGCAATTATTATCCTTCTTGGCTTGTGGGATGCATTAAATGTGCTGAAAGTGCTTTAAAGTGTTGAGTGAAAATTTCCATTTTGTGATGTTTTCTGCGGCCAATTTGCACTGAGTACCTACGTACGTACAAAATATATTTTGGTATTTTTTTTTTTGTTTTTGAAAAAAAGGGTGGTTTCCTTGTGTTTTGTTCGAAGGATTCCCGAGGTCAAGGGAGAAAGAGGAACCACACCATGATGATGAGGAGATGGTGGTGGCGGCAATGGAGCACTTTCGATCTGGTCCGGTCAGTCCAGAGTCCACTTTAGCGCTCTTTCGCCTACATTTATTGTACGTGAGTGTGTTTGTAGCTTAAATTTTCTTTGATTTTTCCTCGTATCTTTTCAAAAAAAAACAAATAATTCAATAGTTTTCTAAATACGCTCACGTTAGGGAAAATATAAAATTTATTGCGTGGTTTTTTCCCTATGAAAAACTAATAAGATTTCGCTTGAATTTTTGCGATTTAATTAAATTCCTTGCAAGTTTTCGTGATATCCAAGAATGATGTAAATATTTTTGATATCTTACATGTGCTTATCACCAAAACTACACCTGAAAAGCTTGAGTGGATCCTCAAGCCAGGATCGCAAACTCCACTATCCCTCTTTCTCCATTCCCAGAGTTTTTTTTTTATTCGGCCACAAAAGAATAATAATTTTTTCATTTACCAAAAGAAACAGAAATAAAAATACTTTGCAAATATTTGAAAGGAATTTTGTGAAGAAAAATTACCCAACACTAATCGATCGGGGAGTGATAAAAGAAAAAAGTTTAATTTTTGTGTATTTTTTGCAACGATTTTAAGTGATTTTTGTACGGAAAAGTTTTGGAAATTGCCTTTTTGAAATGAAAGCAAAAAAATCGAATTGAAAGTGCTTCAGGAAGTTCTGATTTTGTTAGTTGTGTGAACGGAACCACAGTTATTTTTTCATTACTTTTTCTTTTCCGGTTATTTATCGTAACAAAAAAAAAATGGTGAAGTTAACTAAAATTGTGTCCAAAGAAAGCAAAGCAAATAAAGAATTGTGAGAAAAGTTGAAAAATTTTTGTGTAAAAGAAGTGTGCTGCAAGCTTTTCATAATTTTGTGTTCCCTCACCACGAAATGGAGAACGTTCAGAGATTAACAAAGGATCGTCGTTTCTGAAAATGTAAGAATTTTTATTTATTTTTTAGTATTAGAATAGTTTTTAAGGATTTTCTGGTTATCGAGAAATAATTCAGCTTGGACGTACTGATTTACATTTTTTAATTTCGATTACATAATCTTGAAATCAACTTTTCTGGTAATTTATTTGAGTTCATGCCCAAGATACGGGCTCTGTACCACTAAAAGCCGATAATTCTTGTTTTCTTTAGTCTTAAGTTTTATAGAGCTATGTAGATTGAAATCAATCAATTTTAACTGAGAACTATCATATTACGTAGGCAACCACAAAGATGCTTACACCTTTTGTAACTGCAACTTAGCTCCAGACCTTCTGTGACCAGAAATTTATTTATTCGTAATTTCTAGTGCAGTTCCAACCTCTTTTTTTGGAGACTGATTCCAACTACATCTTACAATTGCAAATAACACGCTTCGCATTTTTATGAGTTTATTCCCCAAGTAGCTACTTACTTTCAGTCATCTTTAGTTCTAGAATTTTAAATAGTTTTACAGAGAGCAGTAAAGGATTAGCTTTAACTGGAGATTTTTCTAAAATCGCGTCCCAATGCTAGGGCCATCTTTAAAATTAATTTAGTTTAGGTCTAATCCCTTATTTGAAGAGCTAACCACACACATCAGAGACCTAGCTCGTTTAATCAGGAGTTCCAAATGGTTCCCAACGACAGGTTAAGGTTGAACACCCTTCCCATTCCAGCCAAATTTATTTTGGCTCCCCGCGATCTGGTTCGATTGGTTCACCCTCTTCTTCTCAGGTATTTTATGGGGTTTTTAAAATTTTTGTGGTATCACAATGGGCCTCTTTGGCCTAAGTGTGCCTTCTTAGGGAGCCACTTTAACCTAATCTAACCTTAGGCCAAATGAAGGCATATTTATCGCCTTTTTTTTTGGAAGTGCATCTGCAATTTCATTATCTTCCTTTTCTTTGTTTTCTGGCAATCATTACAACCTTCCCATGATCATTATTATTTTATTTCAGCTAATTACAAATAATCCATTTAAAAAAGTAAAAATTAAACGATCTTAATGCCAACAGTCATCGTGGAGATTATGGTCATTCTCAGGCATCAAAATGTAGGTAATATTTCAAACATCTTCAGTCTGGATTTTCATCTAAAAAGCTTTGTAGAAAATGGGTTAGTCCCTGCCATCGTTTTGGATCTAACCAGAATTACTTTCTCCAGTTGCGCTCCTTTTTCTATCCACACTCGGCTATCAGTGCAGACAGGGGCGGATTTACACATTTCTCAAGTATAGGCTGGTAAATTTTTGCCACCCTTACCTCCACAATTTCATGTTCTAGATTATTATTACACGGCTCAAGAAGTGGATATCTCACAAATTTTACAATTTATAGCATTAAAAAACATTTTTTGTGAACTTAAGTAAATGTACTAATAGCTGAAAAAGTCGAATTATACATTATTAACCTTCTTCAGTGATTTCACTTCAGCCATTTTTGAGGCCGCTCGACTAGAACCTACCCTTAACAAGGAGTTCAAAGAATTTCTTCCAAAAGTTCATGAAAAAGACATATTATTGTGTTTCCCTAAAATACGACACCAAATTGTTAATTAAGTCGGACATTTTTTAAATTCACTTTACAAAAAACAATAGTTTCATAAAAAAAATTAGATACTGGTGGCCCCGTCCAATAAAGGACACACTTAAACCTGGAATAGGTCCGTTGTGATGCCACAGCAAGATATCCCACAACTCCTTAGTGAAACCATTTGGAGCCGTCGATAAAGCGCCTAGTCACCTAAAAAGACCTTCCACGTGCGTTCCATCTAGGACAGATTACGAGCAGAGGAGGTGAGATATGGTCTCCTCCTCCTTCTCGTCCTCGCAGTTGCTGCAGAAGATATTTCAGTAGTTCTTATCTATTCCCTATTAGCATGATTACCTATAAGGCATTGACCAGTGATCACCCCTATGACTACGCCTACGTTGATACTGTCCATTGAAACTAGACGCTTAGAGCGCTTAATATCTAGTTTAGGTCAGATACGTTTGTTCGTACGGCATGTAGTGCCATTTGCCCATCTACGGTTAGTCTGGTTTGTTGCCCAGGAATTACCCCAAAGTATGTAGCGCGCAAGAGACTTTCCCAAGGGGGCTTTACCCGGTTGGATCTCAAGTATAGTACCGTGTCTAGCGAGCTCGTCTGCTACACAATTCCCCGGATTGGCACTGTATCCCGGAACCCAGCACAGGTCTATATGATACTGTTCTGACAACTCATTTAGATAAGATCGACAGCTAATCAAAGTTTTCGATGTAAATGAAACAGATTTTAGGGCTAATACCACAGCTTAACTATCCATCTGTATGCTAACTATATTTTCCTACATGCTATTTCTCTCCAGCCAAATCAGGCCTTCCTGGATTGCCAATACTTTCGCCTGGAACACACTAAAATGATCGGGAAGGCGAAAGAATACATCAATCTTCAGCTTTTCTGAGCAAATGAGGCCACCTATCTAGCTTGCCCTGTAGCTTCGTACTGTTCGTGTAAGTCTGGGCAGATTCAACAAACATAAGTGATAAAAAAACTGAATTCATGCATAATTAATACTTCTTTATTTCGAAATAGTTAAATTCAATTCTTGTTGGTCAAAAGGATGGTAAATTATGACAGCAATTCGCGCAACATGGCATCCATCCGAAATTATTGCACAGACCTTGCATTAGGTCTGTTCCCGTACCTGCAGAGATTATAAGTGCTTCGAAGAAAACTGCTGAAGAAAAGTGTTCCCGTATTCACTTCTCCAAGGAGTTTTTGTTTACGTCACAACTGCCCCTCCTGCAGAAAATTTAAGAATTCTGCTGCAACTTTGACCAGTTGCAATATGGTTCTTCTTCTTCTCTCTGTCAAAGTGACAACTGGCTAAACGTCAATTGAGTGAAATTGAAATTTGTGAATCCAATTTTTATAAAGTTTTATATCCTAAAATTTAAGCGTCGGATTAAGGAAGTGAAGTAGCCTATAAAGAAGAACTGTGATTGTTTAGTTTCCATATATAGGAAACGATTTTTTAATCGAGCGGATTTTTTAATTCAATTTTTAAGAACCCACGGGGAGACCTGATCTCGAACCCGGGAACCATGGCATGGTGGTCGTGCCGCTCAACCAATTAATCCAACTCTTTGATAAAATTCAAAAAAAGTTAGGAGTGTTAACTGTGTCCAGTCATTAATAGTCCAATCTTTGAATTGTTCAACGAATTCCTTCCTTAATTCCACCTTTATCCACTTACAGTATCTGCCCAAATTACTTAGAATATACATTTTTGGTACTTTTAGATAAAATCTTATTTATTTAATTATTAGTTATAATTATTTATATTATATTCTCTCAATACTCAGAAGTAGAAGGTAAGTTCACCTTATTTCAGCATTTCATTGTGAAATGTTGGTGATCCTTGGCATATTTTTCACAAGCCCGCTAGGTGCATTCTTTTCGACATCTGTGTTAACAGAAACTGCGGCGCGACAACAAAAATGGTTTTGCTAAACGAGACACTGAACTTAGTGATACTCCCTGTATTCTAGATATTCCGCTAATAAATTGCTTTCTCGATTCTAATAAAGCTTGGCCACAAAAAGTGAGGGCATAGAATGGCTCATTCGTTTGACCATGTTCGACCACTCATTATTTTTGTTTGACCACCTATTGTTATCTTTTTATAGAAGAATTAATTTTCCGGAGCCAACTTCATGCAGCCCCGACAAATTTGCAAAATAAAATTTTCCGTTGCACAATCGTTAGATCTTCGTTGCACCATGTTAAACTGCCAAAAATTATTGAAAAAAAAAGTTATTGCTAAAATCAAATGTTTTTTTTTTAATTTTCCGTCAGAGCTAAGTTTACATGGCTCTAAAATCCAGGGGGTGAGTTTTTGGAGGAAGATGATATTTTACCACGTTTGACCAACACCCGTAAATTATTATCGTTAAGGGACTTTTCTTTTCAAAAAGTTCAAAATATTTGATTTTTTCTTTTTTTACATAAAAGTGGAAACAAAGTTATACCTATATTTGTAAGGATACCTATACGCGTTTTATATGCAAAAATTAGGTTACTCACAAAACTGTAAACGCGTTTATCTCAATTTTTTTGAATTGGCTCAACGAATTTTAATAATCCAAAAACCATTCGATTCGTCATAAAAATATTAGTAACTAAACATTTAAAAATATTATGTTACACACCCCTATTTTTTATACAGGGGTAGTTTGCCCTCAAAATATGATTTTTAAGAAAAATATGATAAAAATATTAAGAATAAAATGTTTTTTAGGTTAAGTTACTAGTATTTAGTCTTAAGAATAAAATCCCGTTAGAATTGTTACTCTATCTGCTACGGGCAGCCCAAAAACTGTGGAGCCGTTTCAAAAGTATCTTTTGCAAAACGCCCTCTGAAGTGGTCAAAATGTACTAAAACTACAAAAAAAATAATTTTTATATTCTTAACATGTTTTATAAGAATGCCCAAAAGGTATCCAGGTCAATAAATAAAATAGTCTTTTAACAAAAAAAAAAATTCAAAAGTGTATTTTTTTTTCAATTATGAAAAGAAAAGTCCCCTTAAGAACAAAGCTATTTCCAAAAAGTCCTTTTCTCAATCGCTGCCATGTTTGATTGGGGTTTTTAACTCTACAGGGTGAATTTTTTAATTAAAAGAAAGTTTTACCTTTTGGACCACAGCCGACAAAGGGTGGGCCTCCCTTTGGTTTATATTTTGTAATTATTTTCAGAATGAACATAAATAACATGGCTGAATATTCTTGGAAATAACTTTTTTCTTAACGATAATAATTTATGGTGGTCTAATTCCTGCGGGGGGTGGTCCAACGTGGTGAAACGTCATCATCCCATAAAAACTAACACCCTAAATTTTAGAGCCAAGTGAACTTGGCCCCGGTCGAAAATTGTTAAAAATAAATCGATTCTTGGAAATAACTGAGCTATTCCATGCCCCCCGACCGTCACTTTTCGTGGCTAATTTTCAGATCTGAGCTTGTATGGCTGTCCATTTTTACAAACTTTTATTCAACTTGCAATGTATGTATGTATGTATATATGTAACTAACTAGCTATGTTTGTGCGAGTGGAATCTTGCAACTCAATTTTGAAGCAGATATCTTCAACCGATTGAGCTAAAATTTTGTATACAAGTTTAGTTTGGATGACCGTACCACACTTGTCCTGCTTCATGCCAGTTTGTTGGAGAGAGGGCGTGCAGGGGTGTATAGGGAAACCCGCACAGAATTTACCTATTTATCGATGCAACGGCACACATACATTCAAAGCAAGATTTATTTGAGTTCGGAAAATACTTTAATATTACCACTACACACTACATTTCGTGTTCTACACAAAATCCGACACGACAGGTGTGGGTCTAGTGCGGACTTCATCGCGCGGAAGCACGACAAGTGTGGGACGGCACTTACAATATGGGTATCAATTGAAAGGTCTTGCTGAGAATAACTCGAAAAATAAAGTGACGTCACTCTCAATCCAATATGGCGGACTTATAAAGTTGTCGGACTAAGTTTTTTATGCTTTCCTACAATATGGGTATCAAATGAAAGGGCTTGCTGAGCTCTGGTGAATGGTGCCATTGTACATATTACAGAAATCATATGGCCCTGCTTCCGGAGAGCAGAAATGTATGATACTGACATACCATCCGTCCGTATAGACTTCGGTAAAGACGGTGTTCATCTCATTCAACCCAAGACTGCAATTTCCAGCAAAATATAGTCACGGCACTGTAGAAGGAAGAATGCTGCCAATTATATTATGTTGGGCTTGCACAGTACAGAAAATGCAGGGTAGTACTGTCGACCATGCCGTTGTATACTTAGGCTCGAAGCTCTTCGCTGCTGGTCAAGCATAAGTGGCCTTAAGTAGGGTAAAATCATTAGAAGGACTCCTTATTGAACTGTTCGAAATTAACTGGCAAACGAATTTGCAACAATGATGCGTTGAATGAGAGGAACAGTCTGAGAAACCTGTCCAGCAATATATATATATATATATATATATATATAACGTCATTACATTGTCGCGAGATTTACCTGTGTAGATAAACAAGTAAATTAAATAACTTGATCTGATTGATTTTAATTTTTAAAATTTTCAAACTAAGTAAGTTTAAAGGAAAAAAAGCTTGGAAATGTTTAATAGCAGTGTCTATTCGCATCATCCGTATCCGTATACAGAACTTTTACACGGAGTACACGACGTTCCGTCAAATTTTTATTAGACTTTCTGCGAGGAAGAGGTGTATTAATCAGGCTTTAAGTTCCTTTATTAACTGGAGGGCTGCCCTCCTCCCGACATTTGTATCCAGAGTAGGCTGTGAAAAACTATTGCCAGTAATATGAATATGGAAGTGACTATTTGCACTTATCGTGTACTTCCGTGTAGTCAATGTAAATGTTGCGTGTACACGAACACGGACGATGCGAGTACTACCAAACTTAAAATATAGAACAGGTCTTCAAAACTCTAAGAAAAAAAAAATTGGCCACAACAAGAATTTTACAAAATTAAAAAAAAATTTCTGCCCACCATATCTCACTATGATTTTCTTATGCATTTTGGCCCCTAAACACGGAAATCACACTCAACAATTTTTTTTATGGAAGCATTTTTGAAATAAAAATTAAAAAAAAAAATTTTTTTTTTATATTTCGAAGTTTTTGAGTATATCTCGAGTTCTAATAAACCATTTTGCATTTAATGGCAGTAAAGCATGCTACAACTTTCTTATAGATACTTTTGAGATTGGCACATTAGTTCAGATGCTAGCGATTTTAATATGTTGATAAAGTCGTTTTTTGTGGCCAAAATGTAGGTCGAAAATTCACATATCGTCCTGAGAAAATTAGAATTTTGTTTGAATTATTCTACATGAAGCTGACACTCAAACGATGCTTTACTGCCATTAATTTAAGTGCTTCTTTTGCCAAATCGGTCAATTAGAACTCTAGAAATACTCAAAAACTTTCAAACATTTGAAATTTTTTTTTTAGAACTGGTTCCATGAAAATTTTTTTATATGATTTTCGTGACCAGTGGGCCAAAATGCATGAGAAAATAATAGTTAGATATGGTGGGCAAAATGGCTGTAAACTAGTGTAATTAGCGAATGATATAAAAAAACACAAATTACATGTTTTAAACTTAAAATACAAGAAAACGATGAACAACGGATAACATTTTTAGTGCCATGAATTAGGTAATAAGCAAGTAATATAGTTATAATTTAAAAAGGTTAGATTCCCTAATAACTTTAGGTGTACACAAAAATAAAAATTCTTAGCAAATTTTTATTAACAAAAGTAGTTGTTCCAAGTAGTTTGGGTAGATACTGTAAGACTGTTTTATTTTACTTTTCTACATCGACATCGTGTTATAGTAATCTGGCTTTTCCTCTCGGCACTTTCTGTAAGTTTTCTGTTTCTTCCAGAATCTTCATTTTTAAACTCTTTGACACTAGATTGTATGCTGTTTCACCCGTTGATTCACTTGCCTCCAATAAGTTTGAAACCTGCGCTTTTATTTCAACTGATAACAATTTCATTGTGTTAAGTGAATTCTAAAGAGCTCTAAGTAGGTACAATGTACAACTGAATTATTCAGCAATGCTCCTTGTAAAACTAAGCCATCTTGCTTTCGCTTCCTATAACGCGTTTTTAATTTGTATTTAGGAATACTGATTGAATTTCTTTATCTCAACTTCCAATCATACCTTAACTTAGTTATTGAAAAATTCAATTTAAAACTGGAATCTGTATCTGTTATGATTACTATGTTAACCTTCTAGAAAAAAAATACTAGTAAACAAGAAATCAGGGCAAATAACATTAAACCCTCTTTGGTGGCATCCCTAGAGGTTTCAAAACATACGCAGACAAGGTTTTAAGTGCAACAAAATGGATTTTGTAGTTATAAGAAGCTTGTGGAATGTTTCACTTTTTTTTACACCGACCGTGTTGAAAGACCACATTAAATAATATCGCCAACAATAGCTTTCAGAGATGTACATATGTAAGTGTAAAGGGCGTCGGTTTATTCAATGCTAATTAATGACTCACTTACTGCAAATTCCAAATTCATGTGAACATTTTAAATTTACAATTCGAGGGATAAAACTACCTGCCAACGAATTAATTCGCGTGTTTTGTTGCTTCGGAGCGTGCGTTCAAATGTTTCGTTCAGAAATACGGTTGTAACCGAACTAATTAGAAGCAGCTCAGATCTGAAAACGCCGCAGCAAAATTTTATTGTTTTAATGCATAATTCAAGCTGTGTGAATCTGGCACCCCAAAATTCGAAAATTTAAAATATTGGATTCGATTGACCACCGAGTGACCACTATTGACCACCCTCCAGTCACGAAATATGCGAAAAAATTGCATGGGTAATTTTGTTGGATCTGATCGAAAAATTTATAAACATTCGGGGGGCGCAGCGGTGATAATGACTTTGAAAGTATATTTCGTTGGGAGGGTGGTCAGTAGTGGTCACTCGGTGATTAATCGAATGCAATATTTTAATTTTAAATTTTCGAATTTTGGGGTGGCAATTAATGAATTCTGTGATCTTGTTTGCCTGAAATTCTGAATCTACCTCCATTTCTTATTTTGTAGGTTTGATAATCACGTATGTCCCTGATACATCAATTTAAATAATTAAGAACTAGACCAGACTTCACTTTAAATACAAAGGCGGAGTTGAATCAATTCGTTGAGCGGCACGATTACCATGATATGTGTCCCAGATTCGACACCAGGTCTCCCCGTCGGTTTTAGTTAAGAAATTACAATAGACATTCAAGTTTCCTCACTACCCTTACCCTAATTATCTTCCGGCCAAAACTATGCTAACGGGTTGTCCCCTAGGCTTTGGCCACATCGTATAAAAAAAAGGCATTCAACATGCCTAATATGAATTCTATCACTCGTGTAAAAATAGCACCGCTTTTTAAAAAAAAAACAAATATTTTATTAGAGTTCCAGGTAGATACTACAGAGTTCGGGAGCTCTCCATTGAAATTTTGAATATTTAGTTCTGGGAAATTGTAGGTAGAAATTATAAAAAAAATACGACGTTAACTTCATGCAGCGCCGCTTTTTTTGAAGAAAAAAAAAACAAAAGTTGTGACATTTTTTTTCGACGTATTTTGAAGAGTTTTAGAGTTCCTGGTAACATTTGAAAAAAGTTCCGGACAATTTAGAAAATTATAATTTTTTCAAATTTTCTGTTCACTTGACAAAATTAAAAACTAATATCCAGCAGACTTCTGATAAGAGTTCTAGGTAGCGCTCGTTGAGTACTACAAAATACCCATGAAGAAGAAGAAGAACTTCCCTCGATTCGAGACAACGATTGCAAGTGGACCTAAAATTTAAAGTGGATTTCGAACTATTGACATTACTCTGCAACCCAGGTGGCATTTTGATCTGTTTTCAGCAGAAAACAACCATGAGTCGCAGCGCGCCGGGTGGATTCGAATCTTGGACCTCCGGATTGGTATGCCGACACGTTTCCACTTACTCCACCAACGACTCTTTTCAGTGGCGGCGAACCGCGGCACTTCTATTTTTATTAACGATTAACTTATCAAGTGCTCGATCAACCTCGTTTTGTAAGCTCACAGCCAGTCGGTCTACCGTTAATATGTAGTTTTGACTAAATTGTTCCACCTCAATTTCCTATCCAAACTCCTCTTTTTTATATCTGAGCACCTTGACATGCACTCACATACTCACAGTAATCAAAATAGGCGGTAGAACGAGCCAACATAGTATTTTTTTTATACGATGTGGTCAAATCCTAGGGGACAACCCTTTGATGCGTTAGCATGGCTTTGGCCGAAAAGGGGTAAGGGAAGTGTGGAAGTGCCGCGAGCTAGACAACAGCCCAAAGACGGAGTGGATTATTTTTAATTTCTTAATAAAAGCTCACGGGGAGACCTGGTCTCGAACCCGGGACCCATGGAATGGTGGTCGTGCGGCTCAACGAATTGATCCAACTCCGTCTCCAAATTAGACCTTTTGCATCTATGTTAAGGGGTATTGGGCAGTGACCACATTTTTATTTTTCTACAGAAATTGAGGAATGATTTTCTTGGAATCTAAAAACAAATATTATTCAAAAATTAAAAAGGAAATGGCAAAGCAGCGCACGACAAAACGGTGGACACGATACGACCCCCTCAGTTATCAAAAACAAAAATTTCAACAGTTTTATTACTATTAATGCCTTTGGCTATCGTTCTTCTGTCGAGAAGTTTCAATATTGGAATTACAAAAATGATGCATTTTTCGGCGTTAGTTTTTTATTTAAATGTCTTGCAAAAACAGAACAAAACTTGTATCATCACAATCGCCATATCGTATCATCACAATTGAAGGCCCTGCCAAACTTTCACGTAGATCGGTTCAGTCAAAATTGCGATATTGTGGCCACCGAATGAATATACATTGTTTCGAAAAAAAACGCGTTTAAAGGTTTGTTATACGGTTCGGTGTTTTTAAAAATTTAAAAAAAATTGATTTTTTCAAACCGCACTGCGCAATACCTCAATAAGCCTAACAATAATTTTAAATCTGCAGACAACATGACAACTGACGGATTCAAGACCAGGTCTCCCCGTGGGCTTTTAAAATTGAATTTAAAAAAATTTCACTCGTCTCTGGGCGGTTGTCTAGCTCGCAGCAATGCAATAACAAAACATTCAAGTTTCCTAACTCCCCTTACTCTAATTCCCTAGGGGACAAAACCATGTCCCCTAGGCTTTGGCCACCTCGTAAACAAAAAAACTCACAAAAATAAGTATATCATTTCAGCCTCATAATGTTGAATAATGCACTTATTAAATATATTTCGCTATCTCAATTCTTTGGTACCCCGTATCCTCTTGTAAAGTGTGTGGATTAACTTCGCTCAATTGAGGAATTAATGTTGCAAGTGGGTGGCCCTGTTATCTATTGCCAACAGAAATTAATTCTAGTAGCCACCTAAATTGGAACCTACGGTTTTCGTTATAACAATTCAGACCAGATTAAACATCCAAATCACTTCATCAACCAGTATGGATCGTGCCCATGTAAATGTGATTTGATATCTATTTTTTAATCCGCTTTTTCCGTAGAGTCAGTTATGGTGATTTTGTATCCTGAAAACTAGGTATAGAGTTCCTTTTTTTGTCCAACAATGTCTCTTCCTTGCAAAATTACGTTGTGGTATACATATGGAAAATCCGGAGATAATACATATTTGCAAACCTAATAAGGAAAATTATGTAGCGTGAAGTTCCGGTAGGCTTTCGGTTTTAATTTACCTTATAAGTAGAACAGACTACAAGCTTATATAGCAAGAGAATTGTGAAATACATTACGTTAAAAGCTTCTGTTCAGGGCCGTTCATAAACGCAGGTTTGCGCATCAGCTCTACAATTCAGCTGAACAGAGTTCAGCGTGCGTTTTTGAATGGGCCCTCCGCTTTGTGCAATTACAGAGTCATTTCGGTAATTTTTCTGTCTTCTTGTTTGGTTTCACATTTTTGGTGCTATAGTCATGTCAGGTCGTATGAAGGCTGTGTCATTTGGTTGTGTTGTAGATGGCGCGATAAATGTTTAATTTATACATTCGTTCACAAGAATACATTATACTGACTGCTGATATTTAATGATACCAATTTCACCAATTGTCACACAAAGCAGACGAATTAAAGTAGCAACCTTTGCATCAGTTTTCCCAAATACGTCATATATGTATCTGTTATAAGCTTAACAAAAACTAATTCAAAAATTCGCTAGAAATAGCATACAATTAAGTTTTCGGTTTCGTTATCTCTATCTCTCTCTAGTTCCCGTAACACCTTGTGGGACATGAGGCGGAAGAAATATTTATTTCACCCGATTCTAGACAACGATTACAAGTGGACCTACACTTAAGTTTGGATTCAGAACCACTGACATTTTTCTACAACCCCCCTGGCCTTTTTGTCGTAATCTGTTGTCAGCAGAAAACAGCCATGGGTCGCCGCTGGTGGGATTCGAACTTGTGACCTCCGAATTGGATGGCCGACACGTTATTACTTACTGCACCGCCGACTTGCATGCAACAAAATTATTCATGTCTCATTGCAATAGCATTTGTTGGGCAATTTTATACCTCTGCCCTCATATCATTTCCTTCCACTAGTTAGTCGCTCTAATCTTTCCCATGATTTACATATAATTGTAATGCTTCGTACTAACGAATAAATTTCTATTCTCTTTTACCTACCTCTCTTATTTTGGCGTTAACTTTTGAAGAAAGTCATTTAAAATTCAGAATAATATGACGATAAGCGCACTTAGCCTTTGTAATGACACGACGGAATCAGTAAAAACCTGCCGTAAAAAAGTATATAGCAATTTTTTTTTTAATAATTGTTTTAATGTCTGTCTTCTGTAAAGATAACTTTTACCTACTTAGCTTTTACTGAATTTGTTTTGTCATAAAGCTATGAGTGACACATTCCTTTCAGAAAAGCAATTAAAATACGAAATGGCTTGTCATATGTACTCAAGTGAAACTCACATAAGTAAAACATTGACGTCATTTAAACAAAAGAGTCTAGACAGATTTTTGATGCTTTTAACTACTCCAGAGACAGGTGTTGTAGTGGTAAGTTAGATTGGATACAATTTGAGGTAGGAGTTCTCCATACGCACCAACTGAAAATGATGTATAGACTAAATCGACATGCAATCGACGAAGTAATAACTACGTTTTCTTTTTAAGGAAGCAGCTATGCTAAATTTCGCAGTAATAAGTAAAGAAGTAGATTATTTTTGGCACTTAAAGCTCACATCAAGTTTAATATCTCAGTACCTACGTATTCGAAAAAAAACTTAACTCTACCGCCAGAAGTGGGGGAGCAATATACGCATAAAGACAAGATATTTGACGGGATGAGAGTAAAAGTGACCTATTTATAAGGTTCGGGCAAAAGTGGCTTAGAAAATGTTCCCCGCAAAAACGAATCGTAGAAAATTTCCGGGCAAAAACGACTTAAGTACTTAACTGCATTAACTTTTGCATTCGAAACATATTTAGTTAGTTATCAAACAAAAAGGCGATGCTAAAACTCACTGACCAGTGTCTTCATCAAAATCATATAAGATTGGGTGCAGCCGATCCAAACGGATTGGGTGCTTTCAGCCCTTTTCCAGGCCCACGCAAACGTAAATAGTGATGTGCTCCCGCAGCGAGTACCACATAAAACACCACAAGGAGCAGTCAGAATACGGTAGCGAACGCAGCAACAGAACAGGAATCCAAGAATGAGAAAAGTTACATCCTCAATCCTTTTACATTTCCATTCTTTAGTCAGACAGATCACAATGAAGCAGTAACAAATCTATTGTAAGGAGCCGTTCAAGTATTACGTAACGCAATCAGGGGGCAGTGGGGGGTAAGTAATGAGGCAAGCCATTTTTGTTCTAATTTCGGTTAAACTGTAACTATTACAAGGAGATCATCTTGCTGATAAATTTTACAAAGCCTCAGAAATATTAGATAAATGATAGGATTGTACTTTTGTTGGATGAAGCAATCTGGCCACATGATTTTAAATTTGTTCTGGTGTGAATTGAACAACAAAAATTTACCAAAATCCTCGGCTGAAGGGAGGCACAGACCTCACCTGCTCTGATATTGCTCACTATTCAGCAAATTTGGGAGATCTCATATGAGCAGTGTGTCAGGTCCATTTTGGATGTTATCTCGAAAATACCATCCAATTTCGTCCTCGAAAATAAAGAAGTAACTACTGGGTACCTTACAGTCTAATCGTCAAAAAATAATCTCATATTGCATAGAGATGGTTGGGAATGCGAAGCTTTAAAATGGAAGGAATATGTGGTGCTCATATTAATATGCGGTGGAGTAAGTGATAACGGTCCGAATCCCACCGGCGGCGACCCATGGTTGTTTTTTGCTGACAACAGAGTGTTGCAGAGAAAATGCCAATGGTTCGGAATCCACTTTAAATTGTAGATCCACTCGCTGTCGTTGTTTTGAATCGGTGAATACCCCTCCATGCCAAACAAGTCGATACGGAAACTAGAGAGAGAGATATTAATATTAGGGGTGGGGGGGGGGGGGGGGGAGACAGAGTTGATGAAGTGCGTCTGACATAAAATGACTATAGAAGACCACGAGTGCAAAAATCTGATACTATGATCCTCGTAAGAGGGAGAAAAAAAAACTTTGTTCGATTTGATGACAAAGAATGACAGTGGACAATAGGTACAATTTAACGCGGATTCCGATCTACCGAACTTTCAATGGCCTTGCAGCGTATTATATTGTCGAATGATTAAAAACCAAGTTAAACGCCGAAAATGATAGAACTAACTAAAACTCAGTAATATTTTCTATTAAAAATATATTTCCTTTGAAAAATTAATAATAATAAATCCTTAGCAGCCACATTCTGAACAACAACTACTCCTATGCTCCCTGCAGTATGGTCTTCGGCACTTTTTACAAGAAGAAACAGTCATTCGTCGTCTTCTTGCAGGGCATATTCTACAGATAGTCCTTTTTTCGGTCGACTGATCTTCAGACGACCATAATTCAACTTCATCCCGATCATAATCGAAATCAGTTAAAATTGTTTGCATCGATTCTTCTACCTGCGATCCAATCGACGATTGTTTTTTTCTTAGAAACGGCTTAACAAGTTCTTGAGCAATACGTTTCATAAAATCCCGTTTCCCCAACAATCTATGATGGCTTCTTTGCATATTATACCTGTAGATGATGTACGAGTTAACTCCGGCAATATTTATCATACCGTGGAACACGGCCAGCGGCCATAATCCACTAATTCTGGAGCACGAGTAGCGCTTACACATTTGATCAAAAACTTCGATTGCGGCTTTGTTTTCATTGTAGAATTTCAACAATTCTGGCTGCTTGTTGGAGTCAGTTTCTCCAACAACTGTGTCCTGGTGTAGAGTCGAGACGAGCAGGGTTAAATCGTTTTGGCTTACGTTGTACGATAGTAAAATTTTGTCATCATCCCGGCAAATGGTGGAGGTAGCAACTTTATTCTTCTTGAAATGATGAACAGGTGGTGGTATTGATGGCTGATTTTGGGACGTTGTTCCAACAATTGTTAATTTAACAGGTGGCGCATATAATTCCGAAGCAGTTTTAAGAGTAACAGGCCAACTGTCGACGGTAACATTTCTTTTTGATCCGTAAATCGATCTGGTTAACGTATTGATCCATTCCTTTACCTGCGTCATATTCTTTGTTCCTTTTCCCATATGTGGAAACGCATCAAACATGTACTTTGTCTGTGTGTCACAAATTACCATCAACTTGATGTAATCAGTACCTCCTGGATTGGCTTTTTTAAACGGACACTGACCCGAAAACGGTAGCATATGTTCGCCAATTGTCACCGCTGAACCAGGCTGAAAGGACTGGCGGCACATTGTAATGAAATGTTCCCAAGTAAATCGCATCTCGGCAAACTGATCGTTACCTTTGATCCTTTCAATTTGGCGTTGATTTCCAAATCGTAATGAGTTCTGAAGAAATTGAAATCGATCTTGCGTAAATGTGCACTTGAATATGTTTCCAGAAAAAATCGGATCGAACATATCGGTCACCGACACGTGATTCATGTTTAAAGCGCCTGTGAGGACAAGCAATCCGATCAGAGCTGTTATTTCATCTTCGTCCGTACAATCGCAGTCAGCAGAATGTGTTTGGATTTGTCGGATGTAAGCGTTTGTGTTTGTAACAATTGCGCTTATCATTTGCGGAGGAAAATATACTCGAAATATATCCTCAGGTCGTTGTAACGAACATAAAGAAGGCACTACAGTTGGAATTTGTTTTCCTAAAATATTGTTATTATTGTTGCCAGACGGTTTAGTGGATGTTTTCCAAATATAACCATTTTTTCCTATCATCTCTTTCTCTAAAAAGACCTCTGGCAACACTGTTAAAACGTCATGATCTTCGAAATTTCCTTTGTCATCAGTGCCGTCACCTGTGTTTGCTTCATTTCTTATTGAACTAAAATTGGGATCTTCACTGTTATAAAATTGCTCACCGCTTGCAGACAATACGCCGGAAGTTGTTATGTTCTCGTCATTTATTTCATAGCCTTCACTGTAAAAGTCACCGCCATCGTCATCCATTTCGCATTTGACTGGCATCACCAAAAATTCTTCATTGCCACAGACAATTTTCTCCACGCCGCCATCCTCGGTGGTGGTGGTTGTTGTTGTTGTGCCGAAATCGTAGCCAACTTCTTCATATCTCCCTTCAATTTGGTCTTCATCTTCAAGTTTTATCCGTTTTAAGTGCGACATTCTGTAATAAACTAACAAATTCTTGATGAATTTCAGGTGAGACAGCAATAATTATAAATTTACCTAAAGATGAAATTATTTGTAATCGACGAACATTAAAAAAAAAATTCACTTGAAAAAAAGCACTACCCAGAGCACACCATACACGATACCAGTTCAGCTTTAACTGGAAATTGAACATGAAAGCGATTCGCTTGTGTGCTATCTGTTTGCCTACTTTGGACTTTACTTCGTAAAATTTACGACTGTGTTTGTGCATTGGAATTTATAACAAAATACTATTAGATGCGGAGGTATTGTTGTTTTAATGTATTAGTAGAAGGGAAATTTTACCAGATAAAAACAAAAGCCGTCGGGTTTGATGGGGGGCTCTTATAATGCTAGTCAAGCTAGTTTACAAATACATTAAAAATTTTCTATTGATTTTTCTGGTTACTGAACGTTAGCGGCGCAGTTGTTGCAATTAAAGTGAAATATTTTTGAATAAAGTCAAATTTCAATCGAAAACTTTTTCTATTGTTTTGTTTTGGCAGGCAATAAAATCATATTTTATAAATACCCACAGCCTATTAGCGAGAAAATAATTTTTATTCATTCCAATCGATTTTTGTTGTGCAGTTGTTGGTGTAGGTTGAATACAAAATAATTAGTGCTTCATGTTGATGGAATTATTTTATTTGTTTTTGTTTAAAAAGTTTGCCAGCAAATTGGCTTTTAACGGATTTTAATTTAATTTGTTCCTAATTAGCGCCGTTCAAGTAATAAATTAAATAATAAGCTAAAATGTGGGAAATAATAATTCAGGGGCTGTTGAATACGTTTTAAGTTATAATCATCATTTCTACAGTTTGAATAAAAATACCTACCCACACACCTATTCGGAAAAAGTAGAATTAAATAATATAGGTCAACATATTTTAGCCGTAGGTAGTTTGGAAAAGGTGTTTTTTTTTAATAAAGCTTGCCGCATTGGGTGTTGCAGGGAAGTCCCAGTCTAGCTGCATGCGCGCCTATCAGGCAGTGAGCCGTGCAGACGGCGATTATTTTTTAAATGAGTTCATGAGACCTGCTGAGCAGCTCCGATGTTGTATTATTGTTGAATCACGACCAAGTCGATTTCGAAATGGCAGAGATTAGCCTTCGCTAAGAAATATTGAAGAAACTCCACTTTTATCCGTTGTCACATTCCCTGGAATGTTCCTGTGGCCTGGAACCCAAAGAAGGGTAATATTGAATCTCCCCTAAAGAGAGTTGAATTTCTTCCTACAGCTCCTCACTAGCTTTGAGAAGGAGGTAACCGAGTCAATCGCCTTTATGACAGCTTGGCTGTCAGTGAAAATGCCAATGTTCGTCAGTGGTACTTCACTGAGGTACGTGAAGTTGGCCCGGATTTTTTCCGGGCTGGGGGGTAAAACGTCTCAATCGATAGTCTATCGTTAGACCACATTTTACCCCCAATTAGTTTCGTTTTACCCCCTCTCAATTTTTTTTTATTCGAAAAACAAAATTTCCGGGTTAACTTCACCAGCCCGGAAAATTTGCCGGGCTGGGGGGTAAAACGTCTCAATCGATAGTCTATCGTTAGACCACATTTTACCCCCAATTAGTTTCGTTTTACCCCCTCTCAATTTTTTTTTATTCGAAAAACAAAATATCCGGAGTAACTTCACCAGCCCGGAAAATTTGCCGGGCTGGGGGGTAAAACGTCCTAATCGATAGTCTATCGTTAGACCACATTTTACCCAAAATTGGTTTCGTTTTACCCCCTCTCAATTTTTTTTTATTCGAAAAACAAAATTTCCGGAGTAACTTCACCAGCCCGGAAAATTTGCCGGGCTAGGGGGTAAAACGTCGGAATCGAAAGTCCTTCGTTAGTCCACGTTTTTCCCACTATTCATTTCTTTTTACCCCCTCCCAAAAAAAAAGTTATTTAAGAACATTTTTTCAAAAATACCTTAATTCGCTGTAATTGACGAAGCAAAGCTTTTAAGGTTTGATACTATAGATTTAACCGAAAAAGTATTTTACAACTCCTTCGGTAAATTTTTCAACCCGGTCGGTAAATTTCACGACCCGCAAAGACAACACAAAAAATATCAAAATCCAGGCTAACTTCACAAAGTGAGTAAAATCAAAGCTATTAATCCTTAGGGTTTGAAAACATTTTACCCATTATAAATGCATCCCTACAAGATTTTACCCCTCGTGATTTCATTTTTCCTCCCCTGGAAAATTAGCCCGGACGAGTAAATCATTTGGGGGTAAAACGAATGAACATGTTAGACCCACCAATTAGTTTTGTTAAGCCACTTTTTGAAAACCTGATATTCAAAAAGCACAAATTAAACTTCACGTTTTTTGCAAATTTTATCAAATACGAAAAATCGATAGCTATATCGATTGATTATCGTTTGACCACGTAGACTTCACCCACGTGTTGGAAATAAGTTATAAAAAAAAATTTTTACATGAATTTTTTTTTCAATAATCTTTATTAGCTGTTCATTGACTTCTCATTTTGGTACCCCACCGTCAATAGTTGTTTTTAACACTTTTGCATATTTTTAAAAATCAAAATTAAAAGCTTTTTCTGACTTCTAGAGGGGTAAAACAAAACAGTGACGGCGTAAAATCTTTTTTCGGTCGAAGCAAAATTTGTAAAATCTTTTAACTGTGATTTTTTTCACTTTGTGAAGTTCGCCCGAATTTTGAAAAATGATTTACTCGTCCGTGCTCAAAGGGTGGAAAAACGAAATCATGTGGGGGTAAAATCTTGTAGGGATGGCTTTATAATGGGTAAAATGTTTTCAACCCCTAAGGATCAACACCTTTGATTTTACTCACTCTGTGAAGTTAGCCCGGATTTTGAAAACTTGTCAGTTTCTCGCGTTGTCTTTAAGGGTCGTAAAATTTACCGAAGGGGTTGCAAAATTTACCAAAGGAGTTGTAAAATTTTTCTTCGATTAAGTCTATAGTACTTCAATATTATCAACCCTTAAAAGCTTTCCTTCGTCATATTACAGCGAAATATGTTATTTTAAGAGGTGGTAAAACGAAAGGAATTGTGGGAAAAATGTGGACTGACGAAGGCCTTTCGTTTTGGGACGTTTTACCCCCCAGCCCGGCAAATTTTTCGGGTTTGTGAAGTTAACCCGGAAAATTTGTTTTTCGAATTAAAGAAATTGAGAGAGGGGTAAAACGAAACCAATTTCGGGTAAAATGTGGTCTAACGATAGACTATCGATTGGGACGTTTTACCCCCCAGCCCGGCATATTTTCCGGGTGTGTAAAGTTAACGCGGAAATTTTGTTTTTCGAATAAAAAAAAATTGAGCGGCGTAAAACGAAACTAATTGGGGGTAAAATGTGGTCTAACGATAGACTATCGATTGAGACGTTTTACCCCCCAGCCCGGCAAATTTTCCGGGCTGGTGAAGTTAACCCGGAAATTTTGATCTTCGAATAAAAAAAAAATTGAGAGGGGGTAAAACGAAACTAATTGGGGGTAAAATGTGGTCTAACGATAGACTATCGATTGAGACGTTTTACCCCCCAGCCCGGCAAATTTTCCGGGCTGGTGAAGTTAACCCGGAAATCTTGTTTTTCGAATAAAAAAAAATTGAGAGGGGGTAAAACGAAACTAATTGGGGGTAAAATGTGGTCTAACGATAGACTATCGATTGAGACGTTTTACCCCCAAGCCCGGAAAAAATCCGGGCCAACTTCACGTACCTACTTCACTGAGTCCCAACAAACCGCATGTCTTCAAGATCGCGAGGACTTCCGCTTGGAATACACTTGCGCTGTAAGGCAGACTGTAGGACTCTGAAAGATGTAGCGTATCAGAAATGACACCCGCACCGACATCACAGTTCATCTTGGAGTCGTCAGTGAACTGTACAGTGTTGTAACAATTGAGCAGTTCGGACCTTGACCACTCACTCCTAGACGGAATTCTAACACTGAATCCATTTGCAAAATTCAGGTTAGGTACAGCGTAATCATGCATTACTTATATTAAAAGATTCCCGCGGTGTTAAGTCGTGTATGCTACTGTGGCCGTAATGTTTTGAAACCCAACAACCAGACTCCTTTAGTCTGACCGTAATGCATGACGCCTGATAGGTTATGTGGAGATCAAGAGGTAGGAGGTGCAGCATGACATTGAGTGCCTCCGTTGGGGTTGTTCACTGCGCCCCAGTACTCCTAATGTAAGCGGTTCTTTACAGCTTGTTTAATTTGGTTTGTTATAACCCTTCTCCATGGTCGGCCACCAAACTAGGGAGCTGTAAGTTAGGTTAGGACGTACCACAGCTGTATATATCCATAGGGTCATTCTAGGCTTCAGTTCCCACTTTTGCCAAAGGTGCGGCTGCAGGCATAAAGAGCCAAACTTGTCTTTTTTACGTGTTCTTCAATGTTTTGCTTCCAGTTCAACTTGGGAGGATAATGAGAGTTGATGCCCGTTTAGTTTGGGCATGACAAAGTTGTGAACTTTGTTTTTTGTAGTGAAGAGCATCAGCAGAGAACCCCTCCCCCCACCCAACACCATGACAAAGGGCTCGTCTTCATTTGGTAAACGTTTTTGCCTGCAAAACATTTTGGACGAAATGACTACAATATCTACGTAGGGTAAAAGCACTAATTAACGGATAACTGACTCGATTTTAGAAATTAAACCCTCAAAAATTATTGAAGATTATCTTGTTTTCGGACATTTTCTGTTTTATTAATTCGTATTAGTATTATTTCTCGTTTAGACTGCAAATCTTTAATAACAGCATTGTTGACGAGTCACCCGGAGACTTACTAACGTCTCTAACAAAGCGTTGGAATCATTGTTTCCATAATTTTTGTGAATCTGAAATCGTCGGTCTTGATATTTCAAAAACTTTTGATAAAGTCTAGCATGCTGCCCTTTTAGCGAAATTTCAAGAATTTGGTTTGCACTCTCACCTCTTACAATGGATAGTGAGTTCTTTTTCAGGCCTTTCAATTCGTGTAATAATAGACGAAGTTACATCTGATTCTTACGAAATCAATGCCAATGTACTTCAGGGTTCAGTTGACAGCCTGAGAGTAAAAATGACCTATTTACAAGGTCCGAGAAAAGTGGCGTAGAAAATGTTCCACACAATAACGAAACGCGTGACATTCCGGGCAAAAACCAATCACAGAAAAACTCCGGAGAAAAACAACTTAACTTCAAAAAGTAATGCAAAGTTGATGCAGTTAAGTCGTTTTTGTCCGGAGTTTTTCTCGGATTAGTTTTTGCCCGTAATCTTAAGGGGTTCGTTTTTGCGTGGAACATTTTCTAAGCTAATTTTGCTCGGACCTTGTAGATGAGTCATAAGTTATCTCATCAACCTTATTTATTCTTTTTATCAATGAGAGTGAGAGATAACTTGCAATCTTATTCATAGTTTCGCCGACAAAAGCACGCTTGATTTCGTATACTCTTGATTCTGTAATGAATTCTCATCGAAATTCAACAGAAATCATTTATTTATGATCGGAGTTCTGAACTACAGCACGCTTTAAAACTATTTTGATGCTATTCAGAACTCAATAAAACATTTTTTAGCAAATTTTTCAAAAAAATGGAATTTTGTTTTAGCATAATTCGCCGGAACTATTGCTAAAAACTATCAGGAACTCCGGAACTCTTCTTTCTCTATCGATTTATCCACTCAGAACTCTTTTAATAAAAAAAAATGTGTGTTGCGTGAAGTTAGCACCCCAAAAACTATTTTCGCGAAATTTGAGCTTAATTTACCGGAACTATTCAAATTTTCAGTCTAGAACTTTAGAACTATGTTAGTTCTACCGGGAACTCTTACAAAACCATAATTTTCAAAAAAAAGAGGTGCCAAGTTCACATGACTACATCCGTGTACCAAATTTCATCTTAATAAGTTTATAAATGAGAGAATGGAAGGGATGTGTCATAAAGGTAGACGGACAGATAAACATAAACTATAATGGTTTCTAGTTGCTACGAAAACCAAAACCTGACTTAGACTTAAGAAAATTAACCCCCTCTCCCGTCCCGCTCAACAAAACTCTAGATGTGCGCCTGACTCACACAATATTTTAATAATAAGTTTCGATGTTAAAATTCAAAACCCACCCCATGATAAAATCCTACGTCCGCCACTGCACTTCATAAACACTTGAACCCATTTGTTATCTGGAATTCTTTTCTTGAATAGATTTTGTCGCTCTAAATTTTCCATTCATTTTGTAACAAATTCCATTAGCTGCGCTTTTGTGACTAGAAATCCATTTTCCCATATTAATTATCCTATTTCACTAATACTTTCTGTAATGAGAACGATCAGCCCTCCTATTGTACTACGTTTATATTAATTTTTTACTTTGTCGATAAGAGTTGTTTTTGGAACTTTGAATGCCGTAGAAGCCTTCCTGATAGACAGTGTCTAAAGCACGGCTTACAAATTTCTTGGATTCCTTCTCGACTCCGTCGTCAACCTAAAAAATACCGGCCAAGTGCACGTTGCGTAATTAGTGTTCCGTAACGTAATTTATTTTAAATTAAAGATTTTAATTAAGCGAGAGAACGAGGAGATGTTGTCACGCTTCAATTTCTCGGCCATGTCAAAATAGATACAGCCACGCTACTTCTTTTATACTTATTTGTTTTTTCTTTATACCAGATAAATTAATAAATTATTAAAAGTAGTACACACAGTTCAATATAAATCTTATGGAGGAAATTTCAAAAAATTTCGAATATTTTTGAGTTGTACTTTTGGTGAAGAGTGGGGGGCTTAGGAATTTTTAGTTAAATTATCTTTTGACTCAATGGCATTAAAACAATTATTTTTGCACTTGCGAGTTCACACCCAAACCTACACCTACACCTTACTCTAAATGTTCATGAGATTTTTCTGAGCGATATTTTCGGAGGTAAAGTGGGACACAACAATTTTTAAGCGTCTTTTTTTAGTGTTTAAAATAAGTAACACCGAGTAAAGTATTATACATTTTTGAATTCGTGCATCAACGAGCTCTCATTTAACACATTTGTTGTCCTAAAAAAATCGATTTTGTGTGTGTGCATTTTTTGATATTCTGAAGCCTCCAGAATAATCCTATATAAATCTTTATATCATATCTGCCCTAGAAAATGAGTTGTACATAATTTCATGACGGCCGGTCGGGTCACGCCAAAGTACTTTCAGAACTATAAACGCGTTTTTATCGACATCATGTTTTTTAAGTTGGCATGCAGTACTTCGATATGTAAAAATTGTTAGAATAGAACAAACTCGAGCTTAAAATACTCGACAGACATGTGAGTCTTGTAGTGACCTGATTCCGATTTTTTCGCGATATTATGAGCAACGTTACGGCTCCTCAAAGAGGAAAAAAATTTGAAAATTTGTTAACTCTTTTTGAATTTCACGTCAGAGTTTTTGCAATTTTGACTTGAATCAAATCAATAGCATGATACATGTATGATAGGTTCCATGATACATTGCACGCCTTGCAGCCGCATTTTTTTTTTGGTGGGGGCAGATTTAGTGCCCAAATGTTAGGGATTTAAAAAAAATGTTTTTTGTATCTTTTATCTTAAATAAAAAGACGCAAAAAAGCTCTTAATTGTATTTACTTTATTTTCAAAGAAAAAATCGCGACATTAGGTATCAAAAATAGGCTTTTAAACTACCAACAACCCCCCCCCCATAATCAAAATTTAACATTCAAAACCACACGGCTTTTATTGATGCCAAATTTCAACTTTTTATGTCAAATTGTTTCGGAGAGAATCAGCTGTGACAGACATCGAACTGATTCCATAAATGTCCTTTTTTTGCCGATTTCAGGCTGAAACAAATTTTATACGACGGAATGGCTGTGTTGTGCTGCGAAGCAGATTGGAGAACGAGAAACTTGACGGTTCGAATAACATGACGGACCAAGCAAAATAACAATTTGCATCCTCTAGGCAAAAAACGCTAAAAAACAAAGAGACAGAAAGATTTATTGAAATAAAATATATAACATAAATAAACCTTTTTGGAAAGGTAATAAGAATTTAATAAAAATCAAAAACAGGTGTATTAATTATGAAGTTGAACTCTAAATCCAACAGACTCGAAGAGGGCAGTGGTTCTCTTGGGTACTTGGGTCGGTCTGTTGTGTGGAGAAAAGTAAAAAAAATACTTTGAAAACTGCTTCAAATCATTGATAAAATGTTCTAAATTACCGAGAATAAGAGTTTTCTTTGTTCATATAAATTTTCGA
The DNA here is from genome assembly GCA_964036015.1 of Leptarthrus brevirostris. Taxonomy (NCBI): domain Eukaryota; kingdom Metazoa; phylum Arthropoda; class Insecta; order Diptera; family Asilidae; genus Leptarthrus; species Leptarthrus brevirostris. The sequence continues at coordinate 21,666,333 of OZ038374.1, forward strand.
GGCATCAAAGAAACTCACCAAGAGCGTTGAAAAGGCGTACGCAAAGCATTGATCGGTCCCTGGAAAATTTCTATGAACAAAGAAAACTCTCATTCTCGGCAAATTAATTGAGACCATTGTTATCAGTGATTAGAAACTGTTTTCTTTGCTTTTCTTCTCCCAATTGATTGACCCAAATACTCAAGAAAGCCGCTCTTTCTTAGAGTATGCTGGAATTAGAGTCTCCTAAGCTAAGAAAGAAGCAAAGAAACCTCTGAAATTTGTTTCTAATCATTAATAAAATAATTAGTTTAGTTTTTCCTAGTTTTTTTTGTTACTTTACAAATAAAACCGCGTTTAAAAAAAACCTTTTTTGTTTTACTTTTTTTTTAGTGTTACTACGGAATTCAGAAGCCATTATACTTACTATAGAGTACCTAGTACCTACACATATAATTTGACCATGAGTGTCTGACTGTACCTATTTACGAATTTTAACATGCTATTCTTCACTTGCTGAGGAAAGTACGACTCATCTGGGTGCCTGGACATAGTGACATTCCGGGCAATTGGAGAGCCGACGAACTTGCGAGAATCGGTACCACTCGTCCTGATTCGGACATTTACCACCAGCTGGGTAAACCGCTGGCCACATGTAAACTGGAACTCTTACAGGAGTCTCTCAGGATTGCAAACACTAATTGGCAGGAGGAACACACCGATAGACTGGGCGCGCCTTTAAACGACTTCTGTAGGAGTTGCCATGACGAAAAGGAAGAGGAAACCATACTTCACCTCCTCGGTAACTGTCCGACCCTAGCCAACCGTAGGAACCGGTTTCTGGGCTCCTCCTTCTTTGAAGAGTTAACCGAAGTAGGCTCCATTGATGTCAGGGACCTGCCTCGATTTATCAGGAGTTCAAAATAGTTCCCGACGACGAGTTAGGGCTGTACAGCCTTCCTGACCTAGTCAAATCTATTTTGACTTCCCGAGAGCTGGCCCCACTGGTGACAGGGAACTGGCTCGGTGCACAGGCAACATGTCCACCCTCCTATTTCTCAGGTTATTTTTAAGGGGGTTGCTAAAGTTTTTGTAGCCTCAACGTGGTATCACAATGGGCCTCTTTGGCCTAAGTGTGCCTCCTTTGGCAGCCACTGTAACCTAACCTACCTAATCTAGATGTGGATTGGCGTCACATAGTTTATCGTATTTTAATTGCCAAACCCTTTGATTTGATACCCATGTCTAGGTACTCCGCTATCTTGGGGCATCCGTCAATGGCGTCACGTAGCTCATTGCATTCTACTCATAACACCCTTTAATTTGATACTCATGTATAGGGGTTGTGAAGAAATGTTAATCTGCCGTATTAGGGCGTCCCCCATATTGGGTGTAGAATGACGTCGTCTAACTCATCGAATTCTGCTCATCAAATCCTTTCATTTGATTCCCATGTCGACGGGGTTGTGAAGAAAAAGGTAAGCCGCCATCTTGGGGCATCCGTCAGATTGTGATTAGAATGACGTTATGTAGTTTATCATATTTTACTCATCGAACCTTTTTATTTGATACCCATGTCAAAGGGGTTGTGAAGAAAAGGGTAATCCGTCGTCTTGGGGCTTCCGCCAAATTGGATTCAGAACAATATCAGCTACACTACATTGCATTGTCAACGAATTTCCATACGTATGCAAAATTTCCGCCCAATTACATATCGGAAAGTGGGGCAAAATCAGTTTGGAATGAGGTTAGTGAATACTTGTTTAAAGGATAAACCTTCACAGTTTCAAATTTTTGCTGGCGATAAGTCGTGGTGCTTTTCTTGTGATTCTAACACTTAAAACCTTTTTTGAATTATAGAGAATTATTATAGAGATAAAGCCACCCTGTTCACACTAGGTATCAAAATCAAAGATTTCCCCAAAAGTGGACTTAGAATAGTTCTGCATCGTATGCTAAACTGTAGGTCCATTTGCAATCGTATCGTGTGAAGTTCTTCGCCCTCAGAGAGAATACCGTACTCAGAAACAATAATTTATTTATCATCTAAGGTACAAACCTTCTTCAACCGGATTAGCATTCATTGGCTGCAGATCATTACCAACGAAGTCTTACATAGACTCACCGGCCAATACGGGATAAAAGTCGATGTTTGAAAACGAAAGTAGCAGTGAATAGGCTATAGACTGAGAAAAAATCCGTAATTGACGGGCTGAGAGTAAAAGTGACCTATTTATAAGGTTCGGTCAAAAGTGGCTTAGAAAATGTTCCGCGCAAAAACGAATCGCGTGAGATTCCGGGTAAAAACGAATCGTAGAAAATTTCCGGGCAAAAACGATTTAACTACAAAAAGTAATGCAAAGTTAATGCAGTTAAGTAGTTAAGTCGTTTTTGCCCGGAAATTTTCTACGATTCGTTTTTGAACATATTCTAAGCCACTTTTGCCCGAACCTATAAATAGGTCACTTTTACTCTCAGCCCGTCAATTGTAAACCACGCGGGGTCCAATCTTGGTTTGATAGATCCTTAAAACGTTTTAAGAATGTTAAATGTAAGGCCTGGAATAGGTTGTGTTCCTCTAGCAGCAACGCTGACTATTTAACATATTCCAATTTACGCAGTCAATTTTTATCTTACTTAATGTCTTGTTATAATAATTATATTAATAGAATGAAAGCATCCTTGTGCGTCCACCCTAAGCGATTTTGGAGGTTCGTGAACTTGAAGCGCAATTCTGATGGCTATCCATCTTTTTTTCTTTCGAAGACAGCAAAAGCAATGAGCCCTTGACGATGGCAAATATTTTTGCCGATTTTTTTACGACTGCGTTTTTGGACGATACCTGTGATATTAGCTTTAAGGATTTTACGCATTTGACGAAGCTACGATTTTAAAGAAAATTTCTACCTTGGCTGATAGTTTTTCAATTGGTCCTGATGGGATTCCCGTCTCACTCGTGAAAAGATGTGGTTCCGTTGTTGCTCCTATTCTGTGTTCTATACTTCCTCTGCAAGCCGTTTCAACATGGCTTCATAAGGGGTACATCAATTACCAGCAATTTATTGGAATTTCCAAACTTTTGTATTTCTGCAATTAAAGGTAGTAAGCAAGTTGACTGCATTTTTAACGACTACAGCAAACCTTTCGATAGAATAAATCATAGAATTCTTCTTCTCAAACTTACCCTTCTCGGGTTTCCGCGGGTTTTTGTAAATTGGATTCATTCGTAATTTCGTACTTCTCTGAACACACTCAGCGGGTTTCTTTTTGTGAAGCTCTGTCTGATGTTATTTTCAACACTTTCGGTGTACCGCATGGCTCCCACCTCGGATGTATCTACGATTCTGTCTCACTCGAATATTCTTTGTTATGCTGACGACGCTAAGATATTTAGCACTGTGTCAGACAATGCCGATTGCCTACTTTTAAATTCTGACTTGGACGCCGTTCAGAATTGTTGTTCATTGACGACCTTCCCCCAAATATAGGCAAGTGTACATATATGTCTTTCTTACGAAACAGATATTCTTATCAATTTAACTTTTCCATAGAGGGCTGTCCTTTAACAAGAATTACAAAGACTATGGACCTAGGTGTCTGGCTCAATTCCCAATTTTATTTTGAGGATCATTTTGATGTCATAGTCACCAAGGCTAATATGATTCTGGGTTTCGTGAAGAGGTGGTCAAAGGAATTTGATGATCCCTACATTACAAAATTTTTATATTACACTTTTGTCAGGCCTATTCCGGAATATGCATTTCCAGTCTGGTCAGCGCTGTATGCGACAAATACCAATCGCATTGAAGCTGTTCAACGGAGGTTCGTTAAGTTCGCTCTTCGAGGCCTGCCTTGGAATAACTTTCTTATATTACCAACTTATGTTGATAGATTTAGACTGCTGTACTTGAATACACTTGAAAAGGGATGCTGTAACTCCAGGATTCTTTTTGCTTTCTACTGCATTCGGGGGTCCACACACTCTTCTGTTTTCTTAGCTTGTTTTGTCATACCGGTTCCGGCTCGCTCCCTGAGGAATCACGACTTACCTCAGTTACCTTTTCATCGCACTAATTATGGGGTAAATGAGCCGATCCACATCGATGTCGCGATTTTTTAATTCCTCTTTTGATCACATTGATTCTCATCTATCGCGAAATCATGTGAGGAGTCATCTTTGTTTAAGTTACTTCTTACTTATCACTATTTATATACTTTTTATACACATTTGCATTTTTATATTTTGTGGATTCTCTCCTTATTCTTTGATTTTTTATAGTTCCCAATACTACCAATTGCGACAAGAGCTGAGAACGATAGTGCATAACCGGACCAGGTGGAAATTCGGCGTAGCAGATGCTATATATCTCACAAAGAGTTAAAGCAACCAGATAGTGAGAATTGATTGTCCTACATTTTACACAAAAAACATTGATTGCTGAAAAAGCACAATTTTAAATTTTCCGCAATGTTATGAAAGGCACCCAATTTCGCTTAAAAGATGACGTAAAATTCTGATGGTATTAGTGCAATTTTTTCCTTATACTTATCATGTAACGTAAGGACTGGCCATACAAATATCCGGAGAAAATATCCTCAAATTTAAAATTTTCAGAAAAACCTAAATATCCATCTGCGAAACACTTAATCTTTAGCTAAACGTTCAAAGGAAGAAAAGAAGAATTATACAAACATCCCAAGGACTAACAGCGTGCTCTTTGCAAATAATTGGCAAATTTTTCTCTACCTGATATTGTACCAGCTGTGAACTGCTTTCAAAGGTATTATTTCGCAAAGTCTCAAAAGATAACAGAGATAAAATACAATTTCCTTCCCCTGAGGGAACGTCCTTTCATTAAAAATAAAATTCCTCTTGTTTCTGACCGGTTTTCTCATATCTATTCCCCCAGCAGACAAGAAAAAAAAAACTCCTGTTGAGGTCACTAATGACTTGAACGTATGTGAGCCCTTCAGAAAGTTGTCTGCCTACCTACCTACGAAGGGAAAACATGTTTTTTTCCTATTACCTGGTAAATACATCGCGACCATGAAGCAGATGCTCATCGTGTCTAATTCCTTCTCATTCGTGCATAAACAAAACTCATTTCCTCGTTTTCGTTTCGTAATGACCTAATAATGCTAAACCAGTCTCCAGGTAGTCACCGGACCCGAGGTAGAAGGTGAAAATGAATAGAATCTCTACTGGAATTGCCCAACAACAACAAAAAACTATTTATCTATATGGGAACATTCAATAGAACTAAATCCCAACTAGACTCGCATTTGCAAATCTCACATATTCTGATTTAGGTAAGGATTTTGAAAAAAAATGTTCGATTTGTATCCCAGCTCCAGCAGCATATCAAGGCCACTTAAGGCTTTTGAAAAGTGTTGACGTTGTCTTTTTTCTTTCTCCTCGGATTTCTGTTGTTACTAGTTCTACCGCTGGCATCTTGAAAGCAATGCAAAATTTACTGCCGATCTAACACTTAATCAAACCTACCCAAAACTCCACTCAACACACGCACACCAATTTGCTTAACATTTAAAATACAAAAAAAAAAAAAAAAACTGCCGCTGCTTAACTAATTTAAATTTTAAAAGCTCCAAAATAAAAGAAGAAAAAAATCTAAGAAACTCACTCAACCCGTCCACAGATTTCTTTTCTTGGAAGGCAAAGGCGAAGCTGATTCAACAACACCTCGTTCGTGGGATTTATTTTCAATAGTCACAAGTTTCGCAGCGGTTACAAAATATTCTGAGATATTTGGTTTTTTTTTTTTAGTCCCCAACACATGTTTCGTAGATTTTTTGGGGATAATTGAATAAATTTATGAGGAAACTGATTTTGTACATTTTTGGGGACACTCAAGGAACGTGCAACCTGCCACATATGGACGGGTTGAATATGATTTGCGTGCAAAAAAGATTACTTAAATGTTTCTATTAGAAGTTGTGACATTTTCGAGAGAAATTTTCGAGAATTGATTGAAATTTATGATTAGATTAGTTTATGGCTCTTAAATTTTACCAGAACACCTTTAATTCTAATGTGATTGCCATCTATTTATGGATTTGCGTAGTATGAATTAGCGAGCGGATTGACCTGTTAAAGAAATTTTATGTGCACTTGTAGTGTGACGTAAAGCGTGCCTAAGTTTAACTTGATTAGAAAACTATCAAAGATTGTTTGACAAGGAAATTTTCGTTTCGTTTAAATCACTCCTAATGGGGCTTAAGTCCTTCAGATCCACTTAATGCTTGTTCGTGTGTACCCGCGATTTCCCACTTCAGTTTTTAAAATAAACTTTATTTCCTATTTCAGTTGGTTACCCGCTAACAAGCACTAGATTATTATTATTATAACTGTTGCCTATTACGAAAAACGCATCATAATGATTTTACTTAAAAAATGGCGCCCAACGTGGGGTCTCTGATAGAAATCTTACAGAATACTTACTTCGAAGATTTCGCTCAAATTGCGTTAAACGTGGTCACCGAAAAACTGCCTTTCGGATGTCTTAAGAATACATATATTCGTAAACACTGGGAATGATTGGCATTTGTCTCGATTACTATAGCTCATTCTTCAATTTATTAATTTCTTATGTGTCGGATAGTCAAGAATAATTTCGCAACTCGCCAATTTTTCGCGTTGATCTTTGCTGACAAAGCTTATGCGCTCCTTTAAACGAGTGAGAATACTCCCTCATTTTTTTCCGAAGTACAACGACACACAGCTACTAGTTTTTAGAGTACGAAACGATCTATTGGTGATTGATACGAAGTCACATTAGCTCAACTCAGCAGAAAAAATCTTATTGTCGTTTGCATAGGAAAAAAAAATATAAGTCCATCAGGATCTTGGATGTATAACTACTAAAAGTAATTAAAAGTAAAGGAACAATATGTCTACCTTGAGGGAGGAACTTTTGCGTTGTGAAATATATTTTCAGAAAAAAGCCCCAGAATGTATCGTACTCAATGCGCTTGTTTATACGTCTTCTATACCTAAGCAGTTTTGCGATAAATTTTACCACATGACATTTGGCGTTAAGTCCAACTTTCTATTTTGTCCATTGACTTCGGCCATACTGACTTTTGCAATTCTCCCTTATCTGTAAATGTGTTTATATGGCGCACGTCTGCCATAAAATGTTTTTCTTTCTGAATATAATATCTGCAAATTTTCATGAGATATACTGCACTTACTGAAACAATGGGTTTTTGTAGATCAGATGTGCAATCAGCTGTTTGCATGTATTCCGTTGGTCCATGCCCTTTGGATTAACTTGAGGTCGGTTGTACGAATTCGCACTCGACACGGCTTTACGTTTTTCAATAAACAGTTCGCTTTACATTTTTACGGATTCGCACTTTACATTCCTGTATTCCAGAATATACTCTCATAAGCAGATAAACATTTGTAAGGCTTTAAGTACCAGAAAAATGTTTGAGGCAAAACGGAATAGCTAACATAGGTAAATTTTTTAGCACAGTAAGATAGAAATGATTTGATAAATGAAGCAGAGCCTTACATAAATTAACTGAAGCACCTATGTGAAAGCCTTATGCTGTCAAGAAGAATGAAGAAAGAAAAACAGTTTACCGCATTAGAGAGGTGAGGATCTCTTTCCACATGGCTTATAATTCACCAATCTTTACAAATTCATTTCACTTTATCCATAATGTATGTGGGTGGAGCAGAGTAACATTTCCGTTCAGAATGGACTTGATTTTGATAATCCGGAAGGGGTGAATGTCGTCGGTGGAGTAAGTGACAACGTGGTAGTCTACCAATCCCGAGGTCCCAGGTTCAAATGAGATCATTTGTGCAAAAAGCTGCTTTACCACCTTGAGGTAGACAAGGAGTTCTTAAACAGGGGAGTCTCTAACGTCAGCCGGGCTGAGAAATTCCCGACTGAAGCCAAGATAAGGGCAAAAATACTTGATGTCCAATGCAGTTTCATCGACTTCCAGACAGGGTCGACACTCTGCCTCACTAGACTGACCTAATTGTGTAAGGTGATGCCTTAGCTTACAGTGCCCAGATAGGTAGCCTGCAAATGTAATCAACTTTAGGTCTGCTTTAGTTAAGGCGATGGTATCATTGTAAGCATAGGATCTAATAAATGCTTTAGCCTGGATGAGCCCGGGGAAATTTTTTCTGTAAAGTAACTGTTAACTCTTACCTCAATCTTCTCACAGCTCTTGTTGACGACCAGCTGAGGCTGCAGTAAGACTCGGAATCCCAGCAGCAAGAGGATACACTCTTTCTGGCTTGTTTATAAGCGATCTCGTTACTCTCGATTCTCGAGTGATCACAGAGCGTGATTCTGTTATGGGTGGCCAGTTACTTCTTCGTAAGGCTTTTGCCGAAACTCCACGAGGATAGAGCCATGTGGGCTGCTTGTCTATCAGAGGATATAGTTATACCAGCCTTTCTCAGTTCTTTATTAACGGTAAGACGGGCGCAGTACAATGGAGACCCTCGTGTTCGATCCAAAGACACCGGCACCGTCTTCCATTTATAAACCATCAGTAAACCATTTGAGGCTTTTAGAGTCCCGACTTGAACTTAAGACCATCAGACCAAGGCAGCGTAGGAACCCCGTCCTTCCGAAGAGCTCACAGGGCTCATATAGCCTTGTTAAGAATGGCCTCTAGGCCATTTGAGGCTTTTAGAGTCCCGACTTGAACTTAAGACCATCAGACCAAGGCAGCGTAGGAACCCCGTCCTTCCGAAGAGCTCACAGGGCTCATATAGCCTTGTTAAGAATGGCCTCTAGGTAGTATTTCAAATTAAGACTTCTATCGAGCATGATACCCATGTATTTGACCTCGTTGTAGTACTCAATGACTGTGCGTTGAATCATAATTGGACCAAGGTTCAAGTGATGCTTTCTTCTGAAAGGTACAAGCACAGTTTTAACAGGGTTAATTGTAAGACCTTCACTTGTACACCAGTCACTAACCGTACGTAGAGCTGATCTTAAGCTGAGATCAGTGTCAGTCGAGTCGAATTTTCCTGACATACTAATTGCAAGGTTGGCTGCGTAGCTAAACTGACTTAGACTGATTAGGAGGTCGTCCACAACTAGGAACCAGGGGGGGGGGGGGGGGTGACAGAAATCCGCCTGGCAGCCTTGATACACAGAAAAGTGTTACCAATATGTAATTTCTCGTTCCTTTAACATAGCATCCATCCACTTTGTGAAAGAGCAAGAGCTTAGGTTCCTGCGGTAGACCCGATTGGATTTTGATTGGTTTAGAACGATTCTTGTTGCACTTTTCTTGATCCGGGTTGACCTTATCGTGAGTTGAGTAAATAATAGCGTATTGGCATCCCAATCCGGAGATCTGAGGTTCGAATCACACCAGCGGCGAGCCAAGGTTACTTTCCGTTGACAACAGATAAACAATAAAAAGCCGATGGGTGCTATGAGAAAATATTGGTGGTTGAGAATCCTTTTTAAATTGTAGATCCACTTGAAATCATTGTCTGGAATCGGGTAAAATTCAACTACCCCGTGTGCCACAAGGCGTTATGGAAATAATTTTTTGTTGTTGCCAAAATGACTCACCGTTAAATAACCCTGTAGAAATCCACTAAATATGTACATAGAAATCTAGAGTTGTTTTTGAGTAATTAACGTCTATCGTTTTATCGCGCAAAAGGGGATATGTCTAGAAGTATTTCACTTTTCCAAATTTTTATGTTTTTCAAATATATACGTTTCGTAGCATTGCAAAATTATAATAACAAACCCAGGTCTAGTAAAGCGTGCTTAAACCCATATATTATGTATTCGCACACTTAAATTAAGACCAAAATTTATCTGTGAGTTGTGAAGGTAAGTTTTTTTTCACGCGCCTAAAAACTCCACTCGAAGGTCACGGAGTCCAATTAAGAAAATGCGCAAAAATAGGTTTCCAAATCAATTTCAATGTTAATTCCAGTATGGCAAAATTTTTACAACGTAATTTCCAACTTTGTAATTACATCATTAAAAATTTAGAGATAAATTATAGAATCCTGCTATTGCGTAAGCAATCAGCTGATCTTACTTTTTATTAAATGAGGAGCCGAAATGCTGAAGGTATTATTTAAATTATATGCTAATTTCCAGCAAGAGCTAATTTTAAATAAGTGTAGAATTAGGGTTCACTGTAATAATGTACTAACTTTAATACACGAAAAAAACAGGAGTTACGCCACCATGGCATCAATAAATTGGATTCAATCTTAAAATGGCAAGGCACTCCTTTCCTCAAATAACCTGTTTTGATACAACACAACTGCTTACTCGAAAACATTTAAATTTCTTTCTTTGTTGATTGATTTTGTTGTGTAAATTTCCAAAACGGCAAAAATACTTGAACACTAATGTTAATTGCAATTCAGTGCTGCCAACATCCGTACTGTCATACCAACACCACGACGAAAATAACCATGAAATAAAAAATAGAATCAACGAACGTATCCAAGTTTTTCTTTATTTTCAGTTCACCTTGCAACATTTTCTCAGAATTCTTTCAAGCATTCATTAACGCAATCATTTACCTGTCAAAATTAAAATGAAAATTTACAACATTATTTACAAATTTGTTGTATTTCTTTATGACTTTCACGGCTATTTGGGTTTCATTTTCTCTTAAATTAATAAAAAAAAAAATATTTTTTTTCTCATCTCATGATGTTGAGGTTGCGCCACAAAGCACACTGCACAGCCAGCGAATGAATTTCTCCATTCCAAACTTCTTGTTCTTTTTTAAGATTCTTCTTCTTCTTGTCATGCCAATGTGTTCGTTTACTGTTATATTCTGTTGAATTTTTATGAGTAAGCTGGCTATTTATGACTTTTCTGTTGGACGAGGACTGATAGAACGATTTAAGCGCACTTGTCTCGTTGCCGTCAATCGTTAAATTATGATGTTACGTGACCTCTGATGGGCATTTGACCATTTTTTTCATTTACACATCCCGTCCCACACCCGCTTTTTAATATTTTCTTGTATTAAATTATTGTAATAATGACACCTGGCGACCGAAACAGATGATCAAATTGATTTTTTTTTTTGCAAAACCATAACAACAGCAATATGGCGACAAGGCTACCTAAAATCTCTTCTTTTTCTTTGCGCGTTTTTAACGCTTTTTTTCTGTTCCTTTTAATGGTTTATTGATTGCTTCTCATCTTCAAAGCAAATATTTACTCACGAAACGAATTTTTCTTCTTATTTTATCAGGAAAAAAAAATAAATAAAAATTTTAATTGAGCGAAAGGCAATGTTTGATGAATTTGGTTTGTAACGAAACTTGTTCTGCATTATCGACTATACAATGACTATTCAAATTTTGCTTCTTCTTTTTTGTGACGTTTCCGTGCAAGGCAATTTGGTGTTGTGGGGAAAACGACTGACTGTGCAAAATGATTCATTTGACTCTGACATAATAGTTGCTGTGATTTTTCGAAACTCAACCTAAAATGCTATTCAATTTTCAACGAGATGCATTGAAAAGTTTATTATGGTGACACATTAGTAACGGCAACGGTCGTTATTGGTTAAGCTCAACATTTGTGAAAATGGGCGCAAAACTCGACTATGGTTGCAATTTAGTGCCGTAAAATACTAATGGAATGTGTGTGTAACAAATGTTTTCTGGAAAATGAATACAAACTGCTAAGATTACTAAACTACTGCTATTGAAACTTATTGGATTTAGTGGTAATTGAAAGACATATCAGGTGATTCAATTGTGTTGCTGCGATGTCGACCATTGACCATTGTGCATTCAAATTCAATTGTTTTCTTGACGTTTTTTGTATGATTTATGAATTTCTAATCTGAAGGTGGTTTGTTTTGTCATTTCTTAGGCATGGTAGTATAAAATATATTCAAGAAACTAGAGCACATTAATGTGAGGTCAAAGAAATGGCTGTCATTTGTGCTTATTTTGCAATAAAGAGTTTATTAACCTTAAACTTAGGCCTTGGTTGTGAATAAAATCTTTTAGAAGTCCCACAAAGCTTCTCTCTCTGGTTCCCGTAACCACTTGTGTGGCATGGGGCGGTAGAAGAACATCTCCCGATTCAAAAGATTCAAAATATCGATTGCAAATGGATCTGCAAGGTAGAATAGATTCCGAACAACCGACATTATTCTGCAATCTCCAAAGGGCTTTTTGTCGTTATCCGTTGTCAGCAAAAACCGACCATGGGTCGCCGCCGATGGGCTTCGAACCTGGGACCTCCAGAATTGAGCAAGTTACCACTTGTTCCACAGACGATTGCTTATTTAGAAGTCCTACAACGGTTGGTAGTTCGGAATGGAAAGCCGAAACGTAATCATATACTATACCGACGAGGACTTAAAAAATAAGATCTACAACTTTCAATTTCTCTAAAAAATGCTTTTAAAATTTGATTAAAACTACAAAAAAATAATTAAGTGCATGATGGAGGACCATGGTCGCTTAGCCGATGTTATCTGAACTAGCCGATGATATTATTCTGAACTGGTAATGGTCTTTTTAACGTTACCTGTTGTCAGCATAGAAACATGGGTCGCCGCTCGCAGCACTCGACGCTACGGATCTATTGTGGAAATCAATATCACAAGCCCTTCTCTATAAGCGGCAAAATAACGAACGGAAATGTCTCAAAATTCGCCAAGAATTACCTTATTTGCAGGCAGACAGATTGATATTTTTTCTTTTAACTAACAGAATTAGATATAGACTTTATATTTAATTTTCTTGCTTATGCGCTTCTACGAACAATATTGTCATCCATAGATCTTGCAGCATAGGATTTTACCAGGTCGCATTTTAGCACTGTACCAAAGATTACTTACTACTAGATAACCGGCGGCTCCCTAAATTACCCAGCTAATTTGAAAAAGTAACACTGGCACCACAGTAAAACGAAATATATCCAGCTTTTAAGGTCATAATAATATACATGCAAATAAAGAGTACAGGTAGTGTGCAGTCATTTACTCCTGTCAAAATTATTTGAGAGAATTACTTACTCCTGTCAAAATTCTGTTTTCTTCCGGAGAGAATCACAGTCTTCTCTCAAAAAAGTACTACCGAATCTTGTCGAAGAGAAAAATGTACCAAAAAGTACCACCAATAAAAAGAATTCATGTGAATCATATGACTGAGATAGTAGGTCTGTTCACGTACTTAGTTTTGAAGAAATGCATTATTATATTTTTACCCAAACGCGTTCACGTACTCATGAAATGTGGGAACATTTGCTGACGTAACATTTCCCCTACTTAAAAATGTTAGTCCAAATTTACCCGAAGAAATAAGTTGAGCACTTTTGTTAAGCTTTATTATAAAGCCACTAATTGTCACTTTGACAGTTATTGCTTTAGTTTTTGTCCAAGACTACTCAAACTTGTTCACGTACTCTTGGTATTTGTTAACTTCTCCTATTTAACATTTTTAAAAAGTGACCTATTTATAAGGTTCGGGCAAAAGTGGCTTAGAAAATGTTCCGCGCAAAAACGAATCGCGTGAGATTCCGGACAAAAACGAATCGTAGAAAATTTCCGGGCAAAAACGATTTAACTGTAAAAAGTAATGCAAAGTTAATGCAGTTAAGTCGTTTTTGCCCGGAAATTTTCTACGATTCGTTTTTGTCCGGAATCTCACGCGATTCGTTTTTGCGCGGAACATTTTCTAAGCCACTTTTGCCCGAACCTTATAAATAGGTGACTTGTACTCTCAGCCCGTCAAATACAAAATTCAAAAGACTATAGGGTTAACGGTAATTCATTTCACAACAGTTATAATACAACTGATGTAATTATGCCTGAGTAAATAACATTTTTTCATGAGACTAGTGTTTACACCTACATATTGTTTTGCATAACGCTGCACATACAACTTGATTAATGTCACCTACGACGATCACGATCGACTGCCCTACGTTGGGCGCCATTTTTTATTCTAAATAAAATCATTACCTGGATAGATTTTTTCTATTAGTTAAGCTGTTTTCAAATAACAGATTTACATTCTGAGGATAAAAACCAAGAAAACTTTGGAAGTTTTTAATTTTTTTTGTTTTGCACCTGCCGCCTGCCTACTTTTATGGTTGCACAACCCTGTCCAGACAACTCCCTCTATACGAATGGAATTTTTTTATTATTCTACAAGGTAATTCTGCAGACCGCTCCAAAGTTATCCTCAAAGTGTTAATGTAATGTAATCGAGGAAAAAATCTTTCCAAAACCAGTTTCTTGTCTTCTAGTCTATTGCTTCTTTTATTCTTGATAATATTGCGGAACAGGACTTGTCTACCTATGATACCTTCCGGTTAATCCTCTAGGAAAGTATAAGTGATTCATGTTGCTACGAGGCTTAAGCAGTTTTGTTTTCCAAAATCTAAAATTCTTTTCCGCTTTTCGTAATTACATAATAATAATTAGTTTGCTTATATCATAAACCACAGTCAACTGACAGTTCGGCCATTTCACCAAGCAAGCGTTTCGTCATTATTAAATTTTTCTTGTACCTACGACAGATTAACCAATCCACACACAAATTAAACTGCACACTCTCCTAACCAAAACCAAAGAGAAATGCTGACGTCATTGATGCATTTTAAGTTCAAAAAAACCGTTCAGAAAGCGAACACAAGAGAGAGTATTCCCTCTAAAACGCATACAAATTAAAATTGAGAAACTTTTTATCGTGACATTATGTTCAGAACATTTGTAGGTTCACGTCAAGTAAATAATAAGTTTAGGCTTTAAAAATATTATCCGAAATACGACGAGAAAGTAGAATTTCCCAACCGCTTCCAATTGGCAAGTTTCGGTTTGTTTACACCACCAATGCTCAGCTGTTCGTGTCAGCTTCCGGGCTTATATCTAGAATAGGTTGTAAATTAATGCAATCATTAATTAAATATAACGTAAATCATATGAAGTAGGCTGTGCATAAACCTATATCAAGTATCAACATAGTCATATTACAATAGATCCAGATTATTAAATTTACAAACAAAACAGAAAAGGAACACTAAAGGATAGGAAAGAAAAGCGAGCACGATATTCACCAAAAATTCTCTTCCGACCTTGTTTTGAAAAAAAAATAACCTCACCAAAAAGGCAACATTAAAATTGGGTTATTTGTATCCAGTTTACAAAGCACCTCTTTCTTCTGTTGCAGTAGTACCTACTGTAGTGCAAAAAAAGGGTTATCTTTTTTTTATAAAACATCTCCTTTACTGCCGTCGAATTTAAAGTTAAAAAAATTTATTCTTTCACTCCTATGCCCTGCAGTTTTAAAATAAGGCTAATAAAAACAAAAACTGGGAATACATCCATGCAAAAACCAAAAAAAATTAAAATTCACAGCAATACTGCAGAACTTAAGCTTAAAAGCAAGCATGGAGTGCTCCAAAAAATATTTTTTTTTTGCAAACATTCACAATCATAGGGATTTATTTATTTGCTTTTTTTTAATGCAGAATAAATGCATTGTCCAATTACCAGGGCTAAACAATAATTTTCTTTTGTTATTTATACATAAACAACAGATTTGTATGGATTTGTTGCGCGAATGTTCATTTCCAGCGAAAATAAACATTGCCAAGAAAAAGCACAGCAACTCTGGCAGCACACACAATCTACGAGATATAAAAAAGAAAAGCACGTTTTCAAGAAGATGGCACAGGGAGGGAGGGGGGGGGGGGGGGGGTTATACAAGAAGAAGAACAAGATAATGACGATGGATGATGTTACGAACACTGAACCAACTGACAAAAAGAACTAAACGAAACCAATCGGTGGCAGTGGAAAAGTATTCGTTAGATTGCATAGCGGAGAGTTCTTTACAAAATGGCGGCTATGAAGTCATGGGACTCATACGCTTTGTCATGTTTAATGCAAAAATTCAATGAATTCACTTACACAAACTTAATTTTTATAGCAAATTTAACAAACGGAGATAAACCATACACGTGATAATGAAAAAAAAAATTCTGTTTAGATACGTCAGGGTATGTATGGGAAGCATGCCTTAAAGTAATGCGGTATGCTTTTGCTGGCTCTGCTTTATTATGTGCTGCTAAGTGCTATAACATGCCATATCCAGTTCAGAGCTTTTATTATTTCAATCCACTCTTAGAATGCGGTAGATAATGGATGCGATGTGGTTGCAGAATCTACTTGTCAGCTGCAGGCTCAAATCAATTGAATTTATTCATAGAAGATGTACCGTACATTTTAAAAGAATGACATTAGGTATGCTTTGTTGCCAAATTTGTTTCTCTTTTTTCTTTCAAGCTTTACTTGTTTTTGTTTGCGATGAAACTTTACTTTGTATTGAAATGATACAAAAACAGCTAGGCATTATTTAATTACTATTTATCTCAACGACTTGGAATGTAACATTTGTACAATATCTATAAGGGACTCTATAATTCACGGAGACAACTATCCAAAATTTTTGTTTTTCTTCTGAAATTGTGAGAACAATTGAAAATGAAACAAACAGATGTTTTCAATTATTCACGATCTACACGATCACCTGCTCTAATAATTGAAATCAAGTTAATTTTAAAACTGGCTCACATTCTTCAAAATATAAGCAATCGACAGACTATTGAATAAAAATGGAAAACTCACAAATAAGTGTTGTGAACCAGCCAAAATTTATGAATTTCTTTTAGCCTTAAGTTAAACTTTATTTCTGTTGAAAGTATTCCTTCTTTCTTATTGCCGTGTGACAATAAACTTTTGCAATTATTTTTATTAATTCTAAACGATGCCTTAGCTATTTCTATACGGTGATTGGAAAGCTTTATCGAGATGTCTGAACCTGACTGGACTAAGGGCCTCCAGTGTGATTCCTGTCCAGTGTAAGTGCTTACATATATCCTCCCATGACCTGATCTGTCTTGACAGCTGACTTTTCGAGTAACCACACAACGACCCAAGTTCGATGAACTGAGAATACGCGTCTTTGTTTGCCAGGCGATCTGCCATCTAATTATGTTCAATGCCCTCGTGTTCTGGCACAGTCCAACGTAATTCTGTTGTTCCGGGCCAGTTCCTGAAACAGTCACTGGTAATTCTAGTCCCTAGAGCCCTGAGTGTCGCTTGACTATCCAACATTATATCACCCTCTAATATAAGTAAAAAAAAAATCAATCTGAAAGCTGTTCCGCTCGCTGAGCACAGTTGAAGCGATCTGACAACCTGTGACATATGAAAGAGGATGTAGTCTAAGTGGAATAAAAAAATAACAGTGTTTGTGGGGAGGGGGGGGGGGGGGGTGAAATTTCGGTAATATCACTTCGATTATAACGGGCTACTGCCTTTTTGATAGTAATGTCGTCCGCAAACGCGTTCCTATCAATAACATTTGTCGGAGTTGCTTGGACAAGGAGGAAGTTTAAAGCATTCTCAGCCGTTTGCGAATGCCCGAAATTGACCAGGAGAAGATTTTAGGTTCTTGGCAATCACATCCTGAATATAGAAGTGTCTTCTACTCAATAATTGCGGGTGATTCAATTAATGACTGCGACTGTTTTGATTAATGAGGTCAAAGCGAAGTGTTATCACAACGGACCATATTACGTTTTATGTGAGATCGACTGGTTAACTATCCGGTGGTCGACAATGAATTTAACCTATATATGACGGGCTGAGAGTAAAAGTGACCTATTTATAAGGTTCGGGCAAAAGTGGCTTAGAAAATGTTCCGCGCAAAAACGAATCACGTGAGATTCCGGGCAAAAACGAATCGTAGAAAATTTCCGGGCAAAAACGACTTAACTACTTAACAGCATTACTTTTTGGTCACTTTTACTCTCAGCCCGTCATATATGCTTGAACGAATGACAGTCTCCATAAACAACGACATCACCCATTTAGGAACGTCAGGGATCCCTCTTCAAAGGTGTGATTATTATTAAACCAGTATTATCGGCTTTTTAAGGATCAACTTGAATGGTATTTCAAGGTTCTGCCTTTTCGGTATAACATGTGACTACAGGATCATCTTTGAATTCTTTCAAGTTTTTCCTGCGGCGAGTCAGATTGCCTCTGAGGGAGTTGGCGCTGCGCAGATTTATTGCATTGGAAGCGGCCTTCTTTAGCTAATGATCCAAGGGAAGGAGGTCCGGTATAGTTTCCATAGAAAGTGCAGATAGACTATTACGCTGTCTTTGGTTCTGTTTTTAGTCACTGTACGAGTGCCGAAGGCTATTTTAGGATTTAGACCACCAAGAAAGTGAAGATAGACTATTGCGCTGTCTTCGGTTCTGTTTTTGGCCACTGCATGAGTGCCGAAGGCTATTTGGGGATTTAGACCCCCAAGTTTTTCCAAAAAGTCTTCGACAAAAACATAGTTCCGTCATAGCCTTACCTGTTATTCTTTTTAAATTGGGGTCTAGAAGTACACCTAGATATTTAACTTGATTTTAGAACTCTATCTTCGCTTTTTCTTGTGCAGGAAACAATGGTTGTCTTGCCAGGGTTGTTGTTAAGGATTCTCCTAAAACTGTACTATATTTAGAGCATTCTGCAGTTTTCCAGGTATAGTCCTGTCATGCTTGTCTATAATGGTAATTACCACGTAATCCTTGGTATACATAGCTGACATCAGCCAGTATTTGCGAGAGATCATCAATGAAAGGTGTCCATAGTATAGGGGAAAGGATTCCTCCCTGGAGGACATACTCTGGTGGCCCTAACTGTTACCGATTTATCCCCCAGCCTGGCTGTGATGTTCCGGTTGCTAAACATTACTTAAATCCACAGCGAACCATCGGCAGTTCGATTCCTTGATTGATGGGCGTATTGTCAAACGCACCTTCTGTATTAAGAAACGAGGAAACAGAAATTTTCTTGCCTGCTTGATATATGTTAGCTGACCTAAGTATTTTTAAGTACACCGTATCTAATAACTTTTTCAATTTAATGCTTTGTGAAAGGAGGAGAAAAGGCGGATTGGACAATACACACACCTTGGGCTGCGTGAACGACTGTCCTCTGCTTTAAGGCATGAACGCCATCCTCACCACTTAGGAATATAGCTAAACTGACAGCTGGCCCTGACGATTTTGATAAGGATTGGCAACAGATCGTCTAGTCCTTGCTGAAGCAGAGCTGGAAAGATGCCGTCACTACCGGAGGATTTGTAGGCTTTAAAGGAGTTGATATCCCAATTTACTCTCCCGATGTGTTGCTGCGCATATTGTGTTGGTTGACTGAGGCCCTCTAAGTTCTCCGGTCTCAGAGCATTCAGGCAGTTTCCAAGAGTGATTTTAATATTTCGTCTGAGCTGATGGAATAGAAAGAATCAGTCTTTTTTGGAGGAGCCTAAGACCATTGGAATGGTGTTTTGAGTGAACTGTTTGGAGGCTTGCTTTTTCCCCAAGTTCTGCTCTTATTTTTACCTAGTTGTTTGTCGTATTCTGTCAGGGCATGCTAGTACCACCTTATTCCATGTACTTGAGCGCTTGGGCTTATTAAAAAGCCTTCTTGTTTTAGCTCTAGGTTTGCTTAGGTTTCTGTTTCGCTCTCTTCTCTAGCAGCCTCTCTGTGTCTGACAGGATAAAACCTAATCTGCTGCTTATCCTACGGATTTTTTTTTCTATTCAAACTGAAAGAGCTTTCAAAGAGTTGTCACATTTAAGGTCTTCTCCTTTCCATACATACGCATAGCAATTAAGGACTTAGACTTAAGTACAGTTCTTTTGTAACTAAAATTGCTTAGGCTCATAATTAACTGCTTTTTGAATATATAATTGACAAGAAATATTCTTAATGACTCCGTATGCAAAACTGGCCGTCATTCGACTTTCACCTCTTTGAAAGGCTGACAAATCGACAGAAATTCACAGAAATAAATAATTTTTTTTAAAAAAGTTATCGCAATATCCTGGGACACTAAAAAATTTGCTTACTTTTATAATTTTCCTTCAAAGTATTTATACTACTCGGGGCTTTCAAGTTCCATTAAAATTAAATTCTCTTTTCGCAGTTCCATCCGCCGGCATCATTACAAATACGTTTGAATACGTTTATTGCCCTGCAATTGAGATTTCATAGACCATCGAGCTACGTTCTCTCATTATTCCTCGCCAAGGTAACCAATATGAAGTTATAATAAAATTTTTATTGCGTAGCTATGATACCTACGACTACGGAAAATATTCGGTTTAATTAGTACGTTGACTAATAAATGTAAATTGCATCCATTAAACTGGAAAAACGTAATAGGAAACTGAATAAATCGAGAGAAAATTAAACCTTCGTTTGTATGCTTCAATAAACAGGGATTACACGGAATTCCTGATAGAGGCAATTTACTATTACAGAGTTATACTCCTTTTGCCTTCTCGTAGATCGTTGAATGAACACTACTGCGGTTTATCAACCTTAGACAGGTTTTCAATCACTATCTCTTGTCATATAGTTTATTCATTAAGCCTCCTTTCAAGTAATAGTAGTTTACGTCTTCTTTGAGTCGCAAGTAAGTTCGGGTAATATAATTGATCTTCATCCATTATCACTTTCATGTCGTGTCCGTTACGACGTTAACGTAGCGATTGAATTCGTAAACGTCCTCTCTATATTTATATTGCATCTTCGAAGTTTCTTGACGACTTTCTAACTTAACTTATTGAATAAATATAATATATTTTCGCTCAACACCTTAATGGTCTTAAGTCAAATGCGAACTTTAGACATAAATTTATTGAAATAAATAAAAGAAATAAAATAAAATCTACATAAAAAGCGAATTAAAGTGAAGGTGGAATAAAAAATCCTTTACCGAGTCAAAAACTTACTTTCTTTCCAATGTTTGGACACTAGCAATTTGAAATTTTGAATTTTAAAGCCTTCCACGACATACATATTTGTCACCTTAAAACATCATCTCTCTCTGGTTCTATTAACCCTGTGTGGGGCATAGGACGTCTGCGCCAACGTCAACGATTTGATGAGTGGGTCCCATGCGGGTTCCAATCCAATCTAGAGCTTTTTGTACGATGTTGTTTGGCTGTTTTCTTTGTATGTGGCCTATGAATTGGCACTTTCGCCTGCGCACACTGATGTCCATCCGATCTTGTAAATTTATATAGTTCTTCGTTGTTTAAGACCTCCGGGCAGTGGATGTTAAAGATGCGGCATAAACACCGGTTGACAAAGCTTTGTAACTTCGATGTTATTTGACAGATCACTCTAGAGCAGAACAGATTTTACATTCGGTTTAAAGATCCAAAGTTTTGTGCGTCTGCAGATGTTATTGCGCCATATTTGACGGGCTGAGAGTAAAAGTGACCTATTTATAAGGTTCAGGCAAAAGTGGCTTAGAAAATGTTTAATGTTTAACTACAAAAAGTAATGCAAAGTTAATGCAGTTAAGTAGTTAAGTCGTTTTTGCCCGAAAATTTTCTACGATTTGTTTTTGTCCGGAATCTCACGCGATTTGTGTTTGCGCGGAACATTTTCTAAGCCACTTTTGCACGAACCTTATAAATAGGTCACTTTTACTCTCAGCCCGTCATTTCAACAAAAGTATTAAATAAACT
Organism: Leptarthrus brevirostris; assembly: GCA_964036015.1. NCBI lineage: Eukaryota > Metazoa > Arthropoda > Insecta > Diptera > Asilidae > Leptarthrus > Leptarthrus brevirostris. The sequence goes on from OZ038374.1 coordinate 21,687,884, forward strand.
CGAGCCTTATTGATGCGAGCCTGTCCATCAGCTTTAGATCCACCGTCTGATGTAACTATGCTTCCGAGATAACAAAATTTATCCACTTGCTCTATTCTCTATTCTATCATAAGTTTGGTTTTAGCAGCATTGGTCTTAAGCGCTGCTCTGCGACCTTCTCTGCTCAGGGCTTCGGATATTTGGGCTACATGGCTCTGTTTGTTCGAAAGGAGGCATACATCGTCGTAAGGTGGTTAAAAAGTTTCCATCTAATCTCTCGCGATAAGTGATCACCTAGGGCGCTGCACAATACATCAGTAATCCTTGTCTTACTTAGTTCAACACTTGGAAGGGCTCCGACAGTTTTCCTTGTGTAGGACGTGATATTGGGCTCCTGAGTAGAACTGCTTTATTATGGTGATAACGTTTTCTGGGTAAAGCTGCCCAATGTCCATATACATATACTCGCGATCAACGCTATCAAACGCCTGAACATTCAACCAATTGCTCGTGAAGAATTTTAGTCCATCAAAAAGGTAGAACATTATCGTTGAAAGAGTATGGGTGATAAGACTCATCCTTGTGTCACTTCATTAAGCTTTCGTTTAGTTGAGATCAATGTTAAGGTTATAGTAAGAAGTGTGTCTTCTCTTTCCGACCAGTTGTCATGATGAATTCTTCGATTTTTGGAAGCAGGAATGATTGCTGCAATGATTATTTAGTTCTGTCTATAGCTATCAGAGTAGACATTTTGCTAAAGCTAAACCGCGGCCCCCCTTCTTTAGTTTTCGGTGGAGTAAGTGGTAACATGTCGTCCTACCAACCTAGAGATCCCATCGATGGCGGCCCATGGTTGTTTTCTGCTGACATATTACAATAAAATGGCCATGCGGGTTGCAGAGAAAATGTCGTTGGTTCCACTAGGTTCCACTAGGTCCACTTGCAATCATTGTCTCCAATCAGGTGAAGTTCTTTTCACGCCCCATGTCCTGCAAGAGAGAGAGAGAACACGGTTCTATTCAGGCTACCTGGGATAGCCTTGATTTGAATAATTGTTTTTTGTTATTATCAAATCTGTGATTGAATATCCTTTTATAGGAAATTTAAAATTTATGGCCTAGTTCGACCCTGACTGTATTTAGGCATGTCCTACAAAATTCTTCTGGGTGCTGTTAATACTATAAACATTATGAACGTAGATTTCGGTTTGTCTACTTTGCGGAGTCCTTTTTAACTTTATTTGCCGATTCAGTACCATAACTGTTTATTTGTTAAAGTTTCGATTTTCAGGATTTTTCTTAAACACTATTTAGAACCACGAGCTGTCATTCATCCATATAAAAAATCGGACCAAGTACAAGTGAGACTTGCGCAATTAGTGTTTTGCGTTTACTTTTAAAATAAAAATTTTTAATAAGCGAGAGGGAAGGGACGTCAAATTTCAATTTTATGGCCGTGTCAAAACAGATGGAGCCCTTTTTGTCTTTGATACCCCATTGTTTTGACTTTCAATTTTACCCACAAAAACAAAATGTAACTTTCAAAATAATATGGCTGTGACTATTCCACCACCTTGTGTCAAATTTCAACTTTCGATGTCACAGCCTACTCTAGATACAAGCCCAGAAGCTGACATTAACAGCTGTGCATTGGTGGTGTAAACAAACCGAAACTTGCCACAGCAAAAGTTTGATAAATTGTACTTTCTGGTAGTATTTCTCGCAATATTTTTTAAAATATCAAATTGGATTTTACTTGAGGTTAACCTACAAATGTTCTGAACACGATAACAAGTGGTTCTCTTTATAATTTTCATTTGTTTCAAAGGGATAACTGTCTTGTGCTCGTTTTGTTGAAGTATTGAGCTTAAAATGCGTCAGTGACATCAGTCTTTCTCTTTAGTTTTGGTTACGAGAGTGTGCAGTTTTATTTGTGTGCAAGGATTGGTTAATCTGTGGTACAACAAAAATGAAATAATGACGAAACGCTTTGTGGTAAGATGGCCGAACTATCATGTTTTCCGGGCTTGTATCTATAGCAGGCTATGTTTGGAGAAAAACGTATGTAGCAGCCAAGCAGATAACGAGGTGATTTCATAAGTGTTCGTTTTTTTTTTAAATTATAGTACGGAACACTATAAAAGTACAATTTACGTTATTCCGAAAGCTTGTATCCTGAATTTTAACAAAAATGTAATGTACTTTTCTTTCCTCCATCTATTCAAAGTTCGCTGTGGCATGGCAATTTCGTAGGATGTTAGTAATTTCCCCGGGGAGAAGCTTTCTATTTTCCAGAACAGCGGAAATCTTTTTTCAATCTATTCTAAGGATGACAATGTCTTCCTTTTGTTCATGTTTTTCTTCCTGCAGAAATTAATTCTGAAATTGAGCTTTGTCTTTATATGTTCCCTCACGGTTTTGCGCTTAATTCTAACACAATTTATAAATAAAAATTAATTTCCAAATTTTTTGTTTAAATTATTGATTTTATAATGAAAATAATCTCGTCTACACCAATTTAATTTGGATCAAATCGTGGAAAATCTTGCACAAGAAACTTCTCTTCAAAAGATCGACGTAAATCAATTTTTAATAAATCTGGAAAAAATTAAAGAGAGGTTGAAAATTGTATAATTTTTCCATCTTTATTAATGGCTAACTCTCTGTGGCGGACTGTCACTTGATGTCGTACATCTTTTTTGTTTTGTATTTTAATTAGATTACCAAATTTTATGAAACTGTCAATTTTAATTAAGCTTTACCCTCGAAAATTCCTTGTCATGCAATAGATTTCAAATTGACATTTTGAAATTAAGAAATTGGTTTCAGAAGAATACTGCATTATCGATAGCACATATATCAGTACCTAATATTTACAGAATCTCTGATCAGATTTACTTTACGTAGCGCCACCTAAAAGTACTGAACGTGAAATTCTTTTGATGAACTGACGTTTAAAGGTGGCGAATAGGTCGTGGAAAGCTGTCACATTTAATTAAAATTGCTTAGTGTCCAAACATTGAAAAGAAAGTAAATTGTTGACTTGAATAATAGTTGTGGGAAACAGAAGTGAATTTATGTGAAGTGTTAAGCTTTTTCTCATTAATCCGTGAATGAATTGATAAATTCAGTTGGCGGCTAAACGAAAAATAAAAATGGAAAATGCTTTAGAAATAAAATTGTATTGCAGTTTTCTAAAGTATCCAGATTTATTCAAGATTAGGTATGTATATCGACCGAAATCGACTATTTGTTCCTTATATAAAAGAAGTTTTACAAGATAACGTATATAAATTCCAAATTTTAATTTTTAATGTATCTACGAGAGATTAAAAAGTTTTTAGCCCCAGGTAGAAACTTCCGCATTTATATTATACCTGGGCATGTCAAAGCGGCATTCTTTTGCTTTTACAATACAAGGTTCAGTTATGTGACTCTTAGTCGTTTAGATTTTATGGATTTTTTTAAATTTGCGAGCAAGTACCTCTTTAAGACAAAGTTGACTCAAAAGGATATTTACAAGAGCGGAATCTGTCTCGGCCTGTTCAACCACAGAAAAGTTGCCTAATTTAGATATAGCTGAAAAAACATCATATTTAATTTCTTCTTAAGTACCAACCTGCTCCTACGTAATTGTGGTACTGAACCTACCTTTGTAGTTAGAAACCCTTGCCTCGGACAACATCAGACTACTTATTAAAAATTGAAGATCTCCAGAAACACTCCTCCAATCACAGGTATATTCAATTCATCTAGATGATCGTCTCTTGAAACTGCCACTCTTCATGAATTACCGGACGAATAATTGGGAAAAGCATACAAATAATCATTCTCCTCAGACTAAATAGAGCGTTGGCTGAATCCTGTCCCCCTGAAGAGACTCAGCGGAAAGAAGAAACCACCACGGTAAAATACGCAACCTGAAACTCTTAGGAAAGAGTGCAGCAAACTTTTTAATTTGGCAAAGACTAATAGGGACACATCCTCTCGGGACCGCTATAAATAAAAGTCTAGAAAAATAACACAGTAAAGAGTAAATCGTGTAGAATGTACTGCAAACGAATTTCGGAAACCTCTGAGAAAATTCTGTTAACAAAACCAAGTATACTATACATAGCGCTCAGCGCTTAGTTGATGGCCCTATATAAGGGTTGCCTTGCCTTGGTCCATATCCCTAGGCTCCTCTATCTCGCTTTTCCTGAGGTGGAAGCCAATCTTGTTTCGCTGTTTAGTCAGATACTTCATGGCTGGGAGAGGCTCATGCTACTAAGATTGCCAGTACAGGTACACTGCAAGGTGGTGTCTTGTCTCCTTTTCTTTGGAACCTAGTGGTCAATAAACTACTTTTAATCGCCGCCTCCTGAAGCTACATATCGCTGCTCAGGGAACTTATACAAAATGTTCTCACGCGATTCTTCAGATGTGTGGTGAAGTGCGCGCTGTTGGTAAACTAAAAAAAAACTGAGGTAGTCATTTTCTCTATGAAGTATAGAATTCCTCATGCAGTCTTTAAACGGCACACTTTCAAAGGACCTCTGTAGCAGTTGCCAAGACGAGGAGGAAATCATACTCCACCTCCTTTGCAATTGCTCTGCTCTAGCGAACTGCAGGAACCGGATTTTGGGCTCCCCCTTTTTTAAAGAGTTAACCAAATTAGGTTCCACTGATGCCAGGGATCTAGTTCGGTTTATCGGGAGCTCTGAATGGTTGCTCTAGCTAATAATGTCTGCTGGTTCTCCAAGAACTCGTTTCTTAGGATGACAGGGATCGATTTCGGTCTCCTAAGGAGCTATATATAAACTCTCTTTACGGGTTTATAGGGTTGAGTGCACAGCCTCAACTGTGGTATCACAATAGGCCTTTTTGGCCTAAGTGTCCCTTCTTAGACAGCCACATTAATACCTTTTCATCTATCTCGCTTAAATTTTATAAGGAAGGAGAGCGCTGTCATTAAACTCACAGCCACCTCTCAGTGGTCGAATGGTCGTGTTGGATACACGGCAATGCTTTTTTTAGGAAACCTTAATCACACCATACCTTTGTTAAACGACTAAGATCAGCAATCGCACCCAGGCAAGGTTGATAGAGCGACGCACTGCCTTATGAGAAATCGATCCAGATCTACACGCACGGTTCCGAACTACGGGGGGGGGGGGGGTTATCTTAAAAAGTTCCGGATCACTGCGGTGTGTTCCAAGCGGAAGTCTTGGCAATTCAGGAGGTCCTGGTTTTTTTTTTTTTTTATACGATGTGGCCAAATCCTAGGGGACAACCCTTTGATGCGTTAGCATGGTTTTGACCGGATTGCATTGCTGCGAGCTAGACAACAGCCCAGAGACGGAGTGGATTATTTTAATTTCTTAATAAAAGCTCACGGTCATCTGGGCTCGAACCCGGGACTCACGGCATGTTGGTCTTGCCGCTCAACGCATTGATCCAACTCCGTCTGAAGGGTAGCAACAAACCTGAAAGGATATTTGTATCCTGACGGGCAGTCAGGCCGCGGTGCTATCTCTAGAATATGTCGCATCGATATCAAAAACTAAGCTGCTAAATAAAGTAGCAGAGCAGTACCATATCGACATGTGCTGGGTTTCTGGATAGAGTGAACTGTGTGGCGAATGAGCTCGATAGAAACGGCACTGCATTAGAAATCCGATCGGATAACATGTAGGTAGGCCTTTAGCCAGCTATAAGTTGCTGCTCCTCACGGCAAACGGCAGGGACGAGATGAAAGAGGAGACTACGTATACCTTACCTCCTCTTTTCGTGCTTGGTTTTGGTATGTATACGAAAGACCTTTCTGGCAGACTATTTCTTGTATAGTCTCTGTGATCTCGAGACGTCTGATGTATCTTACTCCGGTGAAAATTGTTATATTATTGAAAGTAATCGTAGAATAAAAATCAGTGAGTTAGCCTACGGTAGGGTAGGGTAGGGTTTTTTATAACCTACTCTTGTTGTTTTCTTGTCACCCCATAATTTTTTGACGGACAAATTTTTCAGTGAATTTCAACGTTTGAAACGTCAGACACATTAGGCATCGTAATAGTAGAAAAATGTTGGAACCTTCCCTTGTAAATACAGTTGTAGCCTTTAACGTCACTTATTATATTCTTGAACTCAAGGCGAAACATAAAAGAAAGGGTGTTTCCATCAGTATAATGCAGTGTAGTTAACAGCAGAAATTAACTCCAAAGAACTTCCAGGAGGTTCAAAATTTTGCCTGAATGGACAGGTGAAATTTGCAATAAATGAGATATTTTAAGGATTTGAGCAATTTTTTGAAGTGTTAAAGGAGATTAAGTTGCAAAATAAATGACGGGCTGAGAGTAAAAGTGACCTATTTATAAGGTTCGGGCAAAAGTGGCTTAGGAAATGTTCCGCGCAAAAACGAATCGCGTGAGATTCCGGGCAAAAACGAATCGTAGAAAAATTCCGGGCAAAAACGACTTAACTACTTAACTGCATTACTTTTTGTAGTTAAATCGTTTTTGCCCGGAAATTTTCAACGATTCGTTTTTGCCCGGAATCTCACGCGATTAGTTTTTGCGCGGAACATTTTCTAAGCCACTTTTGCCCGAACTTTATAAATAGGTCACTTTTATTCTCAGTCCGTCAACTCTTTTTAGGCTACGAATTTCTAAATTCACTTAAGTACTTATGGTCTAAATCGTAAAATAAATGTTCTTTTTTTTTCGAGGACTACTACAAGATTGTCATGGAAGAGTAAGCTTGATAAATAATTAAAGGTAGCACCCTATCATCCGTAAAAGGTCTTTGTCTGATCTAAACTGATGACGCTATCCCTTAAAGTGGTTCAACTTTCACATTTTCATGTCACTGCTTTTAGGTAGTTCAATTGAATAAATTTCACAAAGGTCCTAACATCGCAGTGTCGGGTTCCTCCTGCCCTAAACCCAACAGAACAATTAAGTTCAACTTTTCTCATTGTGTAATTGTATTAAGTTCTAACCACATATTTTCTGTCGAAAGCCCAACAAAAAGAAGTCTTTCTCATGCATAAAAAACTGGAAGATAAAAAACTTTCTTCGTCACGGCTCTTTGGGGCTCCCATGCACATTCATTGTATGTCTACCGGCCAGAGACAGAAATAGTGCGCAGAAGGCGAATAAATTTTCATTATCGTAACAAAAACGAAGAAAACTTCTTTCACAATGGAAGAATTTAATTGTCCATTTAAGAAAATTTTCTTTTATTATTGTGATGACTTCGTTTGTATTGTAGCTGAAACCAAAACAGAAAAATACAACTTTCAGCAGACGGTAGAAAAAAAAATCGAAATGAATTCAAAAAAGTTGGAACAATTCGCCAATCAGCGGAGTAAAGTGCACACGTAACGTGGCCCTCGATTGCAGACCAAGTCACAATCTCGGAGCACCTGATCATCTCCCCTGGAATTGGTACATGTCTGGTTCCCCTGGGACTGTGCACCTATTTAAACGGTTCTCAAATCTGTTTTGAAATAAATATGCACATGTTGTTGGGGGAGACCAAGCGGGCAGCATTTTATCTTGTGATCACGTTGAGGAGAGTTTAGATTCCTCTCGTCTGTTTGCATGCTACGCAAATTTCATAAAAGGTCGAATTGGCCACCTCCGGCTATTGTGCGTGTACTACAACATCCAGTTCTGTATTTTTTCCCTTCCCTTCTCTTGTTGCTTAACATAATGCGTTTTACTTGGGTTTTATGTATATGACCCAATCCCATCCCTAGCTGGTGTTGCCGGTTCATATTATGCACAATTCAAAGCTGCAGTTACAAACGGAACGAGTTGCGGTCGTCTCTGCTGCACATCTCTCGTCTTAAGAAATTCCTCTGACCTCCTCAGGTCCCTTGAGATTTTTTTTTCGCTTTTACATGACTGACCACTATCTCATCTGCCTAGATTTTTTTTGTTATGTTTTTTTTTTCTACATTTCCCTTCTCTTCCCACGTTCAGAAAGTCTTATGTAGTTACTCTCGTCATCCATGGGGCAACAGGGCAAAAGTTTATTTTTGGAACGTGTGGTATGGTGTGTGTCCTGCATGTCGGCGGCATTTTAATCGCTTAAACTTCTCTTTTTTTTTTGTACTTAAAACATTCTATAAAAGATTCGTGGATCTGTATAGATTATAAACTGTATAATCATGAAATGATGGAATTAATAAAAAAAAACAAGATTTTTCCCGTTCCTGTTCTTCGTATGCTGTGCTCTTTTACTTTTTTTTCGTTTTATTGTGTTGCCAAGTGATTCGGCTGATTCTTCTTCTTGTTTAACAATTCTTAAGATTTTTTTTTGCATACGCGAAAGTCTTTTGAAAATATTCTTCTTATTCGACGTGAGAATTGTTTATTTATTTGAAAATTGTTTTTATTACTTAACGATTAATCGATACGACTGCATTGTGCCATGACTCGTCGACCTTTATCTAATCGCTTGTTGAATTGTCTCGTGATTTTATAAATTATTATGCCACTTTGCTCGTTCCTTTTAGAATCAGCACGACAGAAGTTCAAAAATACCACAAAAGTCACGTTATCGGAATTTATTTATTATTTTCTATTATTTTTCGCTGATTGCGATCTTGACGTGTGTTTTCGAGGGAAAATAATTTTGTGGTTTTGTGATATTTCAAAATGCTTTTCAAGAAAGTGTTTATTTTACTATCGAAATGAGGTGATTATCTATATTGTTGCTGTTTTCGTGTAAAAGTTGTGGAAATTTTTTAGCAAAATTGAAGAGTTTCTGTTGTCATTTTGCTGTTTTCAATGTGCATTTGAGGAATACCAATACGAAGTTCAAGGGTCTTTTCTTGGTTTAATTTTAATCGAAAGTAAGTCATATTATCGCTATTAGGACATAATTTTGTTTTAATCTTTTTTTATGTATTACACTATGCCCTCATTATACAGGGTGTTTCAGTAATCGAGGTACAAACTTTGCAGGATGATAGGGCACATCAAGATAAACAAAAAAATCTATTAAGGTACGATTCCACGATACATTTTTCTCATGCGTTTAGCGCAAGACGCAAGGAATAAAGTTGCATGCTTTTCATGCGTTGCGTATGCGTTTTTCTGTTTCAATGGTATGCATTTTATTCCACAGAACTGCCATGCATATATTTAATTGATATTGTTGCCTGACGAAGTAATGTGTACTGGTGTTTGCGCAGCATATTATGTTATTCAAAAAGTTTGGAAAAAGAAATGTGGGAGCTAAGTTATTATTATAAAAGCAGAAAAAAATAATATAATTTTTATTATATAGCGATTGACTGCCCGAGTACCATTTATTTATTTATTTAAATGTAATAGCGAGGAAAAAAAACAGGGCCCGCAATATAGCAAATGGACATGATCTACGCGTTCTGAAAAACATCATTAATAAAAAGCGATATCAACAGCAACGGAAATTACTGCCTAATAGAAGGAATCTATACAAAAAAAATCCTGCTGTTCATACATGTAATCGTGTAATAAAAAAATCAGGCTAACAAGTTTCCTTCTTGTGTAATGGAGTGGGAATGCATGTTAGCGAGGGATATTGAACGGCTACACTTCATTGATGATACAGTCAATGCTGTGAAGTATCAAAATATTTTTGTAAAGAAATACTTCCTTCGGTTTCGGAATCAAATGAATACGAAAATATTTTCCAATAGGGCGGAACATGTGTCATACCCTTGAGAACACGAAAATCTGACTTGCTACAAAAACAACCTACGCAGATCTGTCCCCAATTGGATCCTTGTGGAGAAAAATCAAAAATAATTTATGCAAACAACTTGCGCTCATAACTTACGGAAGTGTGGAGTCAATAGAACCGGCGAAGTGTACAAAACTTGCTAAAGCAGTGTCTGAGCGGATTAAAAGATTAATTAGTAAGGGTGGCAGCTACTTCACTTGTTTTGATGAGCGAAGAATCTTGTTTCATATTTGACGTATGCGAACTATTTCGGAACATTCGTGAATTTTGCTCTTCCTAAATATTGTTATAAACTATATAACATATAATAAATAATCGAAAAACCAGACAATAATATTTTTAAAAGTATGTCCGCGTCCATTGCGAGCACGCATAGCAAATAAATACGCGGTAGTATTATTCACGCTACCGCTATAAGCCCAAAATTTGAAAAATACGCCCTCACAATCTAAAAATACGCCCGTTATAAATGTACGTTTCTGTTACTCTGTTCTGGAGAGACTGGTGACTCACTACATAGGTTATCTAAAATGTCACCCTCATAGACGTGTTTAAATTATGACAATAATAATGATTACAAGTTTCGTCATACTTGAAATAGTACCTAAACTGCAATTTTTCCCGATGCCAAGCATTATTCCTTTTTATACTTAGTGGAATTCTGAGCTACGAAACCTCTGTTTTTGGTGCTAATTCTGGGACCAGTAGCGGGTAGAGGTTAACGATGAAATTTTCGATTTTTGCTGATAGCGCCAATCGATTTAGAATGGTCGTTTCATACCGCTAGGAAATTTCGAAGGGGCGAATAAGGCCCGAGAACACGTAGTTTTCGAGAAAAACGCGATTCAAGTTTCGTCATACTTGAAGCAGTACCTAAACTGAGTGTGAACGTGCCGTGCTTGGTTTGGACTGTTTCGTGCGTCCTTTATTGATACGTATCTGGAGCGGGCTGGCATTTAAAAAAGTATAATTTTTACTTTACCGTGCCTCATTTGATTGCCATTGAGGCATTTTGACTCTGTGCGTGCCTGTTTCAGGCTAGGAATGGGCGAGTTTTATTTTTACTCGGGTATTCTTTCAAATACATACTTCAGCAGAGTCGCAATTTTAAGGTGTCTCTGCAATCATAAAAGAAATATATTTGGTACATATTTTGTACCTCTAGAATTTTTTGGCAGTTCCCTAGGTAATATTTTGGAAGAAAGTTTCGCATTGTCATCTTTCCCTGCAGAAGCTGGGGCAGACAAATTATATCAGCAACCCAGCGACGCTTCTCGAGAGTAGCAAGTTGTAGCAGTCCCAACCGCTCATCATATGGAGGCAGAATAAGCGTGTCACTCCAGGGCAGAGCAAGAAGGGACGATCTCACAAATCTACGCTGAACGGATTCAATACGTTTAATGTGAGATCTGTAAAACGGAACCCAAACCGGACTAGCATACTCCAGCAGTGGTCTAACAAGGGATGTATAAAGATGAAGTCTTATGTGAGGGCTGGGAAATTCTCTGGACCATCAAAGAGTTGGCCCTGGCAACAATGTTATTAGTGTGGGGGATGAAGTTAAGTTGTCTATCAAGATATACACCCAAGTCCTTCACTCCTTCCACCCGTTGAAAACAAGTACCTTCAAACTTGTACTGAAAAGTACGTTAGTTGCAGGACCTTGAGAAGGTCATAATCTGACAGTTTCCATTGTTTAATTGACGGGCTGAGAGTAAAAGTGACCTGTTTATAAGGTTCGGACAAAAGTGGCTTAGAAAATGTTCCGCGCAAAAACGAACCGCGTGAGATTTCGGGCAAAAACGAATCGTAGAAAATTGCCGTTCAAAAACGATTTAACTACAAAAATAATGTAAAGTTAATGCGTTTTTACGCGGAACATTTTCTAAGCCACTTTTGCCCGAACCTTATAAATAGGTCACTTTTACTCAGCCCGTCAATTTAAGATTATTATTGCCACACCAGCTATAAAATATGTGTAGGTTCGATTGCAAGATCTCACAATCCACAAAAGATTTGATTGGGAGAAAAATCTTGATATCGTCCGCATAAATGAGAATTTTACTTTTTTGAAGTAATTATAAAGGTAAATATAATAAGTGATATCATCAATAGATAGGATGAATAACAAAGGACCAAGATGACTACCCTGGGGAACGCCAGAAGGAGCCACAAAAGCATCGGAGAGGACGCCACGAAAACGCACTCTATAAGTCCTATTGGATAAATACGACTTAATCCATGCAATGAATGGGGACGGGAAACACAACTTGTCCAATTTGAAAACGATAATAGAGTGAGACAGCTTATCAAAGGCCTTACTAAGATCGGTATAAATTCAGTCAGTTTGGCAGCCATCCAAAAATCCACCAACATTGCTAGAAACAAACTCCAACAAGTTGGAAACCGTGGAATCACCCTGAAGGAGGAACCCATGCTTCCGGCTAGAGAAGCCGCTGCACCCCATGGACAATTGAGATTGGATCATCTGTTCGAAGAGTTTTGGAATGCAATATAACACTCCTCCTCCTGTTACCACTCTTAAAAACGGGGATTAAAAATAATGTCTTTCAGAGTGCAGGGAAACGGACAACCGAGAAAGACCGCCGGAAGAGTAAAAATAAGGGACATAGTAACGCCGAAGAACACTTCTTTAAGACAACAGCAGGAACCCCGTCAGTGCCACAAGAAAAGTCATTCGGAAGATTTATAATATGCTCGGCCAAGATCTCCTACGTGAAATATGGAATAGGTACGTTGGGGGGGGGGGGGTGTTTTTCCAAAATTTGGAATTTCGCTCTAATTTTCTAGGAATTTCGTCTTATTAACCTGGATTTTTAAAAGCAGAAAAGAAACCCTGGCCTTCTAGTTTTCCAAGAATTAGGGACACCCTGTATTACGATGCGCCCAAAGTCTAGGGGACAACCCTTTGACCGTTAGCATGGCTTTGCCGGGAAGGGAATTTAGGGTTAGGTTACGTTAGGTTAAAGTGGCTGCCTAAGAAGGCTCGCTTAGGCCAAGGAGGCCCATTCTGATACCACAAGTTAAGGCTGCAAAAAATTTTAAAACCCCATAAAATACCTGAGAAGAAGAGGGTAAACCTGTTACCCCCTGTGCACCGAGACTTCCCTGTTTCCAGTGGAACCAGTTCGGGGGGAGTCAAAATAAATTTGGCTGGGATTGGAAGGGTGTTCAGCCTTAACCCGTCGTCGGGAACCATTTGGAACTCGTTATATGATCGAGCTAGGTCTCTGACGCAAGTGGAGCCTAATTCGGTTAGCTCTTCAAAGAAAGCGAAGCCCAAAAACCGGTTCCTACGGTTGGCTAGAGCTAGGCAGTTACCGAGGAGGTGGTGTATGGCTTCCTCTTCGTCATGGCAATTCACACAAAAGTCGTTTAAAGGTGCGTCCAGTTTATCGGCGTGTCTATCTATGAGGCAGTGGCCCGTAATAACGGCTACGGTACAGCTAATTGATTTGCTTCCGAGTTGGATGAGCTCTCTTGACCGTTTAGGGTCAAGTTTTGGCCATATCTGTCGGGTAATCAGGCAGGTTTATTCCTCCTGCCAATTAATATTTGCAATCCTGTGAGATTCCTGTAAGAGTTTCAGTTTGCAAGTGGCCAGCGGTTTACCCAGCTGGATCTTAATGTCCGAATCAGGACGAGTGTTACCGATTCTCCGCTAGTTCGTCGGCTCTACAGTTACCCGGAATATTGCTATGTCCAGGCACCCAGATGAGCTGTACCTTCAGGTGCTCAGCTATGTCATTTAGTGCTGAGCGACATGTTACAACCGTTTTGGAGGTAGTGTATACTCAGGCGGTCTGCGGTAACCTTTATAGCCATGATTTCTACCTGAAACACGCTGCAGTCGTCAGTGTAGAGATGCACTGACTCCTCCCATTAGAAAGGACCTTCTTCCCATTCTGATATGGTAGGAAGGAAGGAGTCGAATTTAGTTTCAAAGAAAGGCTTAGGCGAGATATAGGCGATACTGCTTGCAGTTCTTCTGTCCAGGATTTTGGAGTGACCGAAGTCGGTTCGTTTCCAGGTCTGGATTGAGTTAAGCCTAATGGCGACTAAGGATGCGTTTTGCTTACCAAAGAGATCTAACGGTAGATGGTGGAGAATAGGGTTAGGGGAGTGAGGAAACTTTAACGTCTTCTTTTTGCATTGCTGCGAGCTAGACAACAGCCCGGAGACGGAGTGGATTCTTTTAAAAACTCACGGAGAGACCTGGTCTCGAACCCGGGAACCATGGCATGGTGGTAGTGCCGCTCAACCAATTGATCCAATTCAGCCTCCGTTTAATACAATAGTCAAGCACGCATCATTTTTCTACATAATATCCTGCTTTGGAAACACATTTTCCCATCGGATTGGGAGGTTTTTGATTCTGTCATCGTAAAATGAGGAGGGTTGTGTTAGAAGCCAATTGCACACGAAGATCTCCACTGCTGCATCGTTCTGGAGTCATTGTCCTCCGAGTGCTTGTTTCAGTGGCCCACATCGATGGAAATCGCAGGGCGATAAGTCCGTACTATAGGAAGGGGGGGGGGGGCAAGTTAAACGTGCAGTATGGGCCGAACGTTTTCGTGGAGGAGAATGACGTTTCAAGTAGGTTGGTACGTCGTTTCAAACGATTAAGTGTTTTGTTCCATTATGAAAATGTTCCGCGCAAAAACGAATCGCGTGAGATTCCGGACAAAAACGATTTAACTACAAAAAGTAATGCAAAGTTAATGCAGTTAAGTAGTTAAGTCGTTTTTGCCCGGAAATTTTCTACGATTCGTTTTTGCCCGGAATCTCACGGGATTTGTTTTTGCGCGGAACATTTTCTAAGCCACTTTTGCCCGAACCTTATAATTAGGTCACTTTTACTCTCAGCCCGGCAAATATACTACTATTTAATTTCTTTATGCTACTAGCCTGTCTCTCGGTCATAAAGTTATTGCACCAGTCATGCGATTAACAAATTAAGTTTTTTCCTCAGAATTTAATAATTTCGGCCCATCACGGACCATTTAATATTTTTAAAAAATTATATAATTTGCTAAACAATTTTTATTTCTATTCTTTTCAGATCCTTTTGCCACAAGCACGGCAAAATAATACAGAACTGGATTTGCTTCGATCAATTTTCACCAGCCCCACAGTTCATTGCGCTAATAATTCCACACTTTCGCCTTTTCGATCGACCGTAGCACAGTTTCCGTTCGTATTTTTAAAAAGAACTATTACGTGTTATCAACAACTCATAAATTAAGCCAAGAAAAAAATCTTAAAAATGTCACGAAAACCAAAAAAATTACTCCTCCGTAGATCGTCGTCATCTTGCTGTGAGCTCTTCTTCAAGAATTTTTGTGCGTGGAATACAAAAATGTCGAGAAAATAATTTACGAAAGAAAGAAGTCCTTTATTTCTTTGTATTTTTTTACAAAAGAAAAGTGAAACAGTTTTTTTAATTTTATCGAGAATGAGTTAAAAGTGTAACTTATTTTTTATTATAATTTTTTTTTTGCGATCAATTAGAAGTGTGAAAAGTGTTTTTCCACCCGAAATAATTTTATCCCAGTCGTCTGTCGGGCAATGCTTTTTGTTTTGTTTTTTGTTTTTTTTTCTTAATACAGCGCGAATCGTTTGAGCTCGTCGTGGTCAATGCTCTGTTTTTCGCGTGAAAAAAATTTGAAAAAGGGATGAAATCTCAGTGGTGATGATTTTTTTTTTACTAAAAATTTTGTTTTTCCCCTTTACTCTCGCAGGAGGTTATAATTTTTTATAAAAAAATAACATAATTAAATAAAAAAAGAAGATAAAATTTAACTTGTGCTGTAGTTAGTTAAGAAAAAAGTTGTCCTGAGAAAAATTTGTTCGACGCAACAAAAGTGTAGCGGCAATTTGTAGTTTATAAAATTCTTTTGAATGAAGAGGAAAAAGAAAAAAGATAAGTGAAAAAGTGTTAAAAAGTGTAAAATTATTCTTCTACACGAAAAATAAAAATAAAAGAAAGAGAGAGAGAAAGAGAAAAGGTTTTCTCTGTGCTTGTAATTTGTATAAAAGTTTTTTTTTTGAATCTGTTATAAAAGAAAAAGTAGAAGAGATAAAAAAAAGAAAATTATAACAAAAAAAAAGTTTAATATTATTAAAAATAATCGTAAGAAAATGAAATCGTATAAAGTTTTGCATAAATGATCAGGTCGGAATGAGATGGAAGCGGCCATACGTTCATCAGTGCAGGTCGGTGGTCCACCGCCCGGACAAAGGGCGTCTGATACAGGACCATCGTCACAGCAAACTCAGCCAGCACCACCTCCACAAATTTCTTATCAACAACGGATACCATCTGGAGCATCACCAATTCATAGGTAAGTTGTATTTTTTTTTTATAATTTTTTATTTTCTATATTCAATGGCGTATATCGTATATTTCAATGCAAAAAATTTTAACTGCTTCCATCAATTTTTCCAAAAATATATGCTTTCCTACAATTTACAACATGTCAACTTGCAGCAATAACAAGAGTTGTTTTGCTCAGTACTCGGTGACTGCTATTATAATTTTTTTTTGTATAATGGCGCTTTATTTCACTCATCGTTATAACAACGTCAAAATCCTACAAAAACTAGCTACCCTAACAATTGTACAAGCATTAAAAGACACAGTAATAAAGATCAAAAAGAACATAATAAAAAATGACTCAATATACTAAGTTACTGTAAATAGGTTAAATAAAAAGGACTCTAAAACTTGAAGGCAAAAACCTGTAAAAAAGAAAATACAAAGAAATTTTGAAATGCCTCCAAGAGAGTGGCCAGCTCTAAGAAAAGTTCCGAAAAATTCTGAAAAAAAATCCAAAACTAAACCTAGAGCTAAACCTAAAACGAACGAATAAAATTAACAGAAACCGAAAAATCAAACTAGAACATGATTGTCTGAGTGTTCCCAGAGCGTAGATGCAGCACCGGGCAAAGTTTCTACTTCGGGAACTACTACTCCCAAGCAAATGCCCTCTCCGTATAGCCTTTCACCACTTTTCCAGTCCTCCGGGAGCACTCATCCAAACATGTTCTCAACGAACGCACAAAAATTTCGAACCGATTAGAGTCCCGCGGGACCAGTCTGCAGAATCATTGACGTCTGCAAACTGCACCCATCATCCTCCCAGTTCTACGATTCAAACGTGAGACTTGTCCTTCCAACAGCACTTGCAGTAATACCAAAGCGAGAGAGGCTTCGTGGACAAGCTGCTGCAAGTCTGCGGCCTGTTATTCCCAGTGAAAGACGAGGCTTCCGTTCCGCACCGACGATAAAGATTGCCAGGTGCAGTTGAATGTTTCGGCCTTCGTTTCCAGGAACTCTGGACGTAATCGTCTCCTCAATATGGCAACGAAGTGCTGCTTTAGTGCACGTGTGTGAAACTGTGGGTTAGTCGGCTGTTGCCCAGGCTCGATCCGCATGCAGTATAGATGAATTGTTGACTTAGCAAGTGTAAGAATAAAGTTTATCAAGGAATTCACATGGTTACATTAAAAACAAAAACCTTACCAGTATTTATAACAAAATGATAAAACAAAAAGCCAAATACTTGTATGTATGATCACGTTATCCTGACGCAAAATTCACAAAAGTAGATCAAATTAAGAAGAAAAGAGAACAAAAACAAAAAAAAACTAAAAACTTTGAACAACGAGAGAATAGCAAACTACAGCCTCAGCAAAGCCAATCAAAAATTACGAAAAGAAATACCGCTTCAACATGCCTTTAAACTCAGATATCCTGCTCGTCCCCCTTAAATTAATAGGAAGATAATTCCATAGGCGGGAAATTACAATAAAAAGAACGTTGACCAACGATAAACCGCGTGTTAGGAATACGGAGACCAACGTGACGGGATGAATGCAGAAAGTGCAAGTGGTCATAGAGATAAGAAGGTGGCTTCGAAACGAGTAAGTTGTGCAGAAGTAAGAACGCTCTAGTGCCTATATAAGGCTTTATTGGGCACCCTATAAGAGAACTTATATAGCGAGAAACGTGATCGTGCCAAAAACAAAATAGGGAATCAACAACGACCTAACAAGTTTTAAGTTTAGATCAATAGAAAGTTCGCTTACAGACAGCCGAAGCTGCGTAGCCCACCATAAATTTTCTGTAAGGTATAACTTACACGACTACAGCACTCCATCTTACTACTAAAGTACACTCCAAGACTTTTCACCTTGCTCACGTAGGATACACTTAGGCCATTGAGATGAACACCTGGAACAAACGTCAAATCGAGATCATTTCTGTACAAAAACAAGAATTGTGACTTTAAAGGGGTTTAATATAAGACGGTTACTTCTCGCCCACGAAGAAATATTTCTCAAGTCGTTGTTGACTCTAAAAAGACAATCCTCCACTAGGGTAATGGGCGTGGACAAATATATTTGAACATCATCAGCATACAGATGAATGTTCACATCTTCAATAACATCAGGGAGATCATTAATGAATAAACAAAATAGAAGAGATCCAAGAGTCGAACCCAGAGGCACTCCACTAATAAGATTGGCTATCCCTGACTTATTGCCCTCAACCAACACTTGCTGAGTACGGTCAGACAAGAAATCACAAATAATTTTATTGGCAGAAGCTGAAAAATTAAAATTTTTCTGGAGTTTCGATTTAACCAAACTATGGTCCACAGAATCAAAGGATTTTGTGTAATCGAGAAGAACCAAAGCTGTGATTAGGTCATTGTCAAGCGACTGGCGGATATCAGAGGACACTTTCAGCAGAGCAGTAGTGAAGGATTTTTCTGTATAATAGCCTTTCCAGAAAGCAAACTTATCAGTCGATAATCATAAGGCTCCACAGGAGCAGAGCACTTAGCCAAGGGTAAGACAACAGCATTCTTCCAGACTTTCGGAAACTGTGAATATGTGAGGCAACAATTAAATATAAAAAATAAACTGTCTAGAGTAACTGCTGCTGAGAACGGCTGCGTTACATTCTGATCAAGAAATAAACATTCAACTTAAGTTCAAGTCTAAGCTAGAGAACGATGTTGTTACTTTTTGGATGGTAAAAACTATGAGCTAAAATTTTCCTGCAATGGAAAGTATCCCGGATGATACTCTTCTTTGACCCAGTAGTAGATTAATTCTAGGAAAATAAGGAATATCTATGAACTTCATCTGATTTACCAACCAACCAACGACCAATAGACTGGTAAGAATAAGTAAGCCAATACTCCTATCAAAGGACATTATGGTTGATGGACAGAAAAAATTGCACTTCAATGGCACTTTAGAGTTTCATTATTTTTTTCAGTTCACAATCTCCTAATTCTCCTTCAAGTCAAATATCAATGGGTACATTTTAAGTTCTAATCCATGTCCCGCATGATTAAGTTTTCATTGATTGTCACGACGCAGAGTATGGTCAATTACCTAATATCTTTTGCTGATCTTTGTCGTTGGCCGTTTCTATCTAACTGTTGGAGAATTCATAATAGAATTCTTTTACGAACTTGATGAGATTGCACACTGTTCCTGGGTATTTCTGACTTCACAAACACAATCGCCTCAAAAAAAAATTTCTATCACGCTCTGCTAATTTAAGTGCTTATAGCGATCTACAAGAATTTAATTATTTCTTTTAATGGTGCCTCGTACATAAATCTTACTGCGGCCCTCCTGGCTCTCTCGAGAGTGTTACAGCTCTAACCGTTTCTAGCGAATCTCGTTTCGGTGATCTATTTCAAAGGAGTTGACCTCTTCCGGTATGCCATAAGGTAGTATTATCGGCCTCTGCTTTTTATCACTTACATGGGGTTGATGGTCTGCTGTCTTCCTTCTCAGCTGCTCCGCAGCATGTTTCTTTCTTCTTCGATTCACGTGTCTCGGCGGGCTTGATCCAATGCAACGACGCTATGAATGACTTCGGAATGCTTCTGGATCTTGTTTTTTTTTCATCCAACCCTTATAGTACGCAGGTGAGCAAGTGCTTGACCCCATTGTTTCTTAAGTCCTGTCATCATCCTCCGCTCCTAGTTGCTTTATACTTCGACTTCTCTGATGCTTTTTCATCTTAGCTTGAAAATTGGTACTTCAACTTTAGAGCGGCCGATTATTTGACTCTGAACGTTTGGTTGTTAACCTGTGACTAGTCGAGCGTTCTACGGGGTCCTTTATGTGAGAGTAAAGCAACACAGTGCGTTCCAATATGCTCAAAATCTTCTCGTTTCTCTCAACCCTGGCTGGATGGCCCTTCAAGATATCTAAAGATCTTAAAGAGCCAGATTATGTGCCCCAAGGAGCGATTTCGACTATCTTGCCTACTCGGATCCCCGTCATCAATTCTCCTCCCAGCTACAGATATCTTTCAGAGCATATCTATTCAACATGAGATCTACTTTAAGCGCTAACCCCCGAAAATTCTGGAAATTTATCAACTCTAAGCGCAAATATGATGACTATCCCTCGGTTGTAATGGCTTCTTAAGGGCTTCCATGACCATGTACGATGAATTCTTTCATTCTGCGCCTTGTGATTCGTGCTGTGATACTTCTACAAAGTTTTCGCCGAATTCACTCTTGATAGCATTCTTGCATTCTTGCATTCTTTTAGAAAAAAGTGACTATACTCTCTGTTAGTTATTTAATTTGTCTTTGTCTGTTGGCTATTTTTCACATCTGTGGAAATAGTTTCTGACAATCCATCCACCTTCAAAAAAAGGCAATAAATTTGATATATCCAATTACAGGCCTATCTTAAACTTGTGCCACAGATTTTCGAGGGTTCTGTACGTGACGTACTTCACTTGCCTTTTATGGGCCCTTTCCAGTACAGCTTCTTCAAGAGGAAATCTACTTCAACCTGCTTGAGTAGTGTGGTGGAGGAAATACCTTTCCAACCATTGAATATGGTAAATAGGTAGATAGTTTACTTACTGACTTTAATAAGTCCTTCGATCCACCGCATCCTCAGAAGCGTGGGTTTCCTCCTCGTTTTGTTGATTGGTTGTCACCTTACTTGTCTTACTTACTTCCAGGGCGCCACAGGACACCATTCTTAGCCCCTTCTTGTTTTTTTCCTTATATCAACGATGTTGCGCTTCTTCTTTCCAACTTCAGAATTCTGTGCTATGCCGACGATGCTGAAATAGAACCATTTTCTTCTGAACACTGATCACTCTTGTTCCAGTTCTTCCATTAAAATCCGGTATGTGCACTGCTATGACTTTCTCCCGCATAAAATTTCCTATCCTCTTTGATTACTTTATAGACTGAGGCATTAGACCGGTTCATAGATTTGGTCGTTTTCCTAAACTCCTATCTATACGAGGACAATGGAGAATCTATAGTTGGCAGGGCTTGCTCGATGTGTGGCGTACTGAAACAATAATCCAGGGTACTTGTAGCATTTCGTGCTACGTTAACGAAAGCAAACTCTTCAGCACTGCTTTTCTGTGCACGTATTCGATGTTGACTAGGTAGTCTTCAGTAAACTGCTTTTGAGTTATCAATTGACCAAAAAGATGTTAACAGTGATTGATCCGACTTGGTCTGCATGTTGTCCTCAATTTTCATCTCATCTATACTTGGAGAACCAAATCGACTTCGTCACTAGTAGTATGCCTTAAGCTTCTCTCTAGTTTCCGAAACCCCTTGTGAGGCATGGGGCGGAAAAATAGTTTCACCCGATTCGAGACAACGATTGCAAGTGGACCTACAATTTAAAGTGGAACCACTGATATTTTCTCTGCAACGCCCATTGCCTTTTTATCGTAATCTATTGTCAACTGAAAGCAACCATGGGTAGACGTCGGTAGGATTCGAACCTGCGACCTCCGGACTGGTAGGCCAACACGTTATCACTTCCTCCAGAGACGCCCTACTGTATCTACTTCGTGTAATTAATTGGTGCATAATGAATGTTGTTTTATGATTATTTACAATTTATTTATTTTTAATCTATTATAAGTCTTTGCACCTATTCAATCAACAACTAATTAGGAAACATTCTCTTAAAGAAATTAAATATTGACGCGATATTCCACTTGCGTAATAAAATTTAAATTTGGGCTTGTTGTGATACGGAAAGTTGCACTACAGCTACTAGATTCAGCAATTCACAGTGCCTAGCTGAATTTTGCAGCTGCTGTTCAAATATGTTTTCGAACAGGCGAAAGTTTACGTGGTTTTACCAATTTTGAATTTTCGTTGGCATAGAACTCTTAAAGTTTTTGATTTATTGACACAACGCAAGAGCTGTGATCGGTGCCTAACGGTCAGCTTTTTTCCTCTCTCTCACAAATGTCAGCAATATTCAGCTCATTTCGTTAGAAGTCAATCATAGCTATATCAGCCATACAAAATTTTCCAACCAAACTAAGTGATATTCAGCTCCATTAACTTTATGCTGACAAAATTATGTAGTAACTTTGTTCATTACGGTTATTATTAGCCTTTTCTTCTTAACTTTGCGATATTTAGTTTATGTCATGTGAAAGCTAAGCACGCTTGAGAAGGCATTAATTTAATTATTAAGTTATTTTTCTATTACATAGAGAACTTAAGCGATATTTATGCTGACAAAGTCTTCAGCAGCTACATAATGATTATTATTTATTTGTCTCTTCTCGTATAAAACTGTGATTTAGCTGAATTGTGCAGGGTAACGAGAGGGGTGACTACAAGATCTGCATTCTCTTTTATTATCTGCTTATGCTACTCTAACGCAAAATTCAGCTGTATTCAGCGCATTCAGTAAGCAATAAAAAAGCCGCATAAATGCGCCGAGTTCGTTGTTTACACAATTGGAACGTTAAAACATGAAAAAGCTGCAACAAAGAAAAAGATTTTATTTTTTTGCTAAAACTAATCAAATCAACATTGTCTTCGGACAGAAATCAAAAACTTTAGACACTAAAGACTTCGTAAATAAGTTCTGCTTTACGACTTTTGACCGCAGCCTTGCAAAAGTTTAATTAATTTCCGCTCCAAATAAGAAAACTTTTCCTGATTCTGGCTGCCATTCCCTCCATTGTCAATTGTGTAACACTTCATCTGTTGAGTTCGCTTGCCTTTCTAGCCAGAAAATTATTGTTCGCAACCAATCAACTCATTCGACGTTGAAGATAACATTGCCCGAGGCCATTCTAATTTTCCTTCCATAAAAGACGTTCGTTCCTAATCTGTGACCTTTTTTGTCATCATCACTTTATACTCTGCCATAGCCATACCACGCCAGTTATATATGAGCCAATGTAGAGCTCCAACTTAATGCAGTTGCCAAGTCCAGAACTATCGACGTCCAAGTGCCATGCCAGTGCCTTTGAACTAGATCAATTCGCGTAGTGCTTTTCCTGCGTTTTGTGCAATTTATTTAAAAGTTATTTGGCCTTCGTCTTTGCACTCACTGGCGATGTTTTCGTTGGCTCTTGGCTACTTTGGTGTTTGTATGTTTTTTCATCTCCTCTGGCACTTTGAAAGTGTTGATTTGGTGCGATAGCTTAACATGGAGCTCCAGTATGCCTTAATTGCTACCATAGTGCCGTCATCTCGTTAGTTTTTTATGCCACTGATATGAAATTGGCATGTTGGTGGCCGCTCAAAGAGTTCAATTTTTGACAGACAGGCTGCGCTGTATGTTCGTTGTAAGTGGTCAATGAGTGGTCTTTGCCGCAGGAATCCAATTTAAAAAAAAATTCCAGATGACACTGCAAATTACAGCAAATATTTAAAATTGACGAGTGGGTGGAAAAATTTCTTGGTTAAGGATTGCTTTTAGTGGCACTATTACCACTTTGGAGGCTTGAGCTTGCTCCTCGTTTCGAGATATATGTGCCCTTGTCGAATAACAAACTGAAGTGGGTGCTTTCAAAACACTCATCGCACTATGACGCAAACGTTCAACGGATAAATAGATAGCAGCCCCACTAGTGATCAAACGTGAATAATTTCAACTTGAGGCTATGTTGCACGCAGTTTTGATGATGAAGGGGATTTTTTGCACTGACATTGGAATTTCTCAAACAACAAATCACCGACCGGCCAGGTAATAATTGGATGGTCAAGGTTATCTTGGTCATAGTACCCAACCTCCTGCTGCAGCAAAACAAAGCTAGACCACTCAGTTTCACCTGTGGAAGTTATGAAATTAAATGGTTCGCTGAACGAGCTAACAATTCCAGCAGAAAGTTTTTGTTTTCGTTTTTCAAAAAACGTCATTGAAGTAAAGGCGACTGTCATTGGGTACACGGAAATGAAGGTGATCACAGAGATTTATGTAAGCGCCATGTATGTTGGGATCTGCTCTCGGTCTGGTCTGGTCTGGTCTGGTATGGTCTGTTTCTGGCCGGGGTGTTTATGAATTTTTATTCGGTTTTAATGGAAATTGTTAAGAACAGAAAAAAATATTTAATTCATAGAAATCGGTAATGACGAACAAGAATGTATCATTTGTTGTGGCAAACGACTGGATTGGGAGGTGTCGTGTTTTTTTAGGTTGCGTAATTGTAACAACTGGAAGGAAAAAGGGTGTGGTAAAGCTTGAGTTGGTTTTTAATCGTTTAATCTTTAAGAAAAAGAGTTTAAAATACAGCGGGACTGGTTTACGTATACCTTTTGGTGGATTAAAATTCAGGTATTGTGTTAAAATAAAAACTAGGAAAACGAGAGATGCAAAAGTTCAAACCCAAATTGGTCCTAAGGCAGGTGTTTAGGTACAATAGTTCAGAATAGTTCAATCAATGTCAAAGCCAACATAAGAACATTAAACTAGCATGGGCTATCGTTCGTTACTAGAGAGAACCTGGTGAGTGCAGGTTCTCTCTAGCAGCAGCAGCAGCTCTGCTTTCATTTTATTGCACCATTTCAGAATTCCTAATATTTTGCGAATTTTTCCTAAGGGTCACACTGTAGTACAAGGTAGCTAGGTCGTCCAATTGAAGAACACAGCTAGATCTTGAATGGGTCCATTATGAAACCATCCTTTACTAAAATCATCTGGAGCTGTGAATGAAGCGAGGAAAATCTCTTACGTAGTCGTCTCGAGATTGCAGAGACTATTCAGGAAATAGTCACCTAGGAAGGCCTTCCGCATGTCTGCCAATGCAGAGCATGGGCAGAGGAGGAGAAGTATAGTCCATCTCGACCTTGTAGCTTTTGCAGAAGTTATTGTAAAGCAGTCCCCAATCTCGCGTGTCTACTAATAAGGCAGTGATCTGTGATCAGCCCTATGGCGCTTGGAGCGCTTAAGGTCCAGTAATCGCCAGATCTATCTGGTCGTATGGCACATATTACCATTCGCCCATCTAAAATTCGCTCGGTTGACTGCCGCCATGTCGAGCAGCAGCTTACAGGTAGCTAGAGACCTACAAAATGTACCTTTATCCGGATGGATCTCTATTGTAGTGCCATGTCTGCTAAGCTCATCTACTACGCAATTCTAGAATGCACTTGCGGCCTGGAACATAGTATACGTCAATCTGGTACTGGCCAGCTCAGTCAGGTAAAAGTGAAAGCTGTTAACAGTTTCATCGATAAGACAGATTTTAGGGATAGCACAGCGGCTATACTGTACGTAAGGATACAAATATCCTTTTCAGACACATTGTTCACTTTCAGCCAAAACAGTGCTTCCTGAAATGCCAATACTTACGGTTTGAACACACTGCAGCAATCCGAAAGGCAGACGGATATATTAATATTCAGTTTCTCTGAGAAAGTCCCATCGCAACTCTACCCTCCAATTGAACAGATTCACCACGAGACAATTCGTCGTTTTTCCAATCTTACCTGGTTGGGATCGTCAATCTAAGCCGTTCCTAAAGAGAAAGTTTAGAAGTTCAGAATTGTAGAGTGTCCGATACAAACACTAAATGGGTACTATGAGTCTATTGGCAGCACTTGCTGCTTATCAGATCTAAAGGAAGTAGAATAAGAGGTATGCTATACAACAGGATTGATGACTGCCACATGAAGCCAGTTGGCTACCTACTAATAGCCTTTTTACAAGACTACAGAGCTACCGTTGCTTTCTTATGTGCCTTTTAAATCTTAGGCTTCCAGCTTAGCTTCTTATCCAGAATAATAACCACATACTTTGCTTTACCAGAAAATGCCAGTCGAGTGCCATTTAGAAACGGAAGCTTTACATGGCGAAAAAAATTTAGCAATAAATAAGGTTCTGCCCATCGTAGTTAATCGTGTTGTCTTATATTCTGCCAAAATTTAAGCAGCCGCACTACAAAATTTACGATCCTTCCAATAATTTTTAATGTGTTCATAGGCAATTTTTACGGAACAGGACCGTAAAATTTACTATGTGGGAGGAAAAATTCCACTCTGAATACACAATTTTTCCCGTAATAATCGGTAAATATTAGGGCTCTCCATAATTATTTTCACAGTACTCTTCTAATATATACTCCGGGCTCATCGTTCAGAAAACTTTACGGTGCTGTTCCGAAAAATTAAGGCAGTCAACAGTTGTAAAACGATTACAGCTAGGTCTTTTTTAGTGTTGATATCTAATCCACACCTGGCTGCCTATCTAGAGGTCCTAGTGTGGACATTTTGTGTAAGGTCCCTAAGCACACAAGTATTTCTCAGGGACAGCTAGTGTAATGTAGTCTGCATAAGCAATCACCTCGAAACTCCTTTTCGTGATGAGAAGTAACTCATTAACTGACATTAGCCTTGTGTTTATAGTCCTGCCCTGAAGCATCTGACTAATCCTACCTAGCCATTGCTAAAAACTCCCTCAATGTACATTAGGCTTATACCTTGCATTCAAGAGATTTCCCTGTTAATGAGTTGAATGTTACCAATTCTGCCAACTCAGAATCTTAGAACTTTCTGGAAAATAGCTTTGTATGAAAATCTGGAGAGACTCTGCACTTGATGATGTCCAAGTTTTCAGCAGATTAACTAGGTGTACTTGGGTTAGTCGATGGGTTCTTCCTAAGTCTATATAGCATTTTAGAGGCTTGCAGTACATTCTCCAAGCTTCCCACTGTGCATTTCTAAGTTTTAGTCTTTCATACGAGTGTGTATCTCCATTAGCCTTTGCCAAATTAAAGAATTTCCACAACTCTGGATGATGTTATTACTAGATGCTCACTGCTTAATGAAAGCGTATTTTGGATTCGAATACTCTCTAACATACCAAATCCATCTAACCCTGTCTAAGTTATGATGCATAATTGCGCTGTTTCTTGGAACGGAAGAATGTCTGCCTATTCCCATCATCATTTCTGAGATTTTATGTTTGTTCTCACTGCTTTCTACTCCATTGAGACTGATTTTAATATTTGCATTCCCGCAAAAGAGAGCTGTCCTCCTTTGATACTTGTATAAGTACTTCCTCGTAAAAGCGCTGAACACTGCCATGATTCACGAATTTTCTTATTCACTTTTATCTCTTTGAAAAGCATTCAATAACAACATTCAAATAACACTTATCTGAAAGTTGTTGAATTCACTTTCACATCCTTAATGGAGCGCTCCACCAATTTCCTGGTTCTCTTGTTTGCATATTTAAAAAAAAACAATAAATAAGGGCCCAAGATAGAACCTGTAGGAACACCATCTCTGGTAGTAATCAGTCACTTTATACTGGAAATAGTCAAAAATTAAAAGAAGGCAGATTGATTTCAACGGGAGCATAAAGGGGGCGGTTATTGATATTCTTATCATTGACTGAGGGTGTTATTGTTGCTAGCACTGCTAAAATCGTGTTTCAGATGATGAAAATTCCGAGTACTTGCCGCATTCTCCAAAAAAGTTGGTTAAGGTCTATATGAACTTTTTGAGTGTGGTTCTGAAATTATTTCTCTTATTTCCGTGCACATACTGCGATCATCTGTTCAAGTCATGCTTTAAAGAACTTGTAAAATTTATTTGCGCTACCCACGATACTCTTCCGTGAAGTCGAGACTGTCACTCAAAGATCTTCTTCTTTCCACTCGAAAAAACCACTTAAGACCTGCTTAGTATTCGAAAAACTTCACATTTATTTCCCAGAATATTCGCGCATGCAAAGTCTAAAAGTGTCGATGACTCACGAAGAAATCTCCGGTTGTCTCATAGCCCCAAAAGCTGGCAAAAATGTGAGAAAAGAACGCTAAAACGCAGTGTTCTGCTCGCAACATTTGTGCGGGTATATCCACGCTGATTGATTCCGATTCTTTGTGGAACCGAGCTAATTTACAACTGTGCAAATTAATGACCATGCCGAGCCCATTTTAAGCAATCGAGCAGACCTTGAACGAGCCTATTCTCAGCGTTCACAGTTCACCATTTGTTCAACAGAAACATGTTGTTTTTTCCTGCACATTTTAAAGTCAACAATCATTTTCGCGCCAAACAATTCGTTATTTTCTTAGTCCGCCATACCGCCGCCGCCATATGCTAACAAACCAAGAAAACGTTTTTCGGAGGTTTTTTAACAAGACGTCGACCGCCAACCGAGAGGATGTTGAGATGTTCCCATCGGTCGTTTTTCTTATTGCGAAAAGTAAGTCGCAGGCCTGGCTAATGACTTAATTCATGAAAAGTGTCTGCAATTGCTAACATTAGTCATTACAGTGTCTTTCTTCAAGGTCAAATGTTGTCGAAGAAGAAATTTTGCAATCTCCCCCCAGCTGGTGGTTTTGTTGTAACACGAAACGAATTGTCGTTCTTAATTTCCCAGTCCATCACTAGGCGACGTATCACGTTTTCTTTGGTTAGCACAGAGCCGACAAGGTTTTTTCGTTTTCTTTCAATTTCCACACGTCACCCACCTCGCGACCCCTCCGGTGAAACAACAGAGAGAAAAAAAAACAGATTCCTCCAAATGAATGGAAGTTGGGCCGTGTCTGTTTTCTCTGGTTATATCAGGTATCGTATGAGTTTGCACATTTGTGCGCGCACATTCTCCGTCCAAGGAAAAGATATGTGCAAAAGGCAAGCGACCCAAGAACCTTGAGTTGACTAAAGTCATATGCAGTCAGCCAGGAAACATTGTAATGCTGAAAAAATGATAAATAATTGATAAATGTCTCGAGAAAAGGCCATTCATTATCG
The DNA here is from genome assembly GCA_964036015.1 of Leptarthrus brevirostris. Lineage (NCBI taxonomy): Eukaryota > Metazoa > Arthropoda > Insecta > Diptera > Asilidae > Leptarthrus > Leptarthrus brevirostris. The sequence goes on from OZ038374.1 coordinate 21,716,634, forward strand.
CATAGATAAAGAGAAATTGCCCTCGTTCGACGGTATGGCGATATCAACGAAAATTTATATCGCCAGACCTTGATAATTTATGGTTCAGTGGATTTATAGAAATCTTCGCTTAGTTGGCTAGAATTACATAAGCATGTGCTCCTAGGCCATCGAAAATGCTACAGATGTTTGCTTTCTTCTCTTATGTACATACATACATCTTGATGGTTGCCTATATCGAGTGAAGCTGGTGGAATTTCTGGTTTAACGGCAATACATCTGGGGGGCTAGTATATAATTTCTTTTGCGGAAATCTATACCACCTACAGAGAAGGAGAAGAGATAAAGGTTATGTTTTATTTTCACCTCAGTGATATCTCATGATATTATATTTTATGTAAAAATGCGGAAGATTGCTTAGAGGAAATTGCATCCGACGACATGTGGGTATGGTTGATGCCATTGCGGAACGCTTTCTTGAAAGAGGTTATCAAAGATTTCATGGAGGTCAGCAATGGAGAACTTTGTTCTGTTAAAATGAAAGATGACGTTAACTTGCGTTTGTTCTGTTGAATGTGTGACCGGAAATGAGGGCATTTTCTAACATGCATGACGTATCTCTCTAGTTCTCGTAACCGGTTGTTGGGCATGGGGCGAGATAATAACTTTATCCGATTCGAAGAAAACGATTGCAAGTGGACCTAAAATTTAAGGTTAAAACAACCATGGGTCACTGCTGGTGGGGCTCGAACTTGGGACCTTTGGGATGGAAGGCCGATACGTTATCACATGCTTCACAGACGACGAAATATTTGTCAGCTTACAGTTATCGACTAGGTAGATGTCGCTGGTTATACTAATAAGGAATAACATTAGTTGGTTTAATGTTTGGCCTAGAGGAAGTCGCCGAATCGGACGACCGCGCAACACATGCAGAAGATCCGTCGAGAGAGAATGTACCTAGATCAACAAATCGTGGCTAAAGTTGAAGTTGTTGGCGCAGAACCGCGTTAAAGGAAACAACGAGATATTTGGTTTATCGTGAAGAAAAACTCAACCCACGAACCTATAGCGAAGAAAACAATGTATTTTGTTTCAAGATGCAAATTGGAAAATGAAATGTAAGAACTATTTTTAATAGTCAACACCTGAATAAATATCTCATTGATCGAGATCAAGCCTCACAGTCGTGAGGCTTAGCAAAACCAAAAAAATACAATAGATGACGACGTCATTATCGTACTAAACAGGCCAGGATTAGTCTTAGTTGTCGGTCACCAGTTCCTGAGAGAATCAGTACTGTTTGCATAGGAAACAGATTATAATATGACTGTCGTTAAATGTAACATCTTTACTGCGTTGCCTGAAGGTAATCATCTTCGGGGTAAGACTTCAAGTTCTTCCGAAGAGTTTTTTAACTCTGGCTACAGTGAAAAAGGTAGGTTTGTAACCTCTTTTAATTATATGGTGGGCGCTTGCGTCGCAACCAGTGGTGAAGGGAGCAGCTTAATATTAAGTAAATCTGGAACCAAAAGAGTGTATAAAATAGTTTAGGACCCAGTTAAGAACATGCAGGAACACCAGCTTCATATTTGTCAAACACTTTCTCCCTTTCGTTCTGATTCTCGTAACATTTTGTGGGCCGTGGAGCGGACCTATTGTTTAATATGGAACCATCAGAATTTACTCTGTCCTCCCCCAGAAGCTAAAACAGCAATCGGTTACCATCGGTAGAATTTGTAATTACGACTCTCACGATGAACAGGCAACACGTTTTTCCATATCCAATCAATGAACTTTATTTTTCTCACATCCAAGTTATTTCGCATATTTTTTCGTGAAAGAAGTTTCCCTTTACCATAAATTAATGACAGGCCAAAAAAATCAACGAAAATCTGACCTTTGTCAGTAGTAATTGGTATCATGCTCTGATTTCTGATAATATGTTTATCATGTCGGTCATCAAAACAATTAGGTTTCCTTCAGAAATGAAAAAAAAAATTTAATCGTGTGTATAACCTCTCATTGATGTAATCTGTTTGGACAACCAGTAATCTCTCCAGTTTCCGTAACCCCTTGTGGGGAAGGGACGGCAGAAGAATTTCCCCCAATTCGAGACAACGATTCCAAGTGTACCTACAATTTACTCGGCAACTTCCATGGCCGTTTTTATCGTAATCTGTGTCAGCAGAAAAGAGCCATAGGTCGCCGTCGGCGGGATTTGAATCTGGGAACTCTGGATTGGTCTGGATTTGTGTCCTTAACGAAAAATTAAGATATCTATTGAATTTCGTAGTAAGCTTTTAATTGTGGTATGAATTCATTTCGTTTGAGATTCTATCCAGTGGTCCGCTACTTTAAAAATTGTGTCCTAAATCGGGGAATCAAGTTTGTGATAGTGCTATAGGCCAAATTCGAGACCTCAAACGCACCCAGTTGTCCGTCGATTCTACAATTCCAATTCAATTTTATTATAGCTGTCGAACTTCAAGGCTTTTTGAAGTAGGATTTCTAATCCGATCATCTTGTATAGGACTACATACAGTTGTCTGTTGGGATGTGGAACTCCTACATTCCATGTTCATATTTGTGTCCTTATTCAAAAAATTAATGCGCTTTCTTTTGTGTGTAGACTTTAAGGACAAACCTTCAGGTTACCTGATATATTCCCTGTTTTATGGTTACATAGCTCTTAACTAGCCCGTAGTCAATTAGCTTTTTCTGAAGAAGTATCCCGAGATATTCGACTAAAGAAGAAAGTACCAGGTTCCTAAGGCTGGGTGAAAAAAAATCACTCTCTTGCAAAGCCACTAGGCCCTAAAATTAACGGGAAGAGAAGCATAGAAGAGCGCGTAGCGAAAGCAAGTGTGGCCTTCTATGCTTGTTAGTCAAATTGGGACTAAAACAATCGGCTTACTCACTAGTTTAGTGGACAGCGCTAGATAAGAGATGCAGCTTAAAAGCGCTATCGAAAGTATACAGAGCGGTCGGTCCGGGTGTTTGTGTACCGCAACGGCTTTTGGAGGGCATGCTCGACCTGGTGTCACTGGACCTACTGCAGTAGTGCGGCAGCTACATACTCATTCACACTGAAATCTATGAGGTGCTGAAAGGAGAGGATGACCGAGCATTCTAGCATCCTTCGGAAGTTAGACTGCATCGACAACAGGATAGACACGGACTACCGGGTTCCTGATATAAACTTTAACAGGAGCGCTAACACTAAACTGCCTGCTAGAGAAGTATGGGACAAGAATGAACTGGTGGAAGCATCAAAGATCTCCATAAATACGTACCAATTTAAAACGAATGCGGCTACAAGAACTGGAGTATGTATTGCCCAGCAAATGGCACTTGCACGAATCATATAGACTGCCAGACAAATGTAGTGATGTTCAGGTAGAACTAGGTGATTATCTAGTCGTATAGTGTCCAATGTGGACATCCACATACACATACCTGTATACTGCTGGAAAGGCTCGCATTAAGGTGCAGTGGTGGTAAAGTCGAGATTAGTGCAATTGTGTCAGAGCAGCCTACACGGGATTTTTAGATGTCACAGCTCTGGCGCGATCACTATGAATATTCCAATAAGTTTCGTTAAGGTAGATATTGCAAGCGATGCCTTAAGGCTCGGTGGACAAACCGGGACACATGTTGCACTGCCAGACAATTGTGTGCCTGAGAACAGTAAGAGTAAGACTAAAGTAACTCCTTAGTGGTAGCAGAACCGACACCAGGAATTAAGTAGGGGAATTAGAGGTAACAGATGGGTGACTATTCATATAAAATTGCAAAATTTGTATCAGCCATCCCTGAGTCTTGTGCAAGTCATCTAAAGAACTTTAACTCCAATCCGTCTGGCATTCTACAGAAATCACAATGTTCCCTTCTCCATCCATTTATTTGCCATCAAAAGGTAAGAAATTATTAACATAAACACCAAAGGTGGAAAGATCACTCTCAAGGAAACAAGGAATGTAGTCTTCATTTGGATTACGATTGCGAAATTCCACTCCACTTAGCAGTGATATTACAAAGTGTGTACCCAAATCCGGACTGGAAGCAAAAAAGCAACAACAAAATAAAGGGAAGAAATCTCCAGACAAACTCTAAATAGAACCAGTCGACGCATTTGAGTGTGACAAATGAGTTCAATGCTCTGACATTCACTCATCCGCCAGATAATCAGACTTTTATGACACCAACCAACCAACCAACCAACCAGCCAGCCAGTACCAGGAAAGAGGAGCTACTCTCGAGTCAATATCGAGCATACCATGCAACACTTAATACGTGCACGCTTCAGTCAAGAGGAAACATTTCTGCATACGTGGATACTGGGTACGTTGCAACCAGGTGACAAAACAGGTATGAACAAACCCGCATACGGTAAGCTGAAGCCAGACACAGATAAAGGGATTAAAAGAGAACAGCAAAAACAAAAAAAAAAAGAACGCGAAGGGACTGTCTTTTACACTTCACATGTCACCTCAGTGTCGACCGACCTCGAATTGTACGCTTATTATGTGATGCATCGGAAAGACGCCTTGAAAGCCTCATTCTTAACCACGTAGCCTTTCCCCTTTCCCGGGCAGCATTAATGCCACCTCAGAAGAACATGTTTACGATAGCTTTCTTTTAATCCATTGCAAAGTCAGTTTGCAATCAACTAGTGCTCGGACAGCGGAATTACTTAATGGTTGAAAAAGGGGAGCACACAAAAAATTTCTAATGAAAATTCTTCTATGAATTTAGCAGTTGGAGTTGGACAAGGGCGCCATTAATCTCTGATGCTACTGGTATTTGGACGAGACAGAAAACGAAATTTTGCTGACATCAAACCACCCCCAAATCTAACCCCAATCAGTTTCGCCAGCATACATAAGTTCGGCTTGGAAAATTCGAAGATTTCAAAGTCCGGTGGAGGACTGACGAATTTGCTGACTATGTGATTGACATTTTATCACAATGTTGAGCGAAACTAGCTTTTCAGCTACAACTGGCTCCCCAGTTCGATTGAACGAATGAACATCGTCGTATTTGTTACCTTCTCCAGCGAGGTAAGTCGGTGTTTGTGACGATTTTGCAGAAAGTGTTAATTAAATTCCGGTGACTTGGCAGGAATACTGCTTGAATTTGCACAGTTTTCACTTTTTCCCTCTTCATCTGGTCCCTCCCGAAAAGCCGAAAAGCTGCTGTCACGTAATCAATTGAACCTTAGAACGTGAAGGGCATTTTTTTCGTTCGAAACAAAAAACACAAATTTTTCTGCTGAATGGTTGACAATTTTCATTTTGTCAATTTGAAAAGTCTCTCAATTTTCATTTCATGGGTGACAGAATTTAATATTTTATTCGATTTCAATACGAGTTTTGTTGACGATTTGAATTTATGTTATATAATCCAAAGAAATTTGACCCTGAAGCTCTTGAAATAACCTTTCTGTGGACAGATGGTTTTTGTACGACACCACAAAATGTCTCCAGATCTTGTATTTCTAGAAATGAACGAAAATAATTATTTTCTTTTCTTAAAGGAAATTAGGGAAACTTGAGGTAACAGGATGCCGACTGATAGCATAATGCAGCTATTAATAATACTAAATTTTGCCGTGTGCCAGCCGTAATGGAACATTGCGTCATTCCGTTTCCATTTTGAGAAACACTTGCTTAAATGTCAGAAACATCTATTTTTGAAATATTTTCTTAAAAAACTACTGGATGCTCTAATTTTGGGGCAGAGCACAAACCCAGTGCGGTTCCAAAATTCTTAAACTATCCGTTTAAATTTGGCGGTGGATCCTATATTTGTAACCAAGCGTGAACTGTCAACTGTCACCAATCAATTTGTGTTCAATAGTGAAAATTAAGTCACGGGTAACTAAATGACGTTTTGTATTAGTGGGGAATGTCCTATTGACACAAAAATTTTGATGTGGGATAAAAGGAACTTACCGTCGCTGACGTAACTTCTGAAATTTATGAAAGATAAGGTTGCCGCCCTAAATTTAACAAATCTAAAAATGAAGATTTTGAATGTTCTAGCTACACCGCCATTGCAGAAAGACGTACTCAAAACTCTTGCAAGCGGCGATAGGGTGCGTTCAGTTGTTGTCAAACTTAGACTTTCGTCACAATTTGCGTTTATTATCACCTGTCAAAACTTTGAAATAAATTTGTGGGAACAATGATTTGTTTTAAGGCCCGTTTACCATAGCTTAACCAGGCAAGCCAGGCTTTTGTCTCTTCCGTGCTGTCGAAGTAAGTTCTAACACTGCGTCTCCACAAGATAGTTTTCTTGTCTTGTCTTCGTCGTTTTGGAAGAATTTTGACAGGTGTCAATTAAAGTTAGGGGAATACTACTGGCTTGGCAATTCATTTAAAAAATCTCGGCGAAGAGAGAAGTTCGTGTGTTAGCAGTAATTAAAGTTTTAAAAGAATTAAATAATTTGAAAAAAAACCACAAAGTCAGATTGACGCCATTTTAAAAACTTCGAAGCGTCAAATGTTTGTCTTCTCCGTTGTCTACATTCAAAACATGACAACATTATCAAGCCAGCTAGATTTCTGGTCTTCACAGCCTAATTTGCAGACAAGATTGAAGGCAAGACCATAAAATTATCTCGTGGAGACGTAGAATAAGTATTAGCTTAATCACATTTTCCGTATCCGTATTTTGGGATTGGATTGTTCTGATAAATGCGTCCGCTTGTTCTTCCTCAAAGCGATATTTGCATTCTTAGGCCGCAGTTCAGATTTTATGATGGACGTCAGCGTAAGTGTTCCGTCAAGAGTAAGGTGATACCGTCTATGTCTAATGTCTTGAGCATCTCCTAATTTAATGTTATCTAGGGTTAGCCAATAATATTAGTATAGAAATTCCTGGCCCCATTGCTCTTTCTCGGATAATTCTTGGATCAAGATATCCCTCTAGGCCGCGTCGGCTGAGGTACATCGTTTTACCTAATACTCATTACTCCTATCTACTTACGCAGTGTCGTTATGTGAAAGACGTTTGGTTTCGTATCTTTGTTCCGTACACAAATCGGACATTTACGTAATCATCAATCAACGCCCTGAAACCTCACGGTACCGATGACCTCATGTGCCTCGTGGATTGAAGCAATGCCGAGAAGTCTTTAGATCCACACAGAATTGGCTATTATTAGGTTGTCAGAGCTGTACGCAGATAAACTCCACAAGAAAATGAATTTTCACCATTACTATGGCTCTTAGTTGTTAATGAAATCCTTGTGTCCCTTGAGGAAGATGGCACAATGGTGGGGGCTTATGCAGATGACCTGGTTTTGTTGGCTTCGGGAAAGTTTCCAAGCAAAATCAGTGAACTAATGGAAAGAGCTATAAGTAAAACCCACATGTGAGCAGTAAACTGCGGCTTATCGGTGAATTTCCTCTTTCACAAGGAGGAGAGTAATTAAATCCTTCCAACTATCCAAATTGGACGGGAGTATCCTGGCACTAACTTCCCAGGAAGAAAGATAACTGTCGGGGCAATAAGCACAACGCTAACTGCAGCATTGGAGAGCATGCTCAAACGTCGACTGTAAAAGTATGCACGTAGCGCCAGAGTCTGAATGTAAGAATAACTTTGACCTTGACCATAGCAGAATTCGTCGTGGTGGAGTAACTGATAACGTGTCGGCTTCCCAATCCGGAGGCCCCAGGTTCAAATCCCACCGATGACGACCCATGGCTGTTTTCTCCTGATAACAGATCACGATAAAAAGGCCATGGGGGTTGCAGAGAAAATGTCACTTTAATTTGTAAGTCCACTTGAAATCGTTGTCCCGAATCAGGTAAAGTTCTTCTCCCTTCCCAGCATTTACTCTGTGATTGCCTGTGCTGGCCAGGAGAAAATATCTAGCCTTAGGCTCGTACTTCTTCGGGGGACTGGACAGGGCTCAAGCGACTTCTCAGGTTTTTTAATAGTTGTGGGTGATTCTACCCTTAATAAACATTCAGGTCTGGTCTCACGGATATGGTAATGCAACGATTTATCCTTAGTGCGCTGCGGACTACCGATTTTGGATCTGCCGACAGTTTAATTGGCTCCGTAATTACTAGGAATACTATAGTAGAGCGCACATCCAATTATTCGGATCGGGTTGCCCGACACCGTGTCAATTATAAAGTCTGCCAATAGTCGGCTGACAATATAATCAGTATGACGTACTATGTAAGCGCGCTACCTCGCCGACTGTTTACTCGGCGACGCAGTTCAGTTCACCCCGGCCTTCTGTCTGAGGTGTCTGATGTAGCGGTGCGTGAGCAGTGAGTACCCCCAATGGAAACGTAAAGAAAAATTATACGACAGTTTTCTCGATTTCTTAATCGCTGGATGCAGTTGGTACATCAGTTTGGCCCAAGTATAATTTATAAACTTTTAAAACGGTTCAAAATTATGTCGAAACAAAGAATTTCTCGGTCTCCTTATCCAGCTCGCCAGCTAGTAACGCTATTGCCCGATTGTTTGACAGCCTGCGTACCAATCACCATTAAAATAGTTTAATTTACTTAGTGTGCCAGGATATAGCCCAATCCTACTAATCTGTCGTCCGATCGTTAATTTTGTAGTATTCTGCGAGGCTCTTAAAGTCTATGTGAGGCTGATTGGCTTTCAGTCCGATAGCCACCACCCTAACCTAACTTAACATAGTTAAATATCAACAAAGTTATAGAAGATATGTCAATTTGATGAATTCATTGCTTTTCCGGAGATCTGTTTGTCGCCCTTTAGCTAGCACTCATCTATATTTGAAAAGGGCCGGACTACTGGCTACATAAAGTCGTAGTTGGAGATTGTAACATACTAATTTATTCGAATTCCTTTCAGTTAGTTATATATTCTTACTCCTGACCAAGCAGCGACCTTTTCTCTCCTCCAAAGTTATGGGCACAATCTGAAATAGCTGCTCACCTTCCAGAAGTAGAATTTAGGTGTGTTGGATTCGAGTGCACGACAGAAGTAAGGGATGTTTTTAATCATCTCGGAGTCCTTTTTGCATCCTCTGCCTTCCAGATTCTCCTTAATAGATACCCCTCAGGGTTGAGTGTCCTAAAATGAAAACCAAGAGTAAGTGCTAGTTTGTTTAGGCACAGGAGTTTTTTGGTCAACCCAAATCTTGATCCTCCCCAAAGCCCCTTTGTTCCGGAATGTTCATTATAATTTTATACAAGCAATAATAATTCTGTAACAAAAACCAGACAGACATTGAAGCCTTAAGGCAATTGGATCAAAAATTTCTATTCGGTTTTTTATTTTGGTACGAGTATAGTAAATCTGAACAAGTACTGCGCCTTAGTGTCACAATTTTAGATAAATTTTAGTAGATATGATAGTAGTTATTAAATCAAGATATAGGCCAATATTTAATTACTAATTAAGTAAATTAATGTTAACAAATCATCAGAACCACAAGAAATCTTTTTTCGATTTCTAAAAAGAAACACAACCTACTTTAGTTGTATACCATAAAATCTCTTCATATAACGTCCTTAAAAGGATCAACGTTTTACCATTTGGGGATTCCCCAGTTATAATTAAAAGCGAACAAATTTGACTTCAATATTAAAAACTCATGACACACTTTCTGTACATGGAGTAAGGTTCTGAAAAAAGTTCTGTACACACTCAAGGGGCATCTTGAAACAAGCGAAAACATTTCATTCAGACCAGCACTCCCGTAACTTACATTTCACTTATGCAATAGAGTACCGAGGAAAGTTTTGCTTGCACTACATCACTTCCTTCTTCCACTTTATATTCCCTTGAATCCATTAACTTGCAACATTTAAGTAGGTCAGGAAAGATTTGCGCCTCTTAAGAGAAATATTTGAATTTGCCGGTAGTGGAACACTTGTATGCAATGCCCCCCCCCCCCCATCCTCTCCCCTTTCCCATCAACCTTACACAAATCTTCTTTTTTTTCGTTCCATTCATATTTTAAAATGTCAACTCAGAAATTCCAAGCGTGGGTGCAAAAAGGAAGAATGAAGAAAGGACGAAGTAGTCGGATTCATTTTGATAAGAACTTCCATGCACAAGCACTTCCATCAGCTGGCGGATAGGCAAAACCTGTTAACCCGCCTCTTGAAAATCAATTTACTTTCCCCTGGCTCTGCTCAAATAAAGGAACGACTCTTTTCAATATAATACGAGAAAAATGCTGAAAAAAACTTTCCACTTGTCCTCAATTGAAAATTTTTTTTTGCGTCCTCGCTGTTCCCATTTCGTAACTCGTTCGTACAACAGAAGGAGCTAGTGAGAAACGAGGGAGAATGGCGCATTCTGGCCTTAGCGAGATGCATATGTGAGGAACGAGCAGGTGTTAAGAACAAGGAGCGAAGTGGTTTCGGTACTTAAACAAAAAAATTAATAAAAAATACAAAAATTTTCCAGTTATTTTCATGAATGGGGCGCACAAAGGACATGGCAAAAATGTGCACAAAATTAAAGTATAAACCACATGGACGACAACGAGCAATCCTCACGCGACCCAACGAAAAAAGGGACGAGAATGAAATATTTTCGTGCACGTAATGTTAACGTGTTTTATGTTTAATCCACCCCGCCTAAGGAAATAAAATCCTTTTACCCGCCACTGTTGTGTCGCCACCAAAGCAAGGATTCCGTGCTCATCGCATTGACTAACTGAGGGAGAAAGTTGATTTGGGCCCGGCGGCACGGTGCACATTCTGATTTGAGTGCCATTGAACGCTTCCACATTTGCACACACATACACACACACACACCATTCTTCTTCCAGCACCCTGTATTTCTTGTTTAATCCAGGAGGTGGGGTGGTTGTTGGATTATTGTCTAATAGTACCAATTCAAATATCAAAAGCATATTTTTCTCAGAACTAACTTAACTTGGAGGAGGCAATGGCCTTAATTTCGTGCGTCTTTTATTTTTTGTATTTCATTTTAATTGGTCTGAAAAAGGACTGAATTCGGGTTGAAAGCGTGTTCTAATGCAAAAAAAAACCATTTCTCGCAGGTGAAAAGGGCCTATGGAAATGCGAATATAAAAACAGAAACTTAGGTAAAAGGTTTTCTCGGTGCTGAATTTAGGGCAAAAGGATGTGGGCGAAGGAAATGAGCTTGCCAAAGTTTTACTGGAATATATTCAGAAAAGGGGGCAGGCTACACCTTTCTAAAGGCTTAATTAAGACGAAAGGAATTGGGTGGTGACGAGAGCCTATGATGACTTGAGGCTTCTTTTTAGCACACCTTTTGTGCTTTACACATTTCGACTACTGAAAGGTTTACTATGTAATTTTGAATTTGTTTTGGTCAATAAAATTATTCAAAAAGGAAAAAAGGGTTCTTCAAGATTAAAATTTAATTTTCAAGGAAGGTTTGACTTTCTTTTCATTTAAGGACATAAGTTTCGTGTCCTAGATACGCCATTATAACACAATGGGCCATGTATTGATTCTTGCGGAACATCGCAATTGAATCCACAGATGCGTAATGTTCATCTTCGAATGCTTTTAAAAAGGAATTATATACCCCTTTTGCAGCACTATGTCTATTTTGCATCCTATGTAATTCCTTTCTGGTGGAAATAATATATTGGCGATCGAAGATCCAAAATCCCATGGTTTAAATTGGCTAATAAGTTAGTTAGATGTGTGCTTGTGCCGTGTCAGTGTTCCTTGGCGTCGAACAGCTACTCTCATAGTAAACTCAGCTATGACAGATAACTCCAGTTACGGATGGTCTGAGAATGATGATTGACATTCTGTTCTCTCTTCTGTCAACGGCTCGTAATGAAAGTTGGTCTGTGGCCAATAGTCGGATCCATATTGTTGGACTTAGCGTATCGTACTAAATCCAAAACTTCATTTAATGGTGGGGGGCGGAGGCAACAGTTATGTCCCTGTTTGAAACTTTTTAAGATACGGTGAATGCAACGACGCCTTAATTACATAGTTTTTCTAGCATCGTCCACCCAAGTATGTTGGACAAAATAGTGCAAGTTCGCGATAGTTCAGTTCGTTCATAAGGAGAGGGCTTTGGGTAATCGATCCAAGTTGCAAATACATTTTGTTATATGCCTTAGTTGTGGATTATCTGAAAGAATATCTTCATTCTCGTAAATCTGTCATACAGAAAAGAAGTGGGAAATGCTGCATATTAATTCGAGCCCACAACCAAAGTATCAGAGTAGATTCCTTACAGTCCTTGAAACTCCGTCATTTAATGTAGTAGGCGTTGACTTGCCAGGATCTGGTGTCCAGGTTGGCGGTCTGTATTCGAGCGATAACTTCTTATAGTTTACAAAGGAAGATAGATACTCTTCGAAAGGACGAATTTCATACTATCACAAGCTAATATTTGTGGAACGATGGCATAGCCATTCGAGAGAGCATTCATCCGCACGTTGAATCCTTAGAGCACCATCGCTAGCCTAATTTTTCATCTCTAAACTTCCTCGAAATATCATCTTTCGCAAAGTCAATCGTAAAAGTCTTAGCAGCAACTTTAGCGAAACTTTTGTCCTTTGCCCGTACTGATTTTTTTCGACCCCATGAAATTGAAATTACCAGTCACTGTTTGATCACTAGATTTTACCTTCTTCTGTGCTTCTTCCTCTCCTTCTCTTTTTACCACTGGGTTGGAATCTCCTGCAGCGGAGGACTTTATTAAAACTTCCTTTATTTGGCGCCAGGAAGTACAGTGTAAACTGAAAAAAATCGACTCAGGGTACTCGATTTGGACCCCTCTTGCTTGGATCCGAAGGAACGTGGATCAAATTGTCTTATCAGGTACTTCCTGTTGACTTCCATCAACTTGAACATTTCCTTTCCAGCCCTTACTGTATCCAGTAAGATTGAGCTCTCCATTGAATTTGTAAGCGTACCCGTGGATGATATTCCATCGATGTAGAGGTAAAGAACTCACTGTGATAGTTAAACGCCTCTTGGGAGCATTGAAACAAATCCCAGCTCATCCCATTACTGTCAACCTTTTACACCCACTGAAGTAGACAGCGCACTTAAAGACGTGAAAACAGGGAAAACTCCCGACTTTGATGGAATTCATCCCGTTTTTACAGCAACATACTTGATGCAGGACAATTTGCATCCAGAGTTCAAAAAGAATGAAAAGTTATTGGAATATCCTAGTGACTGCGCTGAAAATTACCGCCCAATTGCCCTACTGAGCAAATGTTATAAGCTCCTGGAGAGGCTCCTGTACAACAGAATATCAAGTGCCATTCTCGAGTGAGTTCCAATCGAACAGGCGGGATTTAGACCAAACAGGAGCTGTACATACCCGGTTTTACCCTTGACTGCATTTACTGAAGCTCGCTATCAAAACTGCTTTAAGACCTCAGTCGATTTTATTGACCTAACGGCCGCCTACGGCACAGTGTCGAAGAAGGGCATGATATTGAAGTTGCTTGAAATCATTTAGTGTAAAACCTTGGTCCAACTGTTTGACAACATGCTTAACAAACGAATGCGCTGCAAGTGGTGTTTTGGTGATGGCATTAGGATAAGCAAAATACTTAATAACGGTCTGCCACAAGGCTCAGTGCTTGTACCATTGCTCTTTAACCTATATATACCAGTCTTTCCGGACACCGCCTGTCGTAAGTTCATATATGCTGATGACCTACCAATTGCCTGAGTTGGATCAATTGCGGCACGACCACCAAGCCATGATTCCCGAGTACGAGAATGGAGACCTGGTCTCGTGTGAGTTTTTAAAAATTGAATTAAAAAATTCACTCCTTCGCTGAGCTGTTGTCTAGCTCGCAGCAATGGAAAAACAATACATTTAATTTTCCTCACTTCCCTTACCCTAATTCCCCTCCGGCAAAGCCATGCTAACTCGTCAAAGTGTGTTTGGTCACATCGTAAAAAACACTCAGGATGTCAAACTTTTCTAAAACTGAGAATACACTTACTGAATACCTGGAAATTCTCACCACCTATTTCTCAAAATACAGGCTAGCGATAATAAAACAAAAGTCTCCTCATTCCATGTAAATAGCGGACTGTCCAGACAGGAGCTAAGAGTACCTTTTACGCCAAAATATCTAGGAGTCACACTCCATTGCCCTTGTATATTCTGCAGCTGAATATTGCGCCCCCGCCTGGATAAATAGCTCACTCATGAAAAAAATGTATTTCCAGCTTCATACAGCCATGCGCATCATATCCGGGTCTATAAAATTAACCCCAGTACACTCCTTCTACTTAGCCCCATTTGTCTCCTGATCTACGACGTTCACACGCCTTGCTCCGGGAAACAACAAAATTTTAAATTATCCCAAACTTCCAGTACATGGTGACCTGATCGACATCCCCCAAGATCGGCTTAAATCCCCTGAGAATGGCAAGATCCCTTATCACTTTGACGTGGTGACTGAATGGCAGCAACGGTGGACAACCTGCTTGGCAACTCCTGAATGTGAAAAAAGAGCTTGTTACTGGCCTTGAATTACCACGCAGAATCTTGACGGCCCTAAATAGATTCAGGAAAAATGACGACCGATGCGCTGACTCCTTTTCCAAATGGGGTATTTACGAATCACCGGTATGAGATTGCAGTGCGAGCCATCAAACGCTGAGCCATATATTCAATAACTGTGATCTACGTGTCTATCCAGGACACGTAAACGATTTGTGAATCGTCCTGTAGGATTGCTGGAATGGCTGTACATCCTAGACGTTAGGCCGTATGCTATTTGTATTTTACTCGATTATTATAGTTATTTTTATTCTTTAACTCTTTGCATCCACTATCAAATCTCTATTTTTTGGTTGATGTCCTTTTGGAAGGCTGTCTTTGCATTTTTTTCCAAAGAAGCACGGATCTGATGGTAAAAAAATCTTAAAGTACGGTGGTGAACTATGTTTGAACCTCTTAAATTGCACCCACAATGATCTTCGTGCGAGGTGCTTAGTTGTAATACTAGCACCTCGCACGAAGATCATTGTGGGTGCAATTTGCTACGCGATCAAAAATTCAATCAATTCGCAGCAATTTAGTTATTTATTAAATGTGAATAAAATTTTTAAAAAATTCCAACTGGACAAAACGTAAGTGTTCGATTGGAAATATCTGAAAGACCTCGAGTTACCTTTTATTTTGAGGATAACGCGCCATGTGTACCGGCAGAAATTCTATTTGCAAGCACTCCATACAATTTTTGGCTGGGAAGTTCTTAAATCGGAATCTAAACTCAACTTACTCCCGTAAATAAAGGCAACAAAACTGAAGTCAGCTGATGTGTTTATTTTTCAGTCCAAAACTGAAAACGATTCTCCATTTTGTTTGCGTCATTTATTCACTATCTCACCTCAAGCCAATTTAATAAAAAAAACTTCAGAAATTCTATTTTAAGTCACGTCCAAATATGTAAGCACGAGCGGATTATGAAAACCGGGCTTTGCTCATTAATCACGACAGCGTTAAATGGCGGATTATGACGAGCAAAAAAAAAACCAGGAAATCCACTATAATCAGAATCACATACAAGTCTTATGCTTGTCTAACGTCTTTTCTCCCATTTCCTTTTTGTTTTCTTCGTTTTTCCAAGGAAAAATGTGAACAAAAAAATTCTACTAATATGAGAGGCTGCGGGATTTAAAAGTGACCCAGCCGACAAGGTAATTTCTAGCCGATTTACCGCAGTATGGCTTGATGGTCAAAAGAAAGAAAACACGATGACGTGGTCAGGTCGGTGTATTGAGCGCGGTTTAGGTGGAGACACGGCGATACGTTAAGACCGGGAGGAATTCGACTTTTCATGTCAAGGAGGCTGAGACGAGAAGCCGCGGAACGAGAATTAAAACCAAGACGGGATCTTTTCAGAAACCGGTTCCACAAGATTGACGTAATTTTTTGCCTTTTCCCTCCGGGCATGGAGAGATAACTTAAGTTCCAGCGAGTCATTTTACTTGTTTCTTTTTTTTCAAATCCCCTCCCCGATATGTGTTTTTGTTGCTCTACGATCTTTTGCAGGTATTTTTTTTTGCTTGCTTTTCCATGAATACATGCATATTTCAAAGTTCATTCGTTTCTTACCTGACGAGGTGATTTTTTTCTGTCTTTACGTACACGATAATGACTGTGATTAGGCAATTGATCAGGTTGAAAATTTAGAGGTTAAAAGGTTCCCTGGAAGTATACTTATGACCCGCAGAGGATTAAAGACATAACTTATCTGGAAGGCCAAGAAAATTCAATTGTAGCTTTTTAGCAAGAACATGCTCCTTCTAACTCATCTTAGTTTACATTATTCATATGCACATCGCGAACTATAACAATCTTTGCGTTGCTGCATTTCTTTCTGGTGCAAGAACAAGAAATTATTGAGATTTTTTCGCATTTTTGCCTGAAAGGTTCTCGGTGGATCGCCACACCGCTGCTGGAAGAGTATCATTAGAAATGCAATGCTTCAAGGGTAGCACAAGCTTTTTAGCTTATATTGGCGTGCATGCCAACCTCGAACTAAAATGCAATTTTTCTGACGTCGTACGCCGGCAGTTTGATGTATGTGGAACGGCTTCTGAGCCGTGCACTGCACAAGAATGAATTTCTTCTTTCAATAACCAAACGAAACTGTGTTTCGAGGTCTGTTGAAACTGCAAGCTAACACCAATTCCATTAGTAGGAAAATGAGAAAAGAAAAATGCCCGCGTACTTTGCATTGTACTCCCCTGCACGGTGAGACTTAAGTCGAGTTTCTGGGCATTGTTCTCGTGAGTTATTACGATTGCATTTAGAATTTTGGTTTTAACCTGGTTTAATTGCAAGGAATTCAATCGTTTATCAGTAAAATGGCCGTTGGCGATTGGCTCGGATTCAGGTTATTGGACAGCTTTTAAAGTGCGAAGGAAAAACTTCTTCCATGGAGCTTCTGTATTGAGTAGCTGCTTAAACTGTTTTCGCGACTACTAATTTACTTGGATAGAAATGACTGTTGGACCTGAAACTTATTTTAATAGAATACTTTTGTACTGAGGCTTATCTCTCTCTAGTTTTCGTAACCTCTTAAAGAATTTAAGATAGCCAAGATAAAATCAGCAATAATAAAATGTTTTGTGATAAATAGTAGAGATGTAAAATATATACCTTGTGGTACTCCAGATATTTTACTAATCTCTAAGGCTACCATGAAAGGGATTGTGGAGATTTATGTTGTTACAAAGAATAAAATTGTTATAATGAATTTATAGCGAAGATCTCAACGAATTCACTTACCTTAGTACGTCCACTTGTTAGTTCAGTTTCTGGCTCATTATTCCTTTAACATTAAACCAATATTTCATTTTTTTTCTTAATTGTAAAGATGAAAAGCTGCTGCAAGTATAATAGGCGACATGTACACCTACTATTCGATCAACAATTTGTCTAAAACTCATAAGCCACTACTGGTTCTACGAATAAATACTTGAAGAATTCTCAACAAATGATTAAATCTCTATTCAAATGGCAGGTGTGAAGCGATGTTTTCAATGACATATGCGAATTGTTAATGTTCTGATTATACGTGCAAAATTTAAACGTAAATATGTCTAAAAGTTGTGTAAATATTGACATTATTTGACGATTTGAAGCTCTTAATAGCTAAAGGCTAACAATAATTATTATTGAACAGTTTCCTTGTTTTTTTGTGGTGTGCCACAAAGTTCTATAATCTGGCCTTTGTTGTTTGGTATTAATACAAATGATGTCCCGAAAGGAGTTACCGTCAGCCTCGTGGCGAATTAAGGGGGTGGTGCTTTGTAAACAGCTGAGCTAGTTTTCGTGAAAGGAGGGGGGGGGGGGGCATGGTTAAACAGGGCATAGAGTACACAGCGGCATAATGAACATTTACTTTTGTAAGAACCTGTATACACACGGCGTTGTGCATGTGAATAGTGAAGTAATAGCGCTTGAAATATATTGGGTGGCACAAGTACAGATCATACTGTACATAAGTATTAAAAAACATACAGCAAATATCTGTCGTGTTCATTATATATCCAATAATTTTTACGATTGTTCTGGCAACAGAATACATCACAAATGTCTTCTGAAAAAAAAGCTACGTTTCATATAAAGGGGAGAAGAGTCCAAGGCAAAAACCAAGTTAGGTTAAATGGTGGGGAAGGAGAGCCAAAAGAGGCCAACAATGAATCACGGGGTTTATGAAAGCTCCCTTATAGCGTTGCGCATTTTTCTCGTCTTTTTTTTTGCGTGCCACAAGATTTTACAATCGGGCCTTTCTTGTTCGGTTCATATCAGCTGCTTTAAAAAAAAATCTCACATGCGTAATAACAGCAGATGGTATAGTCGAAGCTAATGTAATTAATGGATTTTCGAACCGAACTTGAAATTAGTTTTGTTGTGCGGACCTTTACGATGACCTGTCAAATATTATCTACTCTTCAAGCCGTGGTCAACGAGTGTCTTGGACATATCCTAGGCATCCATCAGTTGAACGTCATTACTAACGAAGCCCCTCAAAGACTTTTGAGACAAGACTGTAGAGACACTTGTGTTCGAAAATTAATGTGGAAATGGAACCTACCCCAGGAAGGGCGGCGGCTGTATCTGTTTTGACACGGCCGAGAATTTAAAGCGTGAAAACGTCGTATTTAACAGATTTCTGAGATAGGCGGGTTTGGTCTCTCCCCGTGGATAAGTTCGCCGACTCCATAATCAGATCTTTTGAAGAAAACAAACCTGTGCATAAATATAATTTTAAAATTTACTCACAAATTCAACGTGTTATACTTAAGACGGAGTTGGATCTATTGGTTAAGTGGCACCATCACTACGCCATTATGCAGATTCGAGCCCCGGTCTCCCTATGCTTTTTAATTGTAATTGTAATTGTAATTGTAATTTACCATTGTAATAAATCAAAAATCCACTCCGTCTCTGGGCTGTTGTCTAGCTTGCAGCAATGTAAGAACAAGATATTAAATTTACCTCATTCGCCTTATCCTAATTCCCTTTTTGGACAAAGTCATGCTAACGTATCATAGCGTTGTCCTTTTGGCTTTGACTTTATCATAAAAAACAATTCTATGCCTTTCAATCTAATCAGCCGAAACGAAATTCTCCCTCTTCTCTCGAACTGGTACTGAGAGTACTACGAGGGTCATTCAATAATTAAAGAGATAAATTGGTCTGGGGAAAAAATGGTTGGTAGGACAAGTTTGGTACTTTTAGGACTTTAAGTTGGCATCACTGAGATGAGTCCTGATCAGCTGTTGGGTCAACATTGATGTGTTTATAACCTCAAAATTAAGTTTAACGATGGCAAGTCCACTTGAAAATTCCACATTGTTTGAACAACGTTCTGTGATTCGTTTTTTACTTGCTGAAGGTGAAAAACCAGCTAATATATACTCTAGAATCACTAAAGTGTATGGTGCAAGTTGTATAAACCGTGGAAATTGTTACAAGTGGGTAGAACGTTTCAAAAGTGGTCGAAACTCAGTGACTGACAAACTCCCTCACTTGAAACTCAAATTGATGACATTATTCGTGCCGACCGCCTTGTCACAGTGGACATAATTACTGAAAAAGTTCAAATTAGTATTGGTACAGTTCATAACATTGTCAGTAACAAGCTTCAGTACCGCAACAGTCTCCATCAAGACAACGCACGACCTTACACTGCTCAACTAACCCGTGAAACCATCAACAAAATAGGCTGGGAGTTAGTGCCTCATCCTCCTTACAGTCCCGATTTAGCATCATGTGATTTCCATTTGTTAGGTCCATTGAAGGAGGCATTACGTGGGAAGAAGTTCCAGGATAACGAAGATGTCAACAAATTTGTGGGAAATTGGCTCAAACACCAAGACAAATAGTTCTTTGCAGCCGGTATAAAAAATTTAGCAACCCGTTTGAACAAGTGCATAAATGTTGGTGGGGATTATGTTGAAAAGTAGGAAAAATTTTGTTTTGTAAAAATAAAAGGTTTTTTTCTCAAACCAATTTGTCTCTTTAATTATTGAATGACCCTCGTAGATGACAAAATTGGCCTGTTTTGCTGTACGGAGGTACTGGTTTGTTAGCTCAGCCTCGCGGTGAAAACGATCAGGTCAGGTCTGTCGGTATCTAGTATTGCTTTGCGGTAAAAACTGTCGGGAGTTGTCGTTAGGTAACGAGATATTAGAATGGGCGTTGGTTGCTTAGCCTTCGGAATAACGGATAATTCTACTTTTGGTGATCGGTCGGCAGGATCTGGTCTTGTTGGTTACTAGAATGCGACTTCTGGTTTACTGGTCGATCTGGTCTCGGTGACTCTTGGATTGCGTTAGTATAGCAAAGATCTCAGCCTGGAATACCGTGGTGTACTTTCCTAGGGCCAACGATTAACTGAATCGATGGGAGTTACTCCCGGCCCCTCCCCCAACGCCCAATTCAGTCTTGGATCCATCTATATACCATAGCATGGTTTCAGCTGTCGGCAAGGTACGCATGGCTCCGGCGATGCATACGCAAGCCATACGTTGCAGTCTGCTGAGCTTATTCTTCACTACAGTAAGTTTTGCTCTGTGTAATCGATTCATAGGTTCCAATATAGTTTGCGATCCAAGATCACCCCCAAGTACTTCATCTGATCCTTGAAGGGCAGCGCAGTACTCAGGAAGATCGCTTCAGTCTAAACCGTCGTGTTTTATTAGGATTACCCTGGAGGTCCACCACCAGATTGCAACTACATCTAGCGCCTTTGGAGTTGTTTTATGATGTTGTCCCCCAAACCCTCCGCGAAGAAGTCCCGCTCTTCGAGCCGCACCAGTAGCTCACCGATCACAGGGCAACACAGAAGGAGTAGCAGCACCTCACCCTGCGGATATCCTCTTTTAACGCAGCCCCTGATCGTCCCGTCGAGGAGATTTAATGAAAGATCTCTAGACCTGAGCAACGCATCTATCCATTGGCAGAAGGTTGTCCCAAGGCCCCTCCTTCTTAGGGCCTGAGTGATGACATTAAATTATGTATTATCAAAGGCGCGATCTATGTCCAGGAATACTACAATCGCAGTTCTCTTACTATAAACCCCTTCCTCCAGTCTTAATATTAAGTCATGGAGTGCCGTTGAAGTGGATTTTCCGGTTTTGTAGGCGTGCTGCCGGGTATGAAGGGATAAGTGGAGAAGGTACCTGTCCCTGATTGCCCGATCAGTGACTTTTTCCATCGTTTTTAACAGGAACGATGTTAAAGTAATGGGCCTGTATGCCTTAGCAAGTGTCTAGTCTACGTGGTCTTGCTTCGTAATAAAGGCTATTTTCAGAGTCCTCCAGTATCCCAGTGCAAAGGATGTCCTGTATATCGTTGGATTAAGACCACTCCAAAAACAGCGTTTGAGGGTTAAATAGGCAGTCTTATCAGGATTATATGAGATTGGAGTCTAATCAGGATCATATGAGATTTTTCCCTTATAATAAATACCCTTTTGAGGCGTGGTCCACTCTGACTCTATTAAATTCGTATAAGTTCTTCTGGTCTGTAATTTTTCTTGCCCAAATTTTAACAGAAAAAGTTCCTTTTCTTTATAAGTTATATTCAAAATGGTAATTTTGCTGATACGACTTTTTCCGTTAAGTTGCAAGCTCTAAGTAAAACATTAATTAAGCCTACCTTGATTTAAAATCGTAAAAATTCAAAGTCAGTGCATAATTGTACAGAAATATGACGGGAAATGCTATTTGTTCCATTACTATGCTGCTTGGATGTCGGCTGTGTACGCTAAAATGAAATTAAATGCCCGAACAGGTGTGTCAAATTCAAATTTAAGAAGTAAAAAATTTATAATTTAAATTTCCATTCAAAATAAAGCTTAAAAAAAAGTGCCAACCGTGCGTTGTACGTTTTCAAAACTAAATAAATTCGCATGCGAAAAAATATGCTGGCACATTTCCAAAAAAATATTAAGCAGCACTACATTACCATATCGGTGACCCGTGCATAAAATGTCATTACGGTCTGGTGCCAAACGTTTTATTACCGGGCAGATTGATACAGCAACAAAATTCGGCTTTTATCGGATTTAGCCAAAACTTGAGCTTCACGAAAATACAAGTAAATTATTCACCTGTCATTAATTCGCACAGGCAGAGCTGTGAAAAAATTAACGAAGAAAAAAGTCCGCTCCGCCCCCATATATACCGTGGAGTATATTACGGCCAGTCCGTCGACTATTCTATTGTAAATATTCTCAGTTGACAGACAAACAGACTGACAGAGAAATGAGCTTAAAATAGTCACAAATTAGAAAAGTTATTTTTTTCCGGCGTTTGTAAATGGAACAGCGTGGGAAAGAGGTACACATAGGAAAAAATGTGCCAAAAATGTTAGCTTTTCCCTTTTAATTCTAAGCCAAGATAAGCAGAACGAAAAAAGTGGAAGCGGGGTGGGGGAAGATAGAGAGGCAGTGTTCTGAGTTGAATAGACGTTTTTGTTGGATGTTAACCAATGCAAGAAACACTGTCGAAACGTTAAAAATAGAATTTTAGCGCGCAAATACAAAGCATTCTAGCCATTTTCGTGCCTTAGTGGAATGTCGAATTATTGTCCTTCAGCGTAACAGGGGTTGAGTTCAAATTAAGTTTAATGCAAAAGTTCTGTTTCTAGTCAAGTTTAACTTTCAGGGAAGAACGACAGTGTCCTGTAAGTCATTATTTGCCAAAAATAAACAATTGAACAGATTTGTGGCGTTATGGAGGAGTGCTTGGTTTATTTTGGAATCACAACCAATTGCATGACAGGAATTAAGTGATTTCACTTGGAAGTCTTAAATTAATTGAATTAAGGCAATTTTGTATTATAGTAATTCTCTGATGAAGAAAGTTCTCCCTAATTGAGAAGTGGTAAATGTAGGACGGGGACATGAACTTACATAACCTTGAAAACGCTCAGGCTCAGAAGAATTTCATTTAAATTTGAACCCTTTACGGTCATATTTTTCTATTGAAGTAATTATTACTTTTTTTGGCATAAATATGTTGTGGATTAAAGTTAAATCCCAGTACTAGTTACTATAATTGTTTTTACGAAATTATAGACTTCAAGGGTAAGAGAAAATGAATGTTTACTTCTCAACGCAATACTGATTGAAAGTAAGTATTGGTTTATACCTCCCATGGTAGTGACTCCATGAGCATTGGTTACTAGCTACCAAACGACACCCGAGCTTTCTACCAACCCAGGCAATTCTGTCTTACATCGATAAGACCATGAAGGGCCATACAGCTGGCTAGAAATCCGAAGACTTCACGTGGCGGAGCATCAATAGGAGCGACCTCTTCATCAAGGTTTGTCGACCCGGTTTTACCTGATATACTCCGGCATCGAGTCAACCGTTGACAGATCTCTTTTCCAAAGCCGAAGCTAAGTTTCGATCAGTTGTCGTTGGTGGGGTGATTCATCCCGGTCAAGGACTTACGCCGTCCAAGGCGAGTACATAGACGTGCCTGCTCTACCCGTCCACAGCCCTACTAGTCCAACACATGTGGGCATAAATCTGGTTAGCTGTGCACCATATTGGGCTACATTTTGACCACCTCGCAGTACTAGGAATCAGTCCCGAAAGACCTTTCCATTTGCCTGAGTTACGCAAGACTTTTGTAAACTCGGGCAGAGCTCCGTTCTGACGGTACCCAATGGTGGAGTGTATTCACAACAATTGATCTTTAATTCTACTAGTAGACATGCCTCCTTTCGTACTACATACATATCTATTTTCGAATGAGTGACATCTCCAGTTCAAATCGAGGTAATGCCCCCCACTATGCAAGAGATGAGTATCTAGGATACAAGTCACTCCCGTCGTTAAGTCCTTCCATTAGCCGCAAAGTAAGCTTTACGTTACCGGAGGAAACCACGAGGAGGTTGGAATAGGCACGTCCATGGCTCGCCTAGGAATTGGCACATTTGCCCTACCAATTTAGGAATCGATGTTGTTCCGTTCCGTCACATGTAGGCCTTTAACAAAAACTACTGAGGTGACACCTAAGCGAGACATAGTTCCCTAGCAACTAGCTCTCCATCCTTTTAATTATATTATAAGGACGAGGTATCATGAGGTTTCCTTCGGTTATACTGCCGGGCCCAATCCATAGTCATAGTTATTCCCGCCTTTATTCTCTTTTTGACCTTGAAGTCTACTATTTCGTGAAAACGATTATAATTGGTTCCAACCAACCAAGATATCATTCATAGCAAATTGGTGTTATCAACATGAAGTC
Source organism: Leptarthrus brevirostris (assembly GCA_964036015.1). NCBI lineage: Eukaryota > Metazoa > Arthropoda > Insecta > Diptera > Asilidae > Leptarthrus > Leptarthrus brevirostris. The sequence goes on from OZ038374.1 coordinate 21,740,852, forward strand.
ATCTGTCGTTGTCATTTAGTAAAAGGAGTTCCATTTCTTGACGAGCGTTAGCTGGTGGTCTTTTGATATTGCCACAGTAAGAATATATATAAATCTATGTTTAGTTTCTTCTTTGTGAACAAAACCATAATAGATTCGTCTCAGTAAGCTCTTTCTCTCCCGTCCATCTTCTGCCAAATCGCATGGCGTTATCGTAAAGTGCGGTTCAAAGATGATTTAATATTTGCACGCTAGACATTGCTGTCTCAGAAATCCACGTGACGAGATTTGTTTATTTGTATCTAGATAGCTACAAAAATGAAATACAAATGCTAAATTGTTCGGCTAGATATGGACCAATAGTACAAGGATTGGCATGCACTACTGCTTTTAATAGTTAATTATCGACGGTTTTTTCTTCTACAAGAATCATTAGTCAAATTTAAATTTCCTTTACAAATTTTCTAAATCAGCGTTTAATGGGACATTGACTGGTTATGTTCTCAGAATTTCATATTCCTAAGTAGTGATTTGATATCATAAAAAAAAACACATAAACTGTATCGAGCGTGGTAGGCAATGGTAAATGAAAAAGCGGATGGTACCTTGTATTTGCCAGAGAGGGTGCAGCTCTACAACGTTTCCATGTTGAAGATATTCGTATCCCAATAGGTTTCCTTATGAGGGAACTCTTTCTGCATTCCTTGGCGCTGGCAAATGCCAGATGGAGCACCCTGAAAGCATGTAGCATATCCAAGGCAACCTGGCTAATAAAATTAGGACATCCGATCTGCTCAACAGACCAAGAGCTGTAATCGCAAAAGTCACTGCGGTCTGTACGGGCCACTATCTTTTAGGTAAAAGTAAGTAAAGATTAAGGAAATAGTCAGTTTCTTAAATTCCTGCGGTTGGCTTTAGGTCCTTTTTAAGCATAATAAACTCAGCCGACTTCAACCATGATTTCAGGGTTGCGAGTGAACTGAGTCCAACAAAAAACCTTATCTTATTGGTTGTGGCATCAAAGTGGTGCTATAATAGTGCTAATTGGAGCGTTACCATGATGGTGGCGCTCACCACTTAAACCAACCAGCCAACCTTGTATTTAAATTGAAAATCCATTTACTATGATGATGACAGCAAAAGAGCAATTTAACATTCATGTATGACACAACTTGATACTTTAAATTTTTCTGGGTTGATTTTCACGTCAATTTTTTGGCAACAAACACTTTTGAAATAACGATCTGTCATTCACTCTGCAAATTGCATCCTTAACCAGCCCCCAAACGGCTAGCATACAAATTAAGATCCTTGACATACTAATAAAAAAGTTCATTAAATATAACAATATCTAAAACCTAACACGGAAACAATAGTGAAAGAAAGATTGACCCCTGTGGCATACCATCTTAAAACGTTGTAGAAAGTAGCGAAGTTTCAGATACCACATCGAAAAATACCATAAAAATTATCATCGTCAAGGGAAGAATCAATATTGGTAGGTTGCTTCACATAATTAATTATTTTTTTAGTTAAGGGAAGATCCAAGTAGCTCAAACGTTATTCTTTTGAGAGCCCTCAACTATAAAGAAACAATTTTAGGCTACTTGCTTTTGAGGTCTGTCAAATAAATTAGTTTTCTCCAATCCCTCCAAAGCCCTTAATACCATGCTCGACTTAGCGCCGGTAAAACTTTTCGGCAATCAAACCGCATCCTGCCGACTTAATTCAGGCCAAATATATAAACGTACCGACTACGAACATTGTAAAATTTTGGACTTTACTTTCGCTTTCTTTTAACGATAACTTCGTCTCCTCAATGCTAATCAGAGGCAACAATGCCTGCAGTGCATCTTTACACGGATGGCTTTAAGTTGGAAGGTAAAGTAGAAGAGCGGGTGTATATTCGGAACACCTGTATGGACAAATATATGTATTTTCATTGCCCGACCACTGTGGTATTTTCCAGGATACAGGTATTGCCCAGGTCAGGGCAATGTCGTCAGGCGATATCTGTATCTACAGAGATAGTCAAGCTGCTCACAAGAGTGTACAGACCTCAAAACTGCCAATAAATGTCGATCAACCTTAAACAACATGGCTGTGCGCCTTAACGTTCACCTCATATGTGTGCCGGGGCGTAGCGATATTTCGGGTAACTATGAAGCCGATGAACTAACGAGAATCGGCACCACACATCAGTAAGCCACTTGCCTCATGCAAACTCAACATTAAACATACATTTATCAAGAATGAGAGAGAAATGGCAAGAGATCCTGACTAATTACCCAATCTGGCCGACCTTAGACCTACAGCGATCTGAAGAGCTCAAGCAAAATATTATTAGCGCCGTTGTGACTATCATTGTATCATAGATAGGTGAGCGAAGAGATTCGGCGCGCCCTAAAATTATTTTTGTATGAATTGCCAAGATTTTTTTTCATTATATGACCAGAGCCGATGGGATAATCCTGTGATGCGTTTGATAGGGCTGGAAGGGAATTAGGGTAAGGGGAATGAGAAATATTGAGTGTCTTGTTTTTTGTATTTCTGCGAGCTAGACGACAACAGCCCAGAAAACGAGTGGATTTTTTTCTTTTGAAAAACTCGCCGGCTTCATCTAACCGCAAGAGCCGCTATTCGGGCTCCCCATTTTTGAAAATTTTTCCGAACAGAGATGTGCTGATAACAGGGACCTATTTCGGTTCATTAGAAGCTCTAAGTGCTTTTAGGTATCTACTATTCATGTGGATGGGAACCTAGCTCCAATGTAGTATCACAACAAGTCATCATGGCCTAAGTATGTCTTTCGTCTAGGAGGCTGTCACTTTATTCGTGGTACATCAGACCGAAATAATCGCCCTATAGCGTATTAGTTTTTGTGCAACGGCTTTTATTTTCGTCCATGATCTTCCCTCTGATAGCATGGTTCTCCTCTACTTTGCGTTAGGCCTGCTTAAGTGACGATTTCCTGTAGATTCTTAGCCTAATATATTTTACAGACCTATGAGAAATTCGAAGTGATGAAACAGAACAGCAGCTCATGTCAATTTCTATAGTGTAGGGAAGGGTGAGCTTAATAAATCGCGGTGGCAAATGATATTATGAAAAATGGAGAAAAAATGTGACATTTGAAATTGAAACCCTCGTAGATCTAAAAGGAAGCGTCAGGTTTATTGTGCAAGAATCATCACAGCGTACATGCCTGGAAGCAAATACGAACAGCTGGGCATTGGGTTAAATGATTGTGCTTGGTACTTTCGTTGAACACTTCTCAGATTCTGCCAAAATTAAGTAGCCGCACTATAAAATTTACGATCCTTCTAGTAATATTTAATCTATTCATAGGCAATTTTTACGCAACAGCACCGTAAACTTTACTGAGCCATAAATTTATTTTGTCTATGAGAATAAAGTGACCGCTTATTAATTTTCCCATTACTCTTCGATGATACCCGGGGCTCATCGTTCAGGAAATTTAACGCTGCTGTTCCGTAAAAATTAAGGCAGCTGAAACTTGCAAAACGATTTTAGTTTAGACATAAAATTATTTAACAAGTACTGATTGAAAACTTTTGCACAGAATAGAGTCCTCAGAAGAATGGGTAAATATGTAAGTACTACTTACTTTTTTTTATCTCATGGTCGACGCTCTTAAACCGTACAGGAAACCCTAAGAGAATCGATTTGAACAAATTTAATCAAATCATTACGTCTAAACTATGCCGAATGACTTTTGAAAAGGTCATGGACGTCGCCGTCAGAGTTACATGCCCGCTGCAACGCAATAAGAAAACTCTTCCCCCGTAGTGGAGTTAGGACCTATCTAAACTTAGGAAATTAACTAGAGAAGTCTTCAACATCTGCCACAAGAATAAATTCTGGCAGCATAAACATTTATAAGACTATCTAACCTGTAAAGATGGCCAGGAAGCAATCATGGACGGAATATTGTGCATCAATTGAAGACATAAGAGACTCATAAAGACTGCTAGCTGCATTCTCCTGAATTACTTCCCCGAGTCCTGGAGACGAGTTCGAGTGGTGTTCATTCCAAAGAGTGCTAGGCGGGGATATGAGTTAGCGAAAGACTTTAGACCGATTAGCTTAACCACATTAACCGTATTAAAAACTTTGGGTAGAATATTCGATGTACATATGCGGCAGATCTTGGGAAGATCGCCACTATCTTAATCTCAGCACGCATATTTGATAGGGAGATCTGCAGAGAGAGCTCTTCATGAAGTAGTTTGGACTATTGATCTAACTATATAGTTAGTATCTGGAATCATCCTAGCCACTTTTCTGGATATAGAAGGTGCTTTTAACAACGTCCCGTACTTTAGCTATTAAGAGTTCTCGTAAAGTTGGAGATAAAGAAGAGAGCTCATTGAGATATAGAAGAGAGATCATTGATTAGTTTCAATGCAAGAATTGTTCAGTCGGAACTAGGAAGTACGCCAGGTGATATTCACTACTTTGGGTCATTGCCATGAATTACATCTTTAATCCTTCTAAGCTAAACGGAAAGGTACTCTCGCTATCCTCGCGAAGGATTTGGCGATTGTTCTCTACTCCAAACTCAATTGGAAACTTAACATAGAAGAGTGGGTTAAGAAAGCCTGCATTGCTTTCTATGTCCTGCTTCTGATTTCCAATAGAGGGATTTTACCTCATGAGTGACGAAAACCTGTTTTTTTCTTGTCGAGAGAAATGAGGTAGGAAGAGGGTCATCTGTGAGTGTCAATCACGAATTGTAGGGGTTTTGCTTGAATTTTTCCTGATTTGCGTTTGTCCATTTTCGTAACTTCCTCATTAGGGTTCGATAAATTTTTTTCGTCAGGTTGATTTAGCATTGCATGAGCCGGTGAATACAAATTTTCAACCCCTGCAAAACACTTATGAACCGGTTTTTTAACGTCAATCAATCAAAGCCCCTTTCGTAGCAACACTCCGAGGGTTTTTCTACTTTTACACAGAAGAGAATTGCCGTAAAATCCCTCTCGTGTAATTTGGGACTATGCATGAAAGATGTAGGTGTTAGATTGTGGGGGCTGAAGCCACAGATGATATTACGGATATATACTGCTGTCTTACGTCCGATCCTTTCCTATAGGTCGCAGGTGGGTTGACCCGAAGTACAAACTTTTGAAGCTGAATATAAATAAAAGATCCGCAGAAATAGACATGACTGGTGTCATGCGATCATGTTCACTCTAGATGTGCTTTTGCACTTACTATCCTTAGTTCTGTACATTTAAAATATTGTGCCGTGTGGAGCAGTCTACACTCAGAGAATTAGGGTACTGGAACGCCAAACCTTATGGTTATAGTAACATCTGGGATTTGCTACCAAGATAACTGGGACATCTCTTACTGATTACATCACTTCAAAGCTGACCTTCAGCAAAACCTGTGCGGTGAAGCTCCCCACCAGATCGGTGGAATGATGGAGGGAGCTTCAATAAAACGATATTCACCGCCGTCAGGATCATGCGACAAACTTTGAGGCTGAAGTGCGCACTTGCCAGACTGTGAAAGAAAGGCTAATCCCCGGTCGAAGGGTAGGCATGTTTTCCGATAGCCAGGCCGCCAACAACGCCTTGACTCGCCTGCAGTATCTTCCAGACTGGTGGAACGCTGCTTTAATGAGTTTTCGCTTCTCTGAGGACCATGAAGTTACCCTGCCCTGGATTTCGGGTCACTGGAGTATAGCTAGGCAAATGATCGAGCCGTCGAGATGGCGGTGAAATGTACCGCCCTCCTATTCTCTCTTGCGAAAACCGTTTACATATCTCTGGGAGCTGTAAGGGTGTATCCTTCTGTCCATTGCGAATTCCAGGTGGAGAAGCCTGCTGAGCTGTGTTATATCTGACATGTTTAAAGCAGTGAACTAATTCAAGCGTACCGTATAGATATTGATATGGCGAACTTGGCAATCACGGCACACTAGTCTAGTCATTAGAGACTCATGCAGCTAGACTACATAACTCCTTTAACTCCTTTAACTCACTGCCGCAGGGGTTTTCTCTTGAGCCAGAGAAGCTTTTTTTTTAATAAGCTGAGGGAGGTCTTAAGCTAAGAATTGGAGAATTCATTAACTACCGCTACACTCATCCGCTACCTTCCTAACACATCACACAGAATAGGCATCGTGAGATGTGGTTACAAAATGGCACACTTTAGAGTTAATTTAGTACTTCCTTTTTACAATTACTTTTGCCACTCAGAAATCAGCTGATTTGTCGTATCGTAAATTCATATCCAACACGAATTAATGCGTTGCACAATTTCAAATGATTAATTTCTTAAAGTTAGCCACAATTAGGTGCCACCTACCTACTTACGTTTCGTTAATTAAGCCGTCCTAATTTAGAAGCTGAATCAGCGTAATAAATTATTTCTCGGCAATTGCACATAATTATCGAATAAAAATTACTGTCGTCAGTAGCAAGTACGCTTCCCCATTCATTACAGTTGGTAGGTAATTGTTTATTTCTAAATTATTTGTCCGCCAAACAAGCAACCCTCTGTCTTTATTTTTGTGCAATTTGGCATAGTATGACCTATTTGTTCCTTATGCTATTAAAAATTCAATTGCGGGCAATAAACTGGTTAAAATTTCACATATAAATTGCCCGATCGATACGCGCCATTTGCTCAAATTCCCTGGCAAAGCCTGTTATTTAAGTGTCTGTTTCGAAATTTATGAAAAATTAAATAAGTTTTTCGTCATTGATATGATTTTGCTATTAAGCCCCCCCCCCCCCTACCTGCCTGCCTGCCTCAGTAGATTGCTCATCGTTTATCAAATCGTACAAAACTTTTCCTCTACATCGGCATTTCTAAAATGGTTCCTCAACATTCCCGTTATATTTATAGCAGATAAACATCGATCGAACGATTAAAGAAAAACGTAAAAAAAACGTTCTCGGAATTATCTCTACACGACAAAAAAAAATAAGTAAGCGTGTGAGTCAGGTAATCACGGGAAAAGGTAAAAAAAAGGTGATTATATATGGAATCGGCATGCCAGGCGACCTAGAACAGGCAACGACGTAATAAAGCGCTTAACAAATGATAATGGGCAGGAGAGCACAATATGGCAACGTCGTAATCACGTTTTTTTCCGTTCGTACTGAAAGCTGGGTCGCCACCATGTCGTACTTTTCTATAGAAGACTACTATGGGCTTTGGATTTCTGTTTCTGCTGACTTCTATTAGCACACTTTCGATGCCGTTTGTTGCACTATGCTTTTTGCGGCACCGCACCGCACCGCAGCGTTCCCGTTCCGTTTACCCGAACTAAACATAGCCTGGGCAAGTCGTGTAGAAATTTAATGAGTCTCGCTTTAATCACCCTGTGCCAATGCGCTGTGCTATGTGTACACGGCAATGCCGATGAGTAATAACTATGTAATTATACGAGCAGCACGTAGCTGTGCGGAGCACCCCCGAACCCCGCAAGGTGAATGTATGCCCAGTGAAAATAATTTCTTTGCAATTTATCCGCGCCCTCTATCCCGATCCGGTTCCCCGCGGCCTAGGCCTATAAGCACACCATTTGCCGTGCTTTCATAATGAATTCTACCGGGACGGCTGCTGCTGTTGCTCTGATTGCTTGCCTGTCCCGGCTCTTTAAGCAGCTCCACTGCAAAAAAAAAAAAAGCGCTAAAATTAACATAAAAGAGAATGCACTGCGCAGCCATTCATTTTTACAATTGAGCGATTGTAAAATGAAAAAAGAATAAAAAAAAAAACAATTGCAGCGGAAAATAAATGTTTCAAGGAATTTGGAGTTCGTTCATCGCAGTTGACTTACGGTCGTCTGCAGCTTTTATTGCAGTGAAAACCAAGTGGTCTGTTGCCTCTCGTTACGTGCCGTGCCTGAAATTATGCTGGATACCAATTAAAACACACCCAATTCACAAATCCTGTAATTTGCTTCATTGATTTTCTACGTTTTCTGGAATTACAATTTTCTGCCCCCCCCCCCCCCACCCTCTTTGGACATCCCTCGCATTCATTCTTCAATCGAAACACATCGAGCAGAAAGCGAAATTTATCGTTGGCAGCACAACGAAATTATTGCCCGCACCAATTCTCCATAATTTTCATATTTTTGCTGCAACAGCCAAAGAAATTTAATTCGAGGCTATATCATCTCTTTGCCACCTTTGGATACATTTAATAACGAAAATTATTGCTTGACGGTGGCGGTGTTGGCTTGTTTTCCTTGTCCGAAAACGAGGTCAACCCGCACCCATGGTTACTAATGACATCTGCTAACTGCTGTCAACAACATTGGGTGTTGTGCGCCACCTTGCCTGCTCATGACAATATTTGTGTCATTAAAAACTTCAATATCAAGTTTCAACAGTTTTATTTTTGGGTAAGGTCAATGTAGTGCGATGACATTCCACGGCAGGGCACGTTAATTATTACTTTCTTGTAGTTTTATTTCCCCATGAAGAAGACAATGACGTGTTGACGTCAGTACAGACAATTTCTTTTGTATTTTTTTTTTGTGCGGTTCGATTGGTACATAGGTTGTAAAAAGTAAACAAGGGGGCCTATATCGATTTTTGCGGAGCTATTTAATGGGGTTGAGTTAGGGTAGATATTTTGTATTTGATATATGGTAATGTAAGCGTTATATATGATTAACTTTAGCAGTGCAGGCAACAAAATAACAAAAAATTACACGGTTCTGTTGAAACAATGTTCGCTTTGCTGAGAATTATGTACACTTAAAGTACAGATATTGGTAAATGAGTGCATTATATTACAGTTCTATGGGGGGTGGGTTTGTACTCCACGGATTTGACAGAAGTGATAAGGGACTCTGTTTCCTTTAACCCCTTGTATAAGTTTTGTTTTTTAGATAAGCCAGATACAAGTCTATCTATCCTATTCCCAGAGAAGAGTTGTTTCGAGATTGCATTCATATAACGAGATGTCCTGCCTGGCGCGTAGATGGTTATCGCGGGGAGATCAGACAGCCTGATATTTTCTCCTGCTTATATTGGTGTTATTGATTTTAATTTGATCTTCTGATTCCTGATTTTTGTTTGCTTGGATTTGCATAAACAAAAAATTAGCAACTCCCCAAAAAAAATTATTTTCTTCCTTTACTTTTTTTGGGAGCCTCCACGCAGCTTCAAAATCTGACTCTGGTATAGGTCATCACGTTATCTGTTAATATTTGAAGCTCTGCTTCAATTTCTACATCTACGTTCTTACTTACGGAATTCTCACTCGGCGTAAAAGTAAAAGAAATTGCTGTCGCCCACAACAATACCTTCATTTAGTTTTACGTCACTACGAGTGAGAAAATATTCATGAAAGTTATAGAGCAAGAGCTCTTTTAATGACGGGGCTTCCATTTATCGCTTGTTGAGGACATCATATCATGTTGGATAAGCTTGGTTTGGTTGTTGTTGATGATTTCGTTTTCACGGTCACAGAATGCGTATTCATGATGTAATAGTGGTGGTGCTGATATTTATTTATTTAGAGAAGATGCGTCAATAGTAATTACCACACAAGCGCTAGATAAAACTAAGTATGCTTAGACTATAAACAGCCAATTTAATCGAGTTTAGGATGAGCAATTATTAAAGGTATAACTTAAGTTGGCGCTCTTCAATCGAAATCTGGAGAAGTTCAGGTCCAGGTTGGCGTATTGTTCGTTGAAGAGGCGAGCTTGATACGTTCCATCTAGAGAAGATCACAGGATGTAAACCTTAGAAGTCTGCGCTGCACTGCCTCGATTCGGTTGATGTGTGCACCAAGGTAGAGAGCCCGGACTTGGCTGGCGTATTCCAGAACTGGTCTCACAAAGGTGCAGTACAGACCATCTTCTCACAAAGCTTAGTGTCGAATTTGCCCCAATAACGATTGATTCCTCCATGATCCTCGAAAGACAGGCGAGAGTTGAGAACAACAACTCTGCTTAATACAATACCATCCAGAGAGTAGTCTGCTATGGGAGAAAATCATAGCGGTAAACTTACCGGCATTTAGGGGAAGACGATTGTGAACACACCCTTCACAAACCTAACTAAATCAGTGTTTAGAAGATCACTGTTGGAGTCCTGAAAAATAGTGCGAAATATTTTGTCATCATCCGCACAGCACAGCATTTTTGAAATTTAAAAAAAAGAGCGAAACATCATTGATATACAGAATGAAATGGACCGGACCGAGAATGCCTGCCTGGGGCACCCCTAAAGCAACAGAGATTTGGTCTGAAAACGCTTCCCGAAATAGGACAGGTTGTGTGCGACCGGAACCGTAAGGGCAAATATTCGAGGAAACAAAATGGCAACCCTAGCAGGAGTAGCTTGTGAACGAGGACTCGATGGTTAATCCTGTCGAAGACCTTGTTAAAATTCGTGTATATACAATCACAGGTGGATTGCCTGATTCAATGGCCGGAAATGAGGCTTTCAGGAATTTAAGGAGGTTGTGATGGTTGATTTACCTTAAGGCTGCCATGCTGGATGAAACCCAATAAATGCCTGTAGTGAAAGCGAAGTAAGTCGTTGACCAAAGCTTCAAAAGTCTTTGCAACATTGTTGGCTGCGGTCACTATTTAACAACAACTGCTGAATTTTTGTCAACGGAGTACTTCTTCATTTCGTTAAAGATCTAAACCAAAACAAACTATCAAAAGCTTCACTAGGACCTGGGGATCAAGGGAAGACTTCCGGATTGAATGTCGTAGAAAAAATTTGTTATAAAAAAAAAGTAAATAAATATTTGCAGAAACTGAGGAAGGAGAGTTTTAGCTCCGCATCTAAAATTCCTTAGCATAGCCAAGTCACAGAAGCCAGTAAAGAGTCTACTTGTTTCGAAACGAAGATCAATTGCGTTTGCATAGTAGATCGACGGCCTGAAATAAATCTTCCGGAACCAACACTCTGAAAGAAGCAGTAAAAGAACAGCCAGATCGATTGGGCGATCACCCCGCCTTCAAATATATTAAAAGAGCGGAGAAAGAGACAGTATAGTAAGTGATAACGTGTTCGCTTACCCATCCGAACTTCCCAGGTTCGAATTCCACCGACTTCGACCCATGCTGATAACTGATTACGATAAATACGGCCATTGGGGTTGCAGAGATAATGTCAGTGGTTCGGAATCGACTTTAAATTGTAAGTTCAATTGCAAATCGATTGAGAAGTACAGAAAATTAAGTCTCACAGGACGACGAAAGTGATTATTGTTTTATTTCATCTTAATTCATTATCATCAGTATCGGCGAAGGGTAATGGGAAAACTACGGTCGAAAACCGTAAACCGTGGTTATTTAGGAAAGAATTGTGTATTTAGATCAAATTTTCCTGAATCACACAGTAAATTTTAACAGTTACGTAAATTTTACGGTGCTGTTCAATAAAACTTGCCTTTGAAAACATTCAAAATTATTGGATGGATCGTAAATTTTAACGAGCGTCTGCTTAAATTTTTAATAGAATGTGTTATAAATCGTAATTTTTCCTGCAATTTCCTCTCCGTGGATTCGTTCAACAGCTTATCCCTTTCACTCATTTATATGTCTCACTTTCATAGCTGCCATTCTCGCTCCCTTATCAATTTTTTTATTTTCTCTTTCATTTGTTTACATCGCTCAGCTGTATGTACTTCCATCTTCTTCCATCTTTATTGTTAGTCTATGCTGAATTACTCTTTTTTCATCTTTTGCCTTCATATGTTTCTTGCTTCACATTTGTCTGCTCTTTTATTTTATTACCCTGTTCCTCGACCCCATTTTTCTACTCTTTTCTCTTTCCCTTCTTTTTCTACCCTCCTCTATGTTGCGAGCGTTTCATTTAACGCTTTCACAATGGTCACTGCTATTCTTCGAAGATCATATTTTATTTTTTCGAAAATTTTTTTTACACATTTTGCTGATAAAGCAGGAAGTCCACTTGAAATGATATTCAATGACAATGTTTTCTTATAAGTTAAAGGTAGGGTCTAATCGTAAGCGCAAGTTTGCACAGCTGCTTCCTTCAAAATTGAGCTGAATGAATGAAATAGCTGAATCGTGCAGCTGGTAGGTCAAACATGTGTTTAATAACAGACCCTCAGGTGGAACATGGCGAATTAATATTTTGGAATAATTTGCTGTTTTAGTATAGTTCATGAAATATGTTTGCTTCAGTTTCTTTTATTAAAATTTTTTATTACATAAATTTATACTTTAACGATTAATTATGTAATTAACAAAAATATTTGTCTTATTTTTCAGGTAAGAGACAAGACCTTTCTACTCTTCGCGGGTAGCTAGATGCCTTCATCAGGACCGCAAAAGTACTTGTAAGCAATAATTTCACTTTTTATTAAAGCCATTTGCGTCATTTTGCAAATATTTTCGTGATTCCATAATAATTGTTGTTCTCTTAACTCATTCTTATCTTCATGTTTACTCAAACTTATGAAAATTTTTCACACACTAAAAAAAAAAACAGAATTATCTCAACTACTTCACCGATAACCAAGTGCGACAAGGCACAATTGGAAAATCTGCTCGGAAATAAACTGCGCAAATTGTTGTTTTATTACGAAACAGAAAGAGGGGCGGTTTCAGAAGTACCCCGAATCTTTCTTATCAAACTTAGTTGTTACGTTATCGCAACTTTGTTGAATTTCTTATGAATCACGTCGCTTGTCTATCAGTCGAACTCGCACATTGTCGAAGTGCTTTACCCTTGAATGGTAAAAATTCTATACTATATGTCTTATCTTCTCTACGTTGCTGTGCGATTTTATATATTACACAAAAATCAACTAATATTACTGATAACGCGAAACTTTTGTGATAAAAATAAACTAAAACAAGGTCATCGTTAATACAAATAATATATATTTTCATCCGTCAAACATGCAGTGCCGCAGGGAACTTATCTCTGACCCAAGTTTATAAATTATTCCAATTTTAGCTGCAAAAATTTTTGTGTAATTTTTTTGCATAACGTCGGAAATTACAACGTCTGGCGACGTGTCTCGAATATCAACCGCCCACTTGTTTACCACGTGCCTTCAGCGAAAAGTTCATCAACCATATGTAAACCCGCGATAAGGTTTTCTTTTTTCTTTTCTCATTCGATCGCGTTTGCCTTGTGCGCGACTAAAGGTGAAAATTTGTTGAAATTAGCTCGAAAATTTATCATTTCGCTTATCTCTGCGGAAATGTATTGTGTAAAATAAACTTGGAAACATTTTTTCAAGTGTGTCTGACGAATTTTTGTGAGTGTCATATTCAGTTGATTGCTTTTAGCCTTTTTTTTCATAATCTAATCAAATTTGTGACTCTTCTACTTTAATTTGGGGGGGGGGGGGATTCATCTTGTTTGGGCATTTGATATTGCCACACAAAAATTTGTTACGATAACTTTTTCATTGAAGGCAACTGTTAGTTACACGTGCGCACAACATCTCTCCTGTTTTTTTTTGTTTTTTTTTTTGAGGTATCGATTGATTTGATCTTGAAAAGCTCTACAGTCTACGTCTACGCTGTGTCAATATCTCTCAATTATGTATTCAAATCGATTCAAATTTTTATTATTTTGTTAGACTTTGGGTGCAGCAAGAGTATTGGGAAAAAACGCCAACGTATTCATTTACATTTTCGTTCATATGCTGGTCCATTTTTATTTAAATCGAACGACGAAACCTTTTTTGGGGTGCATATTTTCCCTTGAAATCGAGCTTGATTCGTTGCATTTATAACGACTTTGAAATTTAGCATTGAAATGTCAATGACAGATTCATATTTTCTTTTCTTAATTAACTTTGCATATTCTAATTGGATTCGTTTACGAGGTGTCTGCGACTGGTGAACTGGATATTGAAGAGTGTAATGGACTTTGTCGATGAGAAATAACATTGCAATGCGAATCTTAGGTTTATAGAATAGTAGGCAGGCTATCGACACTTCACGTGCATTTTAATTAACTTGCCGATTTTATATATAGGTTAGATGGAAGAAAAAGCAATAGTACCGATGCTGGACTAAAATAAGAGATATGTATCTCCGAAATTTCTTTATAACTTCATACACTTTAGTGTTACTCTCATTTTTTATAAACTTCAGTCTTATCCCTACACTCCTACGACCGCCGTCAATTGTCCACTACTCTTTATGGTTTTATCGATATGATCCTCATCTTTTAAGTAATAAATTGTAGCACATTTGCTAATCGAACCTCGTTGTATAAAGTTTGAATTTCAATTTTTTCGTTCGCCCCCCAATAAAAGTGTTATAAAAAGTTTGTGTGTCGCTCAGTGTGACACAGGCTTCCTGTATAGATGTTTTCATGTCCAAAAACAGAAGAAACCCAGCAAGTAGGCGGATGTTTGCTCTACCTAAACGCCTGCACGAAAACACATTACAAAATGAATTACTTCAAATATTTTCGTTAGAAACTAACTGTCACACGGAGATGGATAGAAATATCTATCTACTCTGTTTTTGGCCTCCAAAGCTTAATGAAAGCTATATCGAGTGGGTTGCACATTCCATGATTATTATTTTTTTATATATTTAGGTTGTTCGCTTCCTCTTACCTGGTCTTCTGATCAGTTTAATGTCTTCGATACTGTCTTACAATTTCTCCTTGACTTCATGTGCTTCGCTTGTTGAAGTAGAAGATCTAGATCAATAGATGAACGCATTGTCATGTATGAGGCAAGAAAAAGATTGTAGGCGTTCTTGATCGAAACAACAACAAAAATTACAGTGGTGGCTGTAAGGCCATATTAGTTGTATACACAAGTTTATCTACGTTGTCGAAAAAAGCGAGGAATCACAGTTGTTTTATAATTTGTAAGTCTAATATCGTTTACACTTCGTCATATATTTCTTCTTTGGTTAATGCTTTCGTCAAATTTAACGATCCGCTATAGCCTTAACTAAGTTTCACGCAACATTTAACTGCGCCTCTTAGCTCAGGTTTAAATTTTTTAATATACAAAGTAAACAAATGAGGCAGTATCGGTTGCTATCAGCTGCAAAAGTTTATATAAACCAATATCATCATAGACACTAAACTAGCTGCAAGCTAAACTATGTGATTTTCCGAAAAGGTGACAATTAATCTAATCTTCTGGCAAAGATAACACACAATTTTATTTTAACAAATTCAAAAACATCCTAGACTTTGAACGAGAGAATAGTCATGACGAAAAGAACAAACTAACCTTGGAGAAAATCAAATAAGGAGCCTACGTGCTAGTCCTTTTCTTGCAAAGAGAATAGAAAAGGAAATAAAGCACCCCAAGAGTATTTTCACTAAAGGAGCGACATTTAAATCCAACATGATTGTGCTGATCTTTGTCCCCTATAGGTATAAGTTGGACAGCATATTCGAACAGCTGATGCGTAGCAGTGTAAAAAATGCGTTTTGACTGTCATTCGCATAGTTAAACATACACAAAACGGGGAATATTCGCACATTTTCGAAATTGATATACTGTTGGAAAATTAATTATTGATATGACGTAATCGATTCTCTTCACATTCAAGTTGTTTTTGGTTATGACAGTGTGATTTTGTCATCGTATTGCAGGTGGTATTGTAACCTCTGACATCAAAATATTTCTATAAACGTCATGTAAAATTGTTGGTGGTAAAGTGGTTGTTTTTATCAGTTTTGTATTTAGAGTAAGTGGTAAAGTGACTGTTTTTATCTGTCTTGTATCTAAAGGAGGCTGTAGCCTTAATAAATAATACTTTGATGATACCACTCTGTTTCTCTCAAAGCCCGTTGCGAGCACGCATAGCGAAAAAATGCGGCTGGTAGTATTTTGCACGCTCCCGCTACAGGCCCAAAAATTGACAAATACGCGCGTCACATTTGTATGCACGCTTCCCGCTACAGGCACAAAAATCTAAAAAAATACGCTCGCTTTAAATGCACGTTTCTGTTACCGCGTTCTGGCTTTAATACATTCAAAATTAGTGAATCGCCGGTTGGATTGTATAAAATCTCACTCGTAAGGTAGAGTCGCCAAATATCGTCCCCGTTTTTTGTAAAACAAATCTAAAAAAATAAAAATAAATACTACAGTACTAAATGAAACATCAAACGTTAAGTTCAATATTCCTTTATTCTTAAAAATAATCGAAAATGGTTTAACATTGTTAGAAAAAGTTATAAAATAGCTTTAACAAAAATACTCAAATTATGAAAATATATTTTTGGGCTCCTAATTACGTCCCGGGGACGATATTGAGATCACAATAATCAGTACGTGAATTAGGTAGGTAGGTACTTCTAATTCTCCATACAAATAGTGCAGCATCCCATAGTTTTCGTTTCGGCATCTAAAAAATAAAAAAAAAACTTTCTCAAGTTACATGCAAAATGAAGTGACATGACCGTTGTGTTCACTATACGATAGATCCTAATACCGTCCCGGGGACGATATTAGGTTCACGTAGGGGGACGATACTAGGAAATTTCTATTTATTTTATCGCATCCATTTAAGCAAAAAACGTGACATAACCTGAAAATTTTACTTAATCGATTAACATCTGAGATATTAATAGTTAACTTTGACAATAAAATTGTATCAATAAGTCAGTTATCTCAATATTTTAAGGAATCAGAGAATATTTAAATGAAAAACTTACCTTGAACCCTTTTTCTGATTTTCGAATTTCTGTCTGTACGACCGTCGTGGCGCACTCACTTCTACCGACTGATGCAACTAGCTTTCGGTTCGGGTCACTGATAATAGATGGCGGTTTTTAAAAAAGGAGATATTGAAGGGGACGAAATTAGGTTTGGGGACGAAATTTGGCGACTCTACCTTATAGACTCGTGCTCACCATGTGGGTCATCGACAAACTGTAAAATTATTCCAAATAGCCGATGACTCACAAGGTGACTAATGACAATTAAGTACCTGAACTTTGTTATTTTTATATATTTTTCAGTTTGAGTTATAATCTTTATTAACCCGAGTAAAAATAAGACGGAGTTGGATGAATTCGTTGAGCGGCATGACCGCCATGCAATGGGCCCCGGGTTCGATACCAGGTCTCCCCGTGAGCTTTTATTAAGAAATTAAAATAATCCACTCCGTCTCAAGACTCAAGTTTCCTCACTTCCCTTACCCTAATTCCCTTCCGGCCAAATCTATGCTAACGCATCAAAGGGTTGTCTCCTAGGCTTTGGCCACATCGTTAAAAAAGAAAAGAAAAAAAAGACTCAGTTTTGTTATTTCAGACGTCGGTCTCGAATGATTTAATCTACTAGTTTTATTGTTTTCATTTTAAATTTAGGTCTAGAAAAGGTGTGGGCGTGCCGTGCTTGATTTGGACTATTTCGTGCGTATTTTCTTGATACGTGCCTGCTGCTGGCATTTGTAAAAGTATAAGTTTTACTCAGGCGTCCCGTGCTTCATTTGTGTGCCATTCAGGCATTTTTGACGCTGTGCGTGACTGTTTCAGGCTAGGAATGGGCGAGTCTTATTTTTATTCGTTGTAAGATCTTAAAAATGCTATTGTGTAATATACCATAAATAATAAATTTGTCATATCATGGCTCTTAAATGTATATAATGTACTGTTATATTATATATAGTTAGGTATAGTTATTTTAGAAATAATAGCATAGTGTCTCATAATTCAAAAACTAAAAGTAGGCTCAATTTTGAAAGGATTAATTTCTTATCATCTTCCTTCCATTTTCCTCACTTAGAGCCTCACTAAGATTTCTTCTCAAATACTAGCTATACGTAGAACTTCAGTATATCTAACTGAAGCATCCACTGGCAGTCTAAGCGAACAGGCCAGGACTGAAACGGTCAGCGGAGACCCCGGGTCTTAATCAATCAGAAATAAGTAAACAATAGTTCTACCGCTCTAAAAGACGTTAGATTTTTAGATAATTTACGCGTTATAAAAAATTAGTTTAGAAAAAGTATAATTCTATAAATAAAATAAAATAAAATAAAGTGAGGTGAATGTTGTTTTAGACTTTAGAAAAGTCACTTAAAGTCATAAATTAAAATTTAAATTCCAGTTAATTCATCACAATTAAAAGTACGAAAAAATAAATATATGAAGCAAATACATTAATTTTACGAGGAAGTGATGAATGAAGGACAACACCTGTTCCTTCTGTACCAGTATATATGCAGCTCTGAAACAGCTTTCTGTTCGCACTCCCTTTATAGATAAAATTGAAACCGATTTCAGCATAGCGTTACTGCAGGCAAGTTACCAGGCCATGAGTAAATTCTTACTACACATATGATAACAACTACAACTAACTACACATATGATAACATCTTTTTCGAGAATAACAATTAGAAAAAAATGTTCCTCCCTCACAATCAGGGCCTTATTCAATTGGCGATAAGTAAGTGGTGATTTGAGACAACTTTCAATTTTTAATTATGATTTTAAGCAACTTTTCTGAGATCTAAACTAACATTTCATTGTCTCCATAATTTTGGTGAGTCCGAAATCGTCTCATATTTCAAAGGCTTTTGATAGAAACTCCAAAACTCCAAACATTTGGTCTACACCCTACTCTCGTTAAATGGATAATGGGTTTTTTGTCAGACCGTTTAATTCGTGTAGTAATTGACGGAGTTACATCTGATTCCTACGAAATAAATGCCGGTGTACCTCAGGGTTCAGTTCTTTCACCAACCTTATTTCTTCTTTTTATTAATGATCTTTTGTCCCTTCCTCTCAATCCTATTCATAGTTTTGCCGATGACAGCACCCTTGATTTCGCGTACTCATTTGATTCTGTAATGAATTCACGAGAACGCATGTTTAGATCATTAAACAACGACATTTCTATGGTCCTCGCTTGTGTCAGAGCAAATCGTGCTTCGTTTAATGCATCCAAAACTCAATGCTGTTTATTGTACCTAAAAAAAACGCCCAGTTCATCCCCAACCCATTTCAGTCGACTGAGTGAATATACCCAATTCGCCCTCCCTAAACATCTTGGGTATTTAGATATCCAGCAATCTTAGCTGGACTGTGATCATATATTTGCAATCGCCAAAAGTGCGATGAAATGATTGGGTTTTCTACAGAGATGTAAGAAATATTTCAATATAATTCAGTTGATCTACAAGTCCCACATTAGGCCTAGACTTCAACATAATTTCCATATTTGGGCAGGGGCCGGACACACCGCATTGTCCGCGTTAGACAATGTCCAGCGTAAGGCTATGAAGCTTATTGGCGATTCCTCAATCTCTGAGGGTCTTGACTATCTGGAGCATCGACGGAATGTCGGTTGTCTTCTATCGCTATTTCCATGGCCATTGCTCTAACGAAATTACCAGCCTGATTCCTTGTAGACATATGACAACGCGCGATACGAGAGCTACAAGTTGCTCCCACACCTATACTCTCCAAGTCAAATTTCAGGAATCATCTTCTGTTTTTCCCTTGTAATATGAGCCAGAAACTTTCAAACGGGGCGTACATCGACACCTCCTTCACTCAACCTCCTAACCCATTTCCCTCATCCTTAATTCCTTTCCTGCCAAGGCTGGGCTTTAGCATCATAGGGCAGGGCAACCACTGAGCTTTGGCAACATCATGTATTAAAAAAACATTTACCTAGCTTTCTTTTATTTCTCTCTAGTTCCCATAACCCCTGGGGATGGGGGAATGAGGCCCAAATTATCTTTCCTTCAGAATCCAACGTATTTTAGACCGGTCTAACTGCGCGACTTGGCTGCCAGTGGTTACTAGTTTCAGCGTCATCCTTTGTCATCTACTTCTCTTTAAGCATTCTTTTATAGTGCCTCCGTTATTGATTATTTTTAAAATACAGATATTTCCCTTAGTGTCTTTGGCATTGTACCAGCGCTGCTTTAAGATGCTGTTCTAGGATGCGTTCAGAGAGTGTCAGTTAATTTAACTGAAGCAGTATAAATGTATAAAAAAATTTTGAGTGTCCATTTGGAAACTAAACATTGTACTAATTGTTAGTCTTAGTTAAATTACTTCAGGGCCGGTTTACTTAGAACGGGTGCCCGTGGGCAGAGTTATGGTGGGGACCTACTTAAGGCCCAGGGGCTGATTATTCAAATTCGCTCTAAAAATGGCTTCAGGAGGTGTGTGGTTCCTTACGGAGGAAATTTTAAAAACTTACGATTATGGACCAACAAATTAAGGGGTAAGTTAACGCTTTCTAAGGCTTGTCAAACCTGGGCAATTGCTCTGATGATGGCTCCAGGAGGTGTTAAGATAGCCTGGACGGAATTTTTTTTTAAACTTGTAATTATGATGTTAAAAATATGTAAGAGACGTTAAATGTAAGACTGGTTTTCTTCATCGTTGTTAAAAAATTTCAAAACGCTATAGCTGGGTTGGGGGGGTAGACCCCACTTCCATAAAATTTTTTTCGTTTCTCACATAGATCTACCACAGCCTTCATTTTTGCACACGCGCTGTGTAATAACCTGTATATCGCAATGGGTGCAATTCCATAGTATTGAAGAGGTGTTTGTTAATATAATTGTTTAAACATTGTAAACAACATCATAAGTCATAGTCAAGAGCCTTGGTCGGTGATTACTGCAGGCTTGTGTACATGCTTTAGTCTTTGTTATGTTTTGCGAATAGTATTAATACTACCTTAGATATGCTTGTAAGCAAGTAGATCATCAGCGTTTATTTTGACGAACTCATGAATTTTCTACTATGCCGGCCGTCATAAAATTTGTCAGTGTTTTTTTTTTGCGGGAGAGGTGAAAATCTTCCAAAAGACACCAGACAGCCCGTGCCCTCCGGTAGTGTGAGATTCTTACTCACTTAAAACACCTCTCTGGGGATTAGCCGAAACAGACTACATAACCGGGTCCCTTTTCGTCCCCTCCCAGTCTCCCTTAGTGGGGGCAACTGAGTATCCAGTTATCCTACTGTCACCACTAACCTCGGTTTCCTGGGTCACTGTGTTAGAATCCCAGCCTATCTGCATAAATCCATGTTTTCCTACCGTCTCCAGTGTTCCTTCCGGGTCCATGCGTTAGTTACAACCTTCACCCCTTCACTGTCTACGACATTGAAGGGTTCCAGGCCATGACGCTTTTGTCTTGAGCCAGGACAAGAAACCCCCTCCGGATTAACCGCAGCTAACCCTATGGAAGACAGATCTGCATCTTCTACTGGTGCCCGTATCGCGGAGATAGCCAACTCGTTAGAGTCTCTCGTCTCTGCACCGCCGCACCTGAGGAAGTGCTAGTTATTATTATGCCAATGGCACACTCTTCTAGGATGCATTGCCCGGTTGCTACCACTTGGAGTTGTAACTAACACTTAAGAATATCCAGATGAGGATCACCGTATCCTAGAAGGCTTCAACTCGTCCGTCCATTCTCCAGCAACCTCTACATTAGTAAAGCCAGCAGCGCACTTCTAAACGCCGACATTGAGACTCCTTTAACTTTTCTTTCTCTTAATAGTACCTCTATGTAATTTCGTAATTTTCAAAATTTTGCAATTTACGCTTCCGTTTGTACTTTCTGACCTTTCTTAAAGTATGCTAGGCCAGTTTAGTCTTCGTGAGATCCCTTGAACTAATTCTCTGATATTACCCACTGACTTAAACCTATTTCTGGAAAAACGTAACAACAGAATAATTTTCGCTTTTGTTTGTTTACATCGCCCAATGAATTTGTAATAATTAATGTTATCGAAGTTTTATAACTTCTGAAAATGTTATAAATTCGAAATAATTTCGCTTCTAGTTGAATCGGAAGAAACTCGTTTCTTACGTCAAACTAATATTTGCTCTTCGTCAACTCAAGTGTGCTAATGTTTACCTAACAAAATGAAGAAGAAGAAGAGTATTTGTACAGCTCGTGCGACTTTACACGTTGTCGTGGAACATAATCTGGCGCTGGCGCATAGTACTGCCGATGTAGAGCAAACTGACAAAAACAGAGTCAATTTAATGTAACGGCTTAAGGTGTACTATAGCTTGGTGCTGTTTACAATCGATGTTTGATAAGTTAATTAAAATTTTTTTAAGCAGCGGCATAAAAAAGTGTCCACTTTGTTCTAATCTCATGAACTCGCCTTATCCCTTTTTGAAGATATAACTGCCCAAGTATTCGTTTTCTTCTCCTATGAAACATCGTAACCTCTTAAATTCCCAGTCCTTCAATTAGTTCCCTTTAGAAACCTATAAAAAGTTTAAAGGTATAGGCGCCAAAGTAAGAAACTTTATTTCTAGTATAATACAATTACATGAAGAGCCTTCCAACTGAAGAGCCATGAGAAAATTTTAAAACTTTTTCAAGTGTTTTGTAACGCAACTCCCGGCAAAGTAACTTGAGCGGACTTTTGAATAGTCTCAACATAAATAAGTCAAGTGAAATAAACATACCCTTTTACATATACACACACACACACACATAAAATAGAAACTTCTTAAAAGTCAATTATAACAAAACTTGCGTAAACACGAGAAAAGTAAACGAGACTAAAACATTTTGCTAAAAAGAAAAGGGACGACGCTGTCCTATAGCATGATGCCTTAAAAATCCTTTCAAATTCAGCAAATATTTGACAAGTCATGCAGTTGTATAAGTGAGTGTGGTTATGTGTTGTCGAGTATAGGTACATTCCGGAGCAGGAATAAGGACAAAAAGTGAATGACTAAAAGGAAAAAAATGTTCAAGGAAATTCCATGTCAATTTAAAGAACTTTCCACCGTGCGAATGAGTAATGAACAGGGGAAAAAGGTAGGAGGACAAGGGCGCCATCATGGCACGATTGCTAATGTAAGATTAAAGATGATAGCAAAGAATAGAATAAAGGAAAGAACACGATGACGACAACGAGGAGAAATTGTACCTATGAAAGTTCAAGTCATCGTCAACACAGACAGGGCGGGTAGAGAACAAAAGTGTTGTAGGCCGGGGTAGAGCTGAGGTAATATAAAAGCAGGAAAGGAACCCACCAGGGAGAATTTCTAAACGGGAATTTCTAGGTGGCACAAAACTCTGCCCTTATCTGTATACAAAAGAATAGGGTGGGACGAAAGTACACCCGGCTTACCCGACATGGGTCGCTTTTCAGTCTTTTCCTTTTTCCTTGTGTAAGGCATGTGCCTACAAAACTCAGCCATGGACAGACAGACGAAAGCACTAAAGGAAGGAAACGACATAAAATTCCCTCCTCGCCCCGACGTCGTTTATAACTTTGTAGAGAAACTCTGCTATAACACGTCATGCGGTTGGAGGTTTCTTGCAGGAGGTGAATCCAAAATCGATTTTCTCTTTTTTCTACTGCCTTCGTCTTGAAAATATTTAAGCGCTGTGAACTATAGTAATACCATACTGGGACGGACGGTCGGGTCTCGGGGGTAAAACTTCCCTAATTTTTGTGCAGACAAGCAAAAGGATCAACTTCTCCCAGGCACAGGATTAGCAGTTTTTTTCAGATTCTTCTGGTCCTGCTGCTTTAGTCATTTTAAGCTGAAGATTATGGCACCACATCTCATTTGGTTTTTTTTGTTGCATAAAAGGATTTTGCTGGCCCCATTCAAACCAGACCCGCACACATGGAGCAAGGCTCTTTTCTCAAGAAAGCCTCTGCATTATTTGAATCTTATTTTGGGCAGGGCAAGGAAAAGAAAGGGCCAAAATGTATCACTAGAATGTTAGGAAAAATCAATTTTCCAAGAGATTTGTAACGTTCGAACCCAAGACTGGCAATTTTTTTTTTAACCCTTTCCACTTCCTAGAGCATAGCAATAGAAACTTTCTTTGGGCTTACTATATTACACTATCACGGCAATTCCCGACCAGTTTTGTCAGTGATTTTTGTTTTATGTCCTACTAGAGTTGGCTTGCTGGTGCTGCTGCTGCTGCTACTGTTAGTTTTGTGGAAGCAATTCACTAAGCAAATTCGTTTCGTTTGCTGGAAAGCAATTTCTGCTCAATGTTTTGTTACTAAATAAAATTGAAAATGAGCGAAGTGGAAACGAACGACACTCAACAAAAGAGTTCCGCCGACATTGCGCTACGGTTGCGGATTGCGGCATAGCATGAATTTTATGGGCTGTCAATGAGCAAAAGTAATGTCATGAGCTCGATACAGATATAGGAAAATCGATTATATCTAATCGAGACTGTTTGACTTTATGTTCGGTTCGGCAAATCGTAAAATTATCTACGCTCGATTTTGGCTATTGTGTTGAACTAATTATTATTTTTACGCAATGACTTGGGTTTTCTCAATGGAATTGTTACGAAATAGATAGAGGTTGAGTACAATTCTGGAGGTAAAGGGAAAATTTGCGAAATGCTTGCTTGTCCAGGAAGCTTATTCCATAGTGTAATAATATCGGATGGTACCCCACTACAAATGCATAGATTCACAAACCAAACGAATGTTAATCTATCAAAGAAACAGATCAGATTTTTTTAATGATCTTTGCGGTATATTGCACATTGCAGTTGAAAATCGTTTCAAAGAACTCTGCCAACTTTTAGATATTTGAATTTATTACCTGGAAAATTCTGTATTAACCAGATATCGAGGAGAAAAACCTGCATTTGTCCAAAACCACTCATAAAATGGTTAGAGTTTAACGATTTACAGATATATCAACTGTCATCATTACTACATTATAACCGTTTCATGGCAACCGCTTCGCGAGAATATTATAAAATAATCTCTTGGTATGGCCAGAGTGAAAAACCGAAGCTTGACATTTAATGAAGTAAAATGTGCCTGCAATGCATCGTTATATTTCGCATCCTCTGAACCGGCCTTTTTCAGAATGTTTTAACGAGAAGTCCGTCTTAATAAAAAAAAAGTACGGACCCAACACAGAGCCTTGAGGAACACCAATAGAAATAATAACTAACCTCGGTTCTTACAAATGGTCATTCTTTTAATACACATACAAAGATATCACTGTACGTACAATAATTTGGTTACTGCCAGTATCACAAGATTATAATCCACACGGAATCCAAGGAAGACGCCGAATTAGATGACCACGCAACACATAGAGAAGATCCGTCGAGAGGGAAAGTACCCACATCAACAAATCGTGGCCACAGTTGAAGGTATTGGAGCAGAACGAGATCAGGTGGAGAGTCGGTGTAATAGACGCACTATGTTCCAGAAGGGTTTAAAGAACCGAAGAGAATAAGCACTCACCATGTCGCATCTCAGGGCGTGCTTACATGATGTGGTTACTGGCAGTAAGCACTACACATCTCGCACTACACATGTGTGTTTTTTTACTACTTTATTCTGTCAACGCCTTCTATTTATAGAAAATTTTAAATCGCTTGATATCACCTCGCTGTCTAGAAGCACCTAGCACTAGAAGTGCCCGGTTCCTGACACCCTTGTAGCAGACTTCGTACCGTTTACGTGGTTAATTCTTTAAAAATTTTCACTAAAATTAGTAAATATGCCATCAACTTCTTAACTTTTATAATCGTTGATAATATAGCAACACCGTATCGAATAACTCCCAATAAAAATTTGACGATTTGAAGACACTAAATACCAATTCAAAGTCGTCGGTGGTGTAAGTGATAACGTGTTGGCCTTCCATCCCGAAGGTCCCAGGTTCGAACCCAACCATCGGTGACCCATGATTGTTTTTCTTCTGACAATAGATTACGCTAAAATGCCGTTGGGAATACCCCTTGCAATCGTTGTCTTAAATCGGGTGAAATTCTTCCCCATGCCCCATAAGGGGTAAACGGGAACTAGAGAGATATTTACGAACAAATGCAAAGTGAAAATAGTTTCCTATATGTATGGCAGCCTGAAAATAACGCATAAAAGGATCAGTTCGTTGGATACCATCATATCGTTAAGACTTCACAAAATAGTACGGCTTTCAAAGGTATCAATTAAAAGCTCTAGCTTATCTTGAAAATGTTGGTCTACGACGGCTTACAATCTCTGTTAGTATCAAATTGCGAGACAAAGTATGTGTCTGAAATACAAAAAAGTGGATTCTCAAAGAAAATATTTCAATCCTACAAAATCTTATTTATTTCAAAGGTTCTTCTGTGCCTATCAAGATGAAATAAAAAACCAATCATCACCCCCCGACCCTTGGATCGAGCAAAAGGTTCCTATTTCAGCTCAAACATAAATTATCTGTTCCGGTTGTCTCATTATTCATGCAAAATGCTAGGAAATCTTTAGTTACCAACAACCCTTTCAGGAAAAAATATAAGAAAATAAAACGAAACGTGTCTACCCACTGCGGCGACCACATCATCACCAGGTCATAGTAAATTAAAAGTAGAAAAAAAAGGATCAAAAGCAGGACGAACCCAACACCTCTGCATTGCACATTTTTACGGATTGTTACGATGCTCTGGAAAGAGAAACGAAAAGAAATTGAAAACCTCCAGGATAGGAAATCTGGGATCGTCTGTGCATAAGCAAATCGACAAAAAAAGGGGTTGATTTCATAAAATTTTCTCATTATGTTTTTCAAGTCTGTTACCTTGCAGGAGGGTAATTCAAAACAGTCAGGATAATGTTTCCCTTTCCAGGTTAACGCCTACAGGAAAATATAACCATTAAAATATTTTCCCGAGGTGGAAAAACAGCCATAACTTTAGTAGCGTTGAAAATTATGAAATATGAAATGGACTCGAAAAACTTGGACATTTTGAACTCATTTTTCCGCTTAAAGAACGAGAGTGTCATGAAAATGAGAAAAACAAACTGGGCGAAGAAAAAACGTTCCATTTTTGGCAAGAAAACACAACGACACGACGGCATACGAAAAACAAAAAGGACACAAAAAAGCCCCGGGAAAAATTATGAGCGTCAGATGAAAATTAGATGAAGGAAATATACGCCGGGAGGGAACATAAAACATGAAAAACGAGCGAATATGCTACATTTACGGTGAATCTTTTGTTAGTTGCACAGAGGGGAATAAGTAAAAAGTTTAAGTAAAAAAACAAAAATATTGTGACCCGGCGGGTGAATAAACCTCCAACAACCGCCCACGACCTCCTTCGTGAATAATGACTTAGTCCCGATGGCAAGTGTTTTTCTTCTGTTCCTTGTTTCTACCCCAATTGCGCTGCGCTGTGCGAAAATTGTTTTTCTTGAGTCAGTTTGATCAGCAAAATATTTTGATGGATGCTTTACGAATTCCGGGCTTTTAAGATAAACAAAAAAATGTTTAAATATTCAAATTCAGTAAATAAACTTTTGTCATTCTTGTCAATGTGCGCCAAAAACGAACAAACTCATTCGAGCCCACATTTTGCAGAATAAATACCATTTTCAGGAAAGGAGCATTTTTTTAAGAAGTTTTTTTTTTCCAAATAATGACAAAACTTATTCAAGTCCAGTCAACTATCAAGTCTACCCGAAAAATCTCGCCGTCTGTTGTCGAATAAACGTAACTTTGCTGTTACTGAAGTTGAAGTGACTAAAGGCAAAAGAACTACACAAAATAGGAAATTCCACAAATAATGACATACAGCTAACTGCTCACTTAATCTCATTTTAATAACAGAGACGGAGTTGGATCAATTCGTTGAGCGGAACGGCCACCATACCACATGGGTCCCGGGTTCGAGACCAGGTGTCCCCGTGAGCTTTTATTAAGAAATTCAAATAATGCACTCCGTTTCTGGGCTGTTGTCTACTAGCTCGCAGCAATGCAAAAACAAGACATTCAAGTTTCCTTATTACCCTTACCCTAATTCCCTTCCGGCCAAAACCATGCTTACGCATCAAAGGGTTGTCCCCTAGGCTTTGGCCACATCGTATAAAAAAAATCAGAAATATAGGTATGGATTCGATTTCGTTAAATTTTGAAAACGATCTATGTTCCACTTTGCTCGCCGCTGTGTGTTTATGAGCGACTTGTCTCCTGCCTGCATGCGCTTTGCTGTGGCTTGAGGCCCACTGATGAATTCTTGCTCTTTGATGACTGTAACCTGCCTTGCGTTGGCTAATCAGTGTGCTTTGTCTTTTACAGATAGCCTCGTTTCCTCTGGCCTATCGCAGACCTGTGGCATGATCGAATGTCTAGTGTTTTCCACAGATCCTGAAGGCAAATTTTTTAGGCGATGTTTGGTCTCGCTTGTTCCGAAATCGGGTCAGCATCCTGCGTTACACACTGTTTTGTTCCTGGATCCGGTCTTAATGTCCTATATACCTACTGACTTTTGGTATAACTTTAAAAAGGCTCATTTCTATTCAATTGACGATTAGCTCTCTGTTAAAGACCTCCTCGCTTACCTCAGGGTGGCTGAGGGTCTTTTGCAGTAATGGGGCTCCGGCACAAAAGACCTCCATGGTCGTAGTGCCCACCATATGGGTAACCCCTTATATAATAATAATAATAATAATAGCTCTCGGTTTCCGATTGGAGTTATGTTCTCCATTATACCGATATTATTAACGCCGTCAGCTCTTTCTATAACTTATTGCCCACCTGTTTCACTCATTGTGTTCCTATGACTAAAGCTAACGAACATGTCACTAACCAACCTTGGTTTGACAGCTCTCTGAGACATCTAAAAAATATCAAGAATAAGGCCTCGAAGAGGTTCTGTTCCTCTAAGAGTAACGCGGGTTACTTGACCTATACCAATTTACGTGATAACTTCATTTCGGCTTCAGTATCTTCCTACCACGATTACATTTGCAGATCTGCGTGTTGGTCCTAAGCGATTCTGGCGTTTTGTACGAAACTCTGATGGTTACCCATCTTCCCTGTCTTTTGAGGACTGGAATAGCAATGAGCCTATGACTATAGCCAACCTTTTTGAAAATTTTTTTAAAACTACGTTTTTGGAAGATATTTTTTGCTGTTCCCCCATCTCTAGTGTTCTTTCTTGGTCCATGCTTTAATTACAACCTTCATCCCTTCTTTGACTACGGCATTGAAGGGATCCAGGCCATAAAGCTTTAGTCCAGAGCCAGGACCAGTAACCTCTTCCAGATTAACCGCAGCTAACCCTTCGGAAGGCAGGTCTGCATCTTCTACTGGTGCGTGTACCGCCGAGATAGCCAACTCGTTAGTGTGTATTATCTCTGCATCGCCGCACCTGAAGAAGTGCTAGTTATTATTTTGCCAATGGCACCTTCTTCCAAAAACTGCTACAGCAGTTTCAGCCGGGGGGAGCGAGCCAGCCTCCAGAGCCACCACAGAACCTTCAAAAGGTAATTTTCCCAAAACTGCTTCTGTTGTGTTGTGGGTACCGTGGGTATAGCATACCCTCCACCTCCACTCCTACAGAATTGCGAGGAGACGCCATTGGCGACCCAATTACCCCTGGGTCCGGCAGATAGGGGGACACTACTTCAGATTCTCTTGGCATGGCCTCCTACAACCTTGGAGTTACGGCGATTTTTCAAGAGGTTATCTCCCGCATTAGTTACTTGGCTACTTTCTAGGATGCATTGCCCGGTTGCTACCGTTTGGA
The DNA here is from genome assembly GCA_964036015.1 of Leptarthrus brevirostris. NCBI lineage: Eukaryota > Metazoa > Arthropoda > Insecta > Diptera > Asilidae > Leptarthrus > Leptarthrus brevirostris. The sequence goes on from OZ038374.1 coordinate 21,770,277, forward strand.
GGTCTAACTAACAATTGAGAATGTGCAGATGAGGATCGCCGTATCCTAGAAGGCTTCAACTCATCCGTCCGTTCTCTAACAACCTTTGGAAGATATTAGTAATAATGATTTTACCCATTTGAGGAGGCTTCCGCCCACTTCTCTTGAATCCAAAGACCTTTTATTTGTCGAAGCCACGATTTTGCAGCAGATTTATTCCCTGAGCTTCTCTGTTGGCCCTAACGGAATTCCTGCATCTTTAGTAAAGAAGTGTATTTTGTCTCTTACTCCAATTTTGCGTTATTTATTTAATTTATCGCTGGGTTGTGGTGTTTTCCCGAATCCCTGCAAGCTCTCCCTAATTATTCCTTTACATAAGAAAGGCGACAATATATTTAATTACAGACTTATCGCTCATCTTTGCTGTGTCTCTAAGATATTTGAGTCATTGGTCTGTGATGTTCTTTATTTTCATTGAAAACCGTTCTTGCAATCTTTTTACTATGTCTTTAGAAAAGCAAGTCGACCACCACGAATTTGTTCGAGTTCTCCAATTTCTGCATCTCTTTTATTGAGTTTGGCAGGCAGGTCGACTGCATTTTGACTAATTTTAGTAAGACGTTCGATCGAATAAATCATAAAATTCTTGTTCTCAAACTCTCCTTGGTCGGGTTTCTATCTGTTTTTGTTGACTGGTTGCGTTCATATGTGTCTGATCGCACTTGTCTGAGCCAACTTTTAATACTTCCGGGATTCCACAGGGTAGCCATCTCGGCCCATTACTTTTTATCATCTACATTGATGACGTATCTCTGTTTATGTCTCATTTAAAAATTCTGTGTTATGCTGACGACGCCAAGATCTTTCGTATTGTGTCAAGCGTTGTCGACTGTATTCTTTTAAATTCTGACTTGGACAACTTCCACTACTGGTGTTCCGTCAACCGCCTTCTATTAAACATGGGTAAGTGCACAAGTATATCTACCCTTCTTTCGAAAAAGAAACCCAGTGAAAAAAACAGATATCTAGGCGTCTGGTTGAATTCCTGTTCTTCAATCGATGATCATCTTGATGCTATAATTAATAAGGCCAACACGACCTTAGGCTTCGTCAAGCGCCTGCATATGCCGCCCCTGTTTGGTCCCCTTACTAATCGACACACATCAATCACATTGAGGCCGTTCAGCGGAAGTTTATTCATTTTGTTCTTCGCGGACTTCCCTAGAATATAATTTTCTTATACTGCCTTACGGCAACCGGTTTACTTCATCTGGCTACCTTCGAGGGAAGATGGTTCAATTGACTCTCCTGAATTGCTGGCTTTTTTCAGCATATCTATTCCTGCTCGTTCTTGGAGGAACCAGGACTTCTTGCAGTACCTCATCACCGTACCAATTTTGGTAAATTCGAGCCGTGTCTTTTGACTCAATTGATTTTCACTTGTCCAAGAGCCTCCTGAGAGCTCAGCTTCGTTACGGTCGGTCATTGACGATTTTGCTTACCTCGCTTTTAAAACTTTTTTCTTTTTCTTTCTTTCCATCTGAAATTATTATAAGTGTTATTACGGGCTTTTAAAACATTTAAACTGAAATTACCTTAAAAATGTTTCTTTGCTGTATAATGACGAAACTGTCAGTGTCAACAATGAGTTGAGTTTTCCAATTATTCCAACACTGCGAGCGCCGTCATCAATAAGTAGGAATCATAATTTGCATTGAATGAGCTCGTAGAGGCGTAAGTTATGCAATGACGAAAGAAATGATAATTATTCCCATAGTTTCGTGAGACAAAGATTATGCAATGATCATTCTTATTGTTCGTGTATCTTAAGCTGTAACACTATCCCTCATTAAACTAATTATGACAGTTCTTTTTGACATTTCTGCTAAGTAAAAATGCTCAAATTAATAACAGAACGCCTTACATTCGAACAAAGCTTTGAAAAACGTGAAAATTTACTTTAAAAATCAATGTTTAGCTCGCCAAAATTATAGACCTATTCATGTGTTTTATGGTGCGTTTGATCGACCTAATGAGCTCGCTATACGACGTGTTATTGATCGATTTTGTACGATTAATACCAAACAAAAGACATGAGACTTCATTCCATCCAGAAAAATTGACCGCATGGTGCGATTGGTTTATGGGCCGGTGGCATCATCGGTCCTTATTTCGTTCGAAATGAGTATAAAGCTACCGTTACCGTCAATGGTGTGCATTATTGACACATTCTTAGTCAATTTTTATTTGCAATCATGAATGAGGTCAGCATAGACAACTTATGGTTTCAACAAGATGTCGTTACGTGCCGTACAGCCAACGAACCTATCAATTAACTGCGTGACATCATTATTTTCATTATTTGGTCCTTTGAATTGGTCTCCCAAATCATGCGATTTGACGACATTGCATTATTTCCTTTGGGGTGAGGTAATCTATGCTAATAAACCAACAACTATTGAAGCGTTGGAAGTCAGGAAAAGGACCAAAATAAAGCGTTACATAACTTCTAGTCTAGTCGCAGAGGATATCATTTTCAAAAAATACATCTGTAGTTTCACACCTTCGAACATAATAAAAAAAATGTTATTCCAACAATAGTTTGGTTGATACACCGCTTAAAAAACAACTTATTCGGGGTCCTTTCGCTTCCAGGCTTATTAATGAAACGATCTAAAACTAGGTAAGCTTTCTCTGGAGCTTTGGATAAATACCCACCTTCCTTGGTGTAGGGACCGCTGCCCGGAATGCCCCGATTCTCGGGGTGGGCATCGTACATTATGGCAGACCATTAAATCCATTATTAAAAAGGAGAAAACTTCCCAGGCAATATAAGTAACATAACTGCTTCCTGGCAATGAGTGGCATACTGTCCATTATGCTACAAAAGTTACAAGACAAAGTAACACCATGGCTGGTAGTAATTTTCAGAAGCTGCATCCTGTTAAACTACGTCTCCAAGTCTTGGAGACGAGTTCGAGTGGTGCTAATCTCGAATGTTGGTAGGTGCGGTCATGAGTTCGCGAAAGATTCCAGACCGATTAACTTAACCTCCTTCGTGCAAATACCCTATAGAGAATACTCGATATACATCTGCGGAAGGTCCTTGAGCGATCGACTCTATGTAAATCTCAGAACGCATACCTTTAAGAGAGATCCACTGATACAGTCACTGGCTAGTTTCAATGCTAAGGGCAAGGATTGTAAAGTCGGACCAAATAACCAATTTTGTGTGCAGAGTGACACGCCCGGTTGGTGTCATCTCCCGACTACTTGGGCTTATTGCAATGCATAAGATCCTGACCACGTTGGACCGAGATGGGATTAAGGCAATCGTTTGTTCGGATGATGTAGCAATTTTACTTTTAGGAAGATTTCTATCCGTGATAAACGAAATCATGGAAGGTGCTTTGGGGAAAGTAAGTGCTTGAGCTACTAGCTGTGGACTCAGCGTTAATACCGGCAAAACTAAACTGATGCTTTTTACCACAAAAACCAAGAAACCAGTCTTTAATATCCCAAAAATAAACGGAGAGACACTCTCGCTATACTCCAGCGCCAAGAACCAAACTCAGCTGGAAGGTTAACGTGGAAAAGCGAGTCAAAAAAGCCTGCATCCCTTTCTATGCTTGTAAGAGAATCTTAAGTAGGACGTGGGATTTCCACTTTATGGATGCACACGTGGTACGTCCGATTCTCACCTACGGGTCGCTGGTGTGGTGGTCAGCAGTAAATAAAGGATATAATATAAGGAAGCTGAGTAGAATTCAGAGATCTACCGAAAGAGGCATCACTAGTGCCATGAGATCCTGTCCAACGGCTGCTTTAGACGTGCTTTTGTATCTATTATCCCTAGATCTACACATTCAAATTATTGTAACGGGTGGGATAGTAATACTAAGAGAATCAGGATGCTGGAGGGTCAAACCTTTTGGCTGCAGTAGGATCCTGGATCTGCTGCTAATAGAACTGGCCACATCTCTCACTGACTACATCATTCGAAAGCTAAAATTCGAGCAAAAGTTCGCGGTAAAGATTTCCACCAGAGAGGAATGGAAGAACCGCGGAGTGATGGACTCCTTCGACACAAAGATATTCACCGACGGTTCTAAGAAGAATTGCGGTGACGGTGCTGGTATTTATTTTGGAGACAGTTTACATATCAGAGTCTTACCACCTTCCGGACCATGGGAAAGTCTTCCAGGCTGAAGTAATCGGCATCTTAAGGCATGTCACTGCTATCAAATCTTCCAAGTTGGTAGAATGCTGTTGGAATGAACTTTCCCTTCTCTGTGAGTATATTGAAGTCACCCTGCTCTGGGTGCCAGGTCAAAGGGGCATAGAGGGAAATGAGCGGGCCGATGTGCTGGCGGTGCCCTACAAGACTCTTCTGTGAAAATTGTTCATATTGCCATGGGAACCGCAAGGGTTGCTTTCTATCGTACCAGTTATACAAGGCTAACTCCAGGTGGAACAACCTATCCACGTGTTTCATATCCAGATCGATGTGGCCGTCCTTCAACAAGAGTAGAATCCGTGTGAATGCTTTTTCCCTTAAACATATACTGTCGCAGATGCAAAGGACGGCAGTTAAAAAGAAACCCTTCTTCACTTCCTTTGCAGATGTCCGGCTCTCGCTTCAGCCCGACATCGTGCACTAGGTAGCTTCTTTTATTAACGACCTTAAGGAGGTCTCAACAGATCATCCGTTTAATAAACCTTATTAACTGGGTCCAGTGTCAGCTATATCCAACCACAGATCTCCTAACCCATCGCTCACAGACGTACACAAAACGGCACACCTTAGTGCTAATTGGACCCTGGGCGAGGAGTCTGGGTCGCCTCTTCAACGAACCAACCAACCAAGTAAGCTCTACGACTATGAGCTAGAGCAAATTGATATCTTCGAAAGAACTCGCTTACTTTAAGGTTTCAAAGTTTTAGCACAATAAACTTTTATGTCGAAACAACCAACGAAACAAGGTGTACGTTGAACCGAGTATTTTACAAAATTTTCATATCACACCACAAACGTGACTTACTTATATGTAGTCGTGTATGCATCACCACTCTTGCCTAAACTCATCTCCAAAAAGTTTTATTTTTATGGATCCTAAAAAATCTCACTAAGTTTCTACTAAAATTAAAAGTTGGGAAAAGTTTTCCCATCCCCCTTTTATCCGCCTTTTGGAATATGCCACTTTCTTTCGTTTCATAAAAAAAAACTTCTTTAACGTATCACTTGCCTCACAAGACGACCCCATATAAAACCCTCGCTCCGATGTTCATAAAATTCTCCTTATCCAGGAAAGGATAATTCCAATTTTAGCTGTCAGACCCAGAACAAGAGCAACACTCACAGTTTCCTTGAGTTTTACTAGTTCCCGTCATCCGCCATTTTATGGGAAAACATGTCGACTGCAGACACAAATTCTACTCCAGTAAGTAGCGTCCGTCCATCCCCGCTGTAGTTGTGCTCCTTTCCTCTGCAGGGCCACTTTAATAATATCACAATTGTAAAACCTGGAGGGCTCCTCAATGGCTGCAGTATTTACAGCAAAATGTGTCTGTATACTGTGCAGAGAATATTGAAAAGTGTCTGTGCCAAGATGACTACACTTTAAGATGACGTTGCTATCCCGATAGAGAGGGGTCACGTTTTACGTTGAATTTAACCACCCTTCCCTATCGAGGATAACCATTTTCTGTCCTCGGACTCTGAAGGACGATGGTTAAAAATGCTTGCCATGTATGTAACCCAAAGTTTTCAGTAGTCGTTTTGTTTGGTTATCTTAAAGCGGATATTACATGCCTGCTCCAGGGGTGAGGATGTGGTATTGAACAGTGCAAAAAGGATGATAAAAGGTGGTTGAAGTAACTTTAAACTTGGCTTTGTTTCACTTGATCGTGCAGTGCATAAGATTGGGGGAAAGCAAATAACGACATACACCTGTCCCATGTTTTTTCCAGGTCACTTCCATAATAGCTTGGAAATGTCGGAAGAGGATTTTCTGGCTCTAATTCTGCTTACCACAACGTCCCCCTTTTCTCTAGGTGTTGTACTTATGAATGCTCCTCTCGGTATATGCACGCTAGTGCTGTTTTCTGGAATGAGAAATGAACTGTGCAGGAGCGCGAGGGCTTAGACAAAGTTGTATTAACTGAGACGGAGTTTCACAATTTATTGAGGAAATTCGAATATTAAAAGGAGTTTTTAAGGATGCTCTCTTTTCGTGAAGGAAAGTTAAGAGGTTAGAAAAACCATAGACTAAAGAACATTATATCCAAGCTTGTAGCAATGTAATTTTAGGTTTCATATGCATCTTGTGGTGTTATTACAAAGTGGTGACATTCACTAAATCTAAGAATTAAAATAGGCTACAAGCTCTAAAGTGAAGGGACATATCGGCTATTTAGAGTAGAGTTAGACGTTTTTTTAGTTTTGCAGCCTTTCAAGATTACTGTAGAAATCCTTGGGCATAGTTCATATTCCCTCTCGTTCTAAGTTCTTCGATCCCATTCAAGGTTTCCACCAAATTAGCCATACGTATTTTCCTCAATATTATCCTGAACAGACTTGTTAGCGCGACGCTTATAACATTGTATATGCGTTCATTTACCTTATTGTCTTTAATAACTCATTAAAATTGTATTATATTGGCTGTGCGAAGGCGTTCACAATTTTTATGTACAAGATTTGTATGTAACCGACTAATCTACACCCTACATAGCATCAGTTAAATTAGACAAATTGTAAGTAGGAAGGTTCTATCGTAAGATCTTAAGCTGTTTACCATGTCAAACGAATTTTAAGGACTTCTCAATATTATTAAGGCGTTTAAGGAAAAACAAGAAATTTTGAAGGTATACTCAAAACCGCGACAAATCGCGGAATACCTCAAAGTAGTAATCAGGCTCCCGTGTTAGTTCTCCCAGAATTTACTGGTGTTCGTTTCAGCATTGGCATATTTTTTAATGTATGGAGGATTATCAAATTAACCTTTTCTTTACATTTGAAGAATTTTTTCTCTTTCCCTTAAAATATATACTACACCACGAATTTTTCTAGACGCCAAAGCCCAGGGGAAGTGAGTAAAGGATATGGCAATACAGATTCCACATTCGTGTTGTGCTATTCCCGGGCGTATATCAGCAAGAAATTAGGCTGGCGATGTCGTTTAAACAATGGTGGTAGCAGTATCGATCGAAGAATTAAAAACACTTTATGAGTTCAATTCTTTCGGAGATAATAAGGTCGTCAATTAATTTAATAGTCTTATTCTCAACTTTCTCGAAAGTTGTCTTTATTCCGAAGATCTTAGTGTGTCGTTTAGACTCGCTATTATTGAATCATGTTGTAACAGCTACAGCTGTTCATCAATTGATTTAATATAGTCAGTACAGTTGGTTTGGGCCGTTTGGTGCCAAAGCACCAAGTCCACTCGGAGGCCTTGTAGGCCCATTGTGAATGCCCTTAAAAGAAAATAAGACAGCATGGTCAAAACTTAAAATCTTCCAGATATCTGTAAGAATCTATTTAGGTCCATCAGTGCTGTCTTAGTAAAGTCTTCGATTGTCAAAGAACCAGCTCCCAAACATTCGAGTCTTCGTTCTTCTAGAGCTGGACATTCACAGAGTAGCTGCATTATGGATGCAGTTTCCTTCTCGTCTCTGCAACTTCTACAGAACTCATTCGATCGTACGCCGAGTCTCATGGCCATAAATCATATGGGACAATGACCAGTGATGACACGAACGAGTATTCGAACGCGCCTTCTGTCGAAGGATAAGAGACTAGAAGTTTTGATGTTATACAGTTTCAGCCAATGTCTGTGAGTCAATAGGTAATATTTTCCCACCGTTCCGAAGTCTTGATGGAATAGTATCTTTCGATTTGACTCTTCGCTACGTTAAGGGGAGGTTAAACCCTATCCGTGATCATGTTTATATCTGTATTTGAACCTTTCTTAATCAGCTCATCGGATTTATCGTTACCTTCTATGCCAACATGTCATGGAACCCAGCAGATTCTGACCGTATGGTCTGAAAAATGTCTTAAGGCTCTGATGCAGTCTTTGATGAATTTTGATTTTATCAGTTTCAAGTTTTGAGTGCTGCTTGGACTGTACACACAAATAGTGATCTCGCTTGCCGACATCTGTTTTGCTTGGACAGTGAGTGCGGCTTTCATAATGGTGGAAATTTTCGCTTGGAAGATGCTGCAATCGGTCGTGAATTTATAAGATTCACTTATTTGTAGCGCTTTCGAGAAAATTTCAGCTCAAACCTCCCTCTCCGTCTTTGATCTGTCTGCGAAGATGGGAATTTCTCTCTTCCCTTCTCTCAGTCTTCTTTATTAGGTATGAAAAAACAAAAGCGGCCCAAATGACTGTCTTGGGGTACACCAGAATGACCTAATCTTCGGGATTTATAAACTATCACCATCGAATGAGCGTGAACAATCGTTCACGGGAGGCATAAAATATATTTTTGACAAATATATACCTGTGAGGAGACGGCGTATAATTGATCCAAACTATCCCTGGTTTACACAAGAAATCAGAGTATGAGAGTATCTCTTTACGGAATACCGCTTATCGAAGGTGGAAACGTTTTCGAATATCTGACCCTTGCAGACATTATCAGTCCTTACGTAATAAAGTAAATAGTGTGATTTTAAGATCAAAGACCCAAAAATCAAAATTCAATCTTGAGAACTGTGGCAAAATTTAAGATCTATCGGTGGAGGAAAATCTGAGAGCGTGGCTGCCGATCCTAGTGAGTTGAACCATATGTTTACTTTCTCATCGAATGGTTCTGAAAATCGTTCGATGTTCGAGAATATCTCTGGAATTTTTAATAGTGAGCAATTTTATGAAGGGTTTTCCTTCAATTCAATTAGTGAATTGGATGTCTAAGGAGCTTTATTATCTGTTAAATCAAATTCCTTTGGACTTGATGAGCTGCATCCAAAGTTTATAAAAATTCTACTGCCTACAATACTTTCAACTTTGACCTACTTATTCAACAATATTCTTTTAATGTCCTCGTATCCCGCACGGTTGGAAATCCTCCAAAATTATTCCTATTCCTAAAGGGTCTCGTAGTTCCACAGAATATCGCCCTATAGCCATTTTACCCTTTTTCTCTAAGGTTTTCGAAAAAATCATGCATAGCCAAATGACCTGTTATCTAATTTGCTTCAGGTCTAAAAGGAGCTGTACTACAGCATTGCTTAAGATCTGTGATGACGTAAGAATATCATTGTATAACGACGAGCTTACTGCGCTTGTCCTTTTGGATTTCTCCAAGGCATTTGAAAAGGTTAATCATGCAATGCTGCTTTATAAACTTCGTGTGTACTTTAATTTCTCTACCTTGCAGATCGTAGACAGAAGGTGTTTTGTGGGGATGCATCATCTGATTTCTTAGCGGTGCCAAATGGAGTGCCGCAGGGATCTATTCTGGGACCATTGTTGTTCGCAATTTTTATCAACGATCTTCCTCTTACTTTGCGGAATTCCCATTATCACATGTATGCAGATGACATCCAGCTCTACACTTCTGTACCCCTTGAAGATTAAGTCATGTTAGTCCTTACTCTGATCAAGTTTTGGGATGTTCTCTGGAATCATATCTGAATTTCCGAGAGCTATAATGCTACTTTGTAATTTAATCTTAACTCAACAGCCTGATTATCTTTACGACAAATTAATTTTTGCTCAGTCGAATAGAATTTTCTCTCTATCCCTGCCACTTTCAGGTGAGCGTTAATTTTTTGTGCAGTCTGTTAGAATTTAGAAATCTTTACCGCTTCAGATAAGAATGAGCATCAGAAGTCGCAGTTTTCGCGATGATTTGTTCGAATACTTGCGAGTCACATAAAGAGCTTTAAGAATTTTAACCCACAACTCCAAGGACTAGCCTAGACCCACATAGACTTCAGGCTTTTATGGTAGAAAAATTATTAGTTAATTCTTTAAAAAAATTCCTTAGTTTATTATGATCAAAGAAGTTCGACGTTAAGTAATATAAAAAATTATTTTGGATGCAACACTTGGTAGTTAATGTAGACTTACCTGATGTTTTTTTGTAGATCTTTCTGGCATTTTTTGTTAGCCTTCCCAGGATTTACGATTTGCCCTATGACTTCAGAAATGACACAGAAGACTTAAAATTATTCCAGCACTTGTGATTTGCCACGATCCTGGAATAAAGTCAATTCGAACAAGTCAGGTTGAAAAATGGACAATAATGTACAAGCCATCTACGTTACAAAATACCTAATTAATTTATTTATTCAATTCAATATTAAATACATCTTTTTAAAAGTATACTGTATAGTAAAGGGACATTCATTTATTGACATTAAAACTAAGAAACTTAAAACTAAAAAACAAAGAGTGATTAGATTGATGTAGATTAAGAAAGACAATATAATTCAGACTATCAAATGACGGGCTGAGAGTAAAAGCGACCTATTTATAAGGTACGGGCAAAAGTGGCTTAGAAAATGTTCCGCGCAAAAACGAATCGCGTGAGATTCCGGGCAAAAACGAATGGTAGAAAATTTCCGGGCAAAAACGACTTAACTACTTAACTGCATTAACTTTGCATTAGTTTTTGTAGTTAAATCGTTTTTGCCCGGAAATTTTCTACGATTTCTTTTTGTCCGGAACTTCACGCGATTCGTTTTTGCGCGGAACATTTTCTAAGCCACTTTTGCTCCTGATGAGAATGAACTGTTTAAACTCAGATGTCCTCCCAGACCTCCTGACACATCCGGGTAGAGAATTCCAAAGACGAGAGATTACAACAAAATAAGAACTCCGCCTAACCAAATTATGCATCCGAGGAATGAGAAGGATACAATGACGTTGCAGAGTGCAAGAAATGCAACTGTTCAAATATTAAGGTGTTTTAGTTATAATCAGTTTATGTAAAAACAGGAGTGACCTTATGTTATTCTATGTCTTAAGTGAATATCCCAGAATAGTGTTTCTGTAAGGTGATATATGTTCATGACACCAATCGAATGCAATCGTTGAAAGCCACTGTCAATTTACTGAAGCACTCAGCGTCGAGTACGGAATATCTGATCTGCAATATGTAAAATGCGGTAACGGCAAGGTTCCTACAAGTTTCATCTTCAAGTCGGTAGATAATCTCCCAGCTATAGTTGCCTTAGACTTCCATAAACCTTTTGGAGAGTATAATTAATCTGGTCAGAACAATCCATTTTAGCATTTATGTATACACTTAAACTTTTGATCCTATCTTCATAGGGCCAGATGTATGCCATCCAAATAGACTCTTGGGAGATCAAATAAGCTGAAGTGTTTCCTATATAAAAACATGCTCGATGACTTAAGAGGATTCAATATGAGTAAGTTGTTAGATGTCCACATCGAGATGTTCGTTAAGGTGATAAAAATTATCTTTTAAATTGTCTCAGAATCAGCAGACGCTCTAATAATTCTTGAAAAATAGCCTTGCAAAAAACGGCTCAACTTCCAAAGTTCGAAAGTATTCAAGTCGCTATAAAATTTTAATTTACACCATTTTAAATTATAACTCTCACGAAAAACAAATTACAATCAATAAAATTTTATACTTAATGGGGTTCGTCTCATATCTGTCACTTACGTAAAGTCAACAAGTCTGCCTCGTGACATGAGTCAACGAGTCGAAATGTGCAGTAAATTAGCAAAAATTATGGCGACATTTTCAAGAACTGGAAATACAAGAATTCCACATGACAAAATTAATTAGGAAATTTCCAACCAAATCTGTGATTCAATTATTATCTTCATGAATTCGTTTAACTCACAAGGGATGGTCAAGTAAGTCCGAAGTTCTATTAGGTCAAGTGTCTTTGTGCGAGATCGTATGGACTTCGGATAATCAACCCTAGGTTAGGAGCTTTCATCTAAACGTGGCCTCATTTTCTATAAAAAAAATGTATGCGGTCAGCAAGAGCGTACATACGAACTGGACTTTGTGCGATCTACGATCTGTTCTCGTAGGTGTAAAATATATTGAAATTAGTTTAAAAAAATGTTCAACAAAAGTGTATTTAAAATATTGGAATAGTAACAGAAACCCTTTCTAAATGGACTTAAAAAATTAAGACACTGTTGGATAAATATTGGCCACAACGGACGGGCTGAGAGTAAAAGTGACCTTTTTATAAGGTTCGGGCAAAAGTGGCTTAGGAAATGTTCCGCGCAAAAACGAATCGCGTGAGATTCCGGGCAAAAACGAATCGTAGAAAATTTCCGGGCAAAAACGTTTTAACTACAAAAACTAATGCAAAGTTAATGCAGTTAAGTCGTTTTTGCCCGGAAATTTTCTACGATTCGTTTTCGCCCGGAATCTCATGCGATTCGTTTTTGCGCGGAACATTTTCTAAGCCATTTTTGCCCGAACCTTATAAATAGGTCACTTTTACTCTCAGCCCGTGAACTAGTTTTTGTAATTTCCATTTCCACTTATTCGTGTAAAGTCAGCGACGCATTCTTCGAAAAACAGATATTTTATCAAAGTTCTGATTAGATTCGTTAAAGTTCTGAAATTCCTAATAGATGTTTTGAATAGTTCTAGGAAATTATAGGTAGAAGTGATGAAAAAATATGGTGCTAATTTTACGCACCGCCGCTTCTTTCTGCAAAAACGAGTTCCCGACTTGACGTATTTTTGAAGAGTTCTAGAATTTCCGATAACATTTGAAAATATGTCCGGAAAATTAAGAAAATTATTAATATCTTAAATTTAATATAAAACTGAAGAGTGCTGCTAAGAGTTCTAAGTAGAGTGTTCGTCAAGGTCTAAAACTATGTTGTTATTAGCAATTAGAAGTGGCTGAAGTGTTACAATACGCCCTCTCCAAAATATCATCATGGAGTGAGGGGTGTGGTCTGGGCATAAACCTGAACAAAACAGAGTAAATACTCTTTTCTCGAATTAAAACACCTTCTATGAATTTCGTTACACTAAACGGAGTTAGGCTGAAACTGTGTAATCAAGTTAAATATCTAGGTCTAGTCTACTTGGACGCAAAGCAATTAGTAGTACCGCAGCCGTTATAATGGGCCACTGCCTCATAGGTAAACACGCCAATAGATTAGGCGCACCTTCGAACGACTTCTGTAGGAGTTGCCATGATGAAGAGGAAGAGGAAACCATACTCCACCTCCTCGGCAACTGCCCGGCGCTAGCCAACCGTAGGAACCGGTTTTTGGGCTCTCCCTTCTTTGAAGAACTAACCGAATTAGGCTCCCCTCACGTCAGAGACCTAGCTCGATTTATCAGGTGTTCCAAATGGTTCCCAACGACAGGTTAAGGCTGAACACTCTTCCCATTCCAGCCAAATTTGCCTTGGCTCCCCGTGATCTGGCTCCACTGAGACAGGAACTAGCTCGGTGAAGAGGGGGTAACAGGTACACAATCTTCCTCTCAGGTATTTTATGGGGTTTTTCAAAAATTTTTGTAGCCTCAATCTGTGGTATCACAATGAGCCCCTTTGGCCTGAGTGTGCCTTCCCACTTTAACCTAACCTAGCAATTAGAATTTGTAAACATGAAAAGTAAGGCTGACTTTTACCCTTCTTCTATGTCCTACTTGGGATCTGAAACCAGTAATCTTGCAATACAATTTTGCTTGATGTTTTTAGGTTTCGTTTGCCGCAGCCAATTAAATTCCAGATTGTAAAGACTGTGGACATATTATTGACCATTCTGGTAGTCTGGAGCCATTGCTTGTGATCATCGAGAAGTTTATTCTTTACCACATTAATGATCTCGAGTTTAGCTACTCTTCGGATCTTCTTTGCATTCCGATCGCGTTGTTTAATGCCTGTTCGGGTATTCTGCTCAACAAATCAATCTCAGGGGAGCACTTCTCTGAACTATGGAAGAATCTTTTTATTATACCTTTTCACAAAAAGGCGTCTTCGAAGGCTTTAACTAACTGCAGGCCGATTGCTAAGCTCTAAAAAATCCACCGTAACTAGCCTATTTCAGTTTTCGAGTTTTGAACGGCTTCTACAAACTAACTTCAGTGAAGCTTTTGATTGGCTTCCTTATTCGTTTTCAAGTTGCTCAAGCTCAAGGCAGTCACCTTGGCCCTTTAATTTTTATTTTATATGTTGATGACATTGGTTGCCCCCTAAAAAGCTATAAAAACTTTATATATGCAGATGATATGACGATTTTCTCAAGCATTAGGGATACTAGCGATTTTGTCCGGGTTCAATATGACTCAGGAATGATCTACACCTTAATCTCGACAAGTGTGTGTTTATGCCCCCCCCCCCACACTCAGAAGATGTGAGTTATGTTGCGCAAAATACCGAAATAAGAAACAATGTAAATTAAACGAAATTTTAGCACACTGTGGCCCTAATCTGTGCACGTGAAATTCGTAAGTTCATGGCTTGTATTTTAGGTGAATTTGCTTGATCGCAATGGTCGGACTCTCAGAGTCCAAACTATAGACTCAGACCTCAATATGCCCATTGTGATGCCACGGGAATCCAAGAATTCCCACCACCTCCTCACTGGAACCATCCGGAGCTATCGATGAAGCGCCAGAGATCTGCAACGTCAATAGCCTCCAGATCATCCAAGAAGGACTTCAGCCTGCGTGCCAGTGCAGGGCACCGGCAAAGGAAGTGGAAAATAGTTTCCTCCTCCTCCTCATCCATACAGCTTCTACAGAAGTCGTTTGAGAAGATACCCAGTCTCTTCGCGTGTAAGCCAATAGGGCAATGACCTGTGATAACCCCAGTAATTATACCAAGGTCAGATCTGTCTGGACGTATGGCACGTAGTGCAGTTTGCCCATCTATGGTTCGCTAGGTTGATTGCCCTCGTTCCAAGCAACAGCTTGCAGGGGGCCAGAGGCCTACCAAGAGTAGTGTAATCCCGACTGGATCTCCAGGGTGGTACCACGTCTAACAAGCTCGTCTGCCACGCAGTTTCCTGGAATATCCCTGTGCCCCTGGATCCAGCACAGGTGAATTTCAGTCAACTCATTTAAGTGTGAGCGACAGCTATTAACAGTCCTAGACATCGATAAGACAGAATCAAGGGATAACAAAGCAGCCTGGCTATCTGTAAGGATACATATGTCTTTTACAGAAACTTCGTTCTCCTTCAACCAAAACAAGGCTGCCTCAATAGCCACGACCTCTGCCTGAAACACACTGAAATAATTCGGAAGACGGGAGGACAGCCTAATGTTCAGTGCTTCTGAGAGACCCCCCCCCCCCCCCCCCCAACTTACCCTTTAGTTTTGAACCGTCCGTGTAAATCTGAACGGATTTCCCACAGGGAATTGTGTCGCCATCCCAGTCAAGCCTGGTTGGGATCGTCGATCTGAACCACTTGAAAAAGGAGTCTAGAATTGTAGAGTGCCCAACTCTAGTGTTGGACCACTGAGATGATACAGATGCAGGCCGACCTCTGTACCTTTCTCAAAACGTTGAGGTAAGTGGCCTTGTCCAGTGATGGCCACCAGACAACCACACCATACAACAGGATTGGCCTAATGACTGCAACATAGAGCCAGTGAGTTAACTTGGACTGAAAACCCCCTTTCCCACCGATGGCCCTCTTGCTGGAGTGACCCTTTCATGAATTTTAGGCTTCTAGCTGAGCTTCCTTTCCAGGATGATACCCAGATATTTTGTTTTCTCGTTAAAAGCTAGGCTGGTGCCATTCAGATACAGAGGGTCAACATGAGGAATTTTATATTTCCTAGTAAAGATGACCATCTCGGTCTTGTTAGGGTTAACGCTAAGCACACACCCCCTCGCCCAGTTGGTGAGCATAGTGAGGGCATTCTGCATAAGATTTCTTTAAACAGGCAGGAATTCGCCCGAGATAGTTAAAGCGATGTCTCCCTTCTCTTCCAGGATTAGAAGCAGCTTATTCACCACCAGATTCCAAAGAAGAGAAGACAGGACCCTAACTTGCCGTGTGCCCGTACTCACAGTCCTGGTAGTATGAGCCTCTCCCAGCCTTGAGCTGATAGTCCTGCCATGAAGCATCTGACCGATCAGCGACATAAGATTGGTATTGACACCCAGAGAAGCGAGTGCATCCATCATTGCCCCCGGGCTAACATTGTTAAAAGCTCCCACAATGTCCATAGAGTGAACTCCTTGCAATCAAGAGGGATTTCTCTATAGTGCGCCCGAAAGAATGCAGAGCAGACTCTACAGACTGCAATTACTCAGTAGAAATACAAAAAAAAAAGGAGAATCTTAAACTCGATATATTCACAGGATCTAAGTGTAACGATTCAGTTCGGAGAAAAATTCCTTACATATCTAATATTTCCGATAAACTAAAGGAACCCATTAAATTTTAGACAAAATTTGTTAGAAGTGCTAAATAAAATAAATTTTGCTAAACTAAAGTCTAAAAATAATTTCAAAAAGTCCTAAATAACAGCTAATTAGGTCTAATAATAAGATACTTGCCTACTTTCATTATATTCAAATTTAATTCCTGCCATTGAGAACATTACTCATTTTCTAATTCTTAGAAATTGCAAAGAAAATAATTTTTTTGATAATTACTTTTTTTTTTGTCTTTAATAACGTGCTTGGATTAACTTACCCATTGTGAATTGTCTTAAATTTCAATTAAAAATAAAAAACGCAAAGCCGCAATTTCCCCTGTTCAATCGGTACAAACACCAGTTTCCATGGCTCGTTGTCAAGGGGCGTTTACGGAAAGTTGTTTGCCGGCAGCCATCATGAATTTACCACTACCAACTTAGATAATATTGCTCGCACACCATATAAATTCTATGTTTTTCCTATTCTTTATGAGAAAGTTCTCTTCATGCACACAATATGGAACGGCAGCCATTACAAAATTCCAACACAAAAGAAACGTTTGCTTTTTTCCCAAAGGAAATTTATAGAATACAAAGTAGTTGCGTTTTGGAGAACTCTCCGCAAAGTCTAGCAAGAAGAGTGTATCATGAATATAGAATGAGATAACTATAGGTTCAGTTTGCGTTCTTAGAAGATCAGTGCCAGTTTGCTTTTTGCCAGTATGCTGCTTTGGTGTGCGTTGCTAGTTCGTGCAACTGTCAGCGATTTGTTAAGTTAAACTTTTCCTCCAAGTTTTAAGCTCATTAGAAACTGCCGAGAGCTTTTGTTTGGGTGTTAAATGTGTTTTTAAAAAAGTGTTGTAACTGTTTAATTTATAATAATACAAAAAGTCGCATACCGTTAGTGATTTTCTTCAACAAACCGTTAGTGGTTAACTTCATTAAAGGTGAAAAGAAGGAGATAGTCGCTGTTTTGTCATTCGTCACTTTGTATAAATTTGCTGTGCTAATACCTATGCAATGCTGAAAGAAGTTTGGAGAGTTTTACTGCTCGGCTCGCGCATGCTGCTGTTGGATGACACGTTTTTTATTTGCCGACGAGAATGTGTGCGTTGAGAGGTTAATTTCTTCATAAATTCTGTTCGGAATAATTCGTGGTATTGTTGGATTGAGGGGAAAAGCAGTATTGCCATAGTTATGTGCACTCGTGGGATTTTTGTGTTTACCAAAATGTCCCAACTTGTGTTTTGAGGTTATACACCGAAATCTTTATTTTTTATTTCTACAGAAATCCGACGAATAAAGTTCAATTAATTAACAAAAATTTGCTAATTAATCTTTTTATGATAAATTAGATTCGGGTTTATTTTTGTTCATTAATAAAAACTTGAACTGCCAAAACCAAGATGTTATTGAAAAATGATAAATAAAAATTTTATTATGACTTTTAGCTTGGGAATAACAAAGTTGATAAAAGCTCATTATTATTACGATATGATCACCTTTGAGTTGTACTCATTAATTTTAATTGAACAGCTAATAATAGCTTTTTACATTTTGATTTTAATGACGTTCAGCTTACGTTTTTTTTCTTTTGAATTTATTTGTATGTTGAACAGATAGGTATACTCGCTCCAATTCAACTTTAAATAGCTTTACCCAAAACAATAGGTACTACGTAGGCTTTCCAAGAATTGTTTTCATTCTTCATATTGATTTTTTTCAATCCTGGTCTAATGATGGCAAGTTATTTCAAGAATTTCTATAATTAGGGTAAGTGGTATGACTCTAACACCTTTTAATTCAAAATATGAATATATGACGGGCTGAGAGTAAAAGTGACCTATTTATAAGGTTCGTGCAAAATTGGATTAGAAAATGTTCCGGGCAAAAACAAATCGTAGAAAATTTCCGGGCAAAAACGATTTAACTACAAAAAGTAATGCAAAGTTAATGTAGTTAAGTCGTTTTTGTCCGGAAATTTTCTACGATTCGTTCAAACAGCCTTTTATAGATAACCTAATTTTCTCCTTCATTTCGGGGAACCAATAGCTCATCCTCAGATATTCGTACAATTTATTTAAGCCCAAGTAACATGATGAACTTGAATCACGCGTTCTTCCATACTCTTCGGCACATAAAACATTAGATCTTTATTATTCTTCCTATATACTAGCCCATTGATCATAGAGTATGTGTTACTATCTCTCTTTTCCAATTCACACATTTAATACGGGGATCACGAGTCTGAGCCACAGCCAAGGCATAATCGAATGATTCCTCCTCCACATTCAAAATTTCAGTGCAACGGCTAAACGCATCTAAATGGTTCATTCTGTTTGACGGTCGATGTTCTATCTTATAATCATATTCTTGGAGATCCTTGGGTTTAAATGCCGTTTGCTAAGTGTAAGCGTTAGAGCCTGACAATCAGTTACAATTTTAAAGGAAATACCTGTCAGATATATACGGAACCTTCTCAAGGCATAAATGAGAGAAAGTATTTCGAGCTCGTAGCTGTGGTATCTTGACTCTACCTCTGTAGTTCTTTTTGAAAAGTAGAAAACCGGGATGGAATTTCTCATCTGATTGACGCTGTAATAAAATAGATCCAAATCCTGCGCTACTTGCATCACAATGCAACTCTGTTTCATTTTTAGGACTGTATATAGCAAGAATAGGGGCAACCGAGAGCATGGACTTTAGGGTCTCAAAAGCTTTAAGCTCTTTCTCACCAAATTTAAATGTAGCATCCTTTTTTAATAGATCATACAAAGGTTTAGCAACGGTGGCAAAATTGTTTATGAATTTACGAAAGTAAGAAGCTAATCCTAGAAAACTATGTACGGCTTTTATGCACTTCGGAAGATGAAAATCGCGAATAGCAGAAAGATTCTCTTCGTTTGGCCGAATGCCCTTCGAGTTCACAATGTAACCCAGAGTTCTCAACCGTCCTATAAATATAGTACGTGTACTATAATTTGACTAGCTGTACTATCTGCAATCCTGATTCAATTATAGTACGCAAGTGTACTATAATTTCACTTCATCGAAATTATAGGTTCTTTACTTCAAATACTGGAATTTACATAAACTCCAATACTGTATCCTCTCCACTGAATTTCTCCGTAGATCACTCTAGGTCACAGTGTAGCTTTCGCTGCATTGATGAGGTTGAGGCTGCGACCGCTATTAATTCTATTCAGTCGAATGCAACTGGGCCAGATGATATCTCCCCACGCTTTGTAAAGCTAACTTTACCTTTTATCATTGGAGCCATCACTAAAATTTACAACAGCTGCCTCACATTCAGCGTGTTTCCATCTCCTTGGAAAGAGGCTTTAGTAGTCCCTATAGCTAAGAATTCTCGTCCCAATGCCCCGTCGGATTTTAGACTGATCAGTTTATTATGTTTTTTAGCGAAGGCCTAAGAGAAGATAATGGGAAAACAGATATCGGAGCATTTAAATCTAACTGGCTGTTTAAGTCGTTGGCAATCGGGATTTCGTCCTAAACATAGTTGACGGGCTGAGAGTAAAAGTGACCTATTTATAAGGTTCGGGCAAAAGTGGCTTAGAAAATGTTCCGCGCAAAAACGAATCGCGTGAGATTCCGGGCAAAAACGAATCGTAGAAAATTTCCGGGCAAAAACGATTTAACTACAAAAAGTAATGCAAATTTAATGCATTTAAGTAGTTAAGTCGTTTTTGCTCGGAAATTTTCTACGATTCGTTTTTGCCCGGAATCTCACGCGATTCGTTTTTGCGCGGAACAATTTTGCCCGAACCTTACAAATAGGTCACTTTTACTCTCAGACCGTCACTTGCGATACGGCTCTTCTAAAAATCACAACTGATATCAGAACTGCTTTGGATAATGATCGAGTAGTAGACTTCACGAAGGCTTTTGACAGTGTCGATCACGCTAAATTCCTTCTCAAACTGAAAAACTCTTTTGGATTTGGCTCATCTGCTCTGAAATTATTTAAATGCTTTCTGACTCATCGCTCACAGGGGGTTAAAATCGACGAAATCATCTCGCCGAAGCTGTATCCTGGTGTCGCCCAAGGATCAATATTAGGACCTTTGCTGTTCAGTCTTTTTATTATTGATTTGCCGTCTGGCATTAAAAATTGTTCTGTGCACTTGTATGCTGATGATGTGCAAATCTATCTAGACCGCCCCATAGAAATATATATTGTAAATGGATTTAATAATAGTGTAAAACGATTAAAATATTTTTTATTGATTGTCAAATGAAAATCATCAACTGTGCAATTTATTCCATCATACAACCTGCGAATAAAGTAAAAATTTGCCACTAATATGTCATCCATATATACAAAAAGTTTATCGTCTGCTATTAAGTCTCTGAAAATATGGTGAATAAATCGTTGGAACACAGAAGGCGCATTCTTAAGTCCAAACGGCATTCTTAAGTATTCAAATTGTCCAATCGGGATAACAAAAGAAGTATACTTAATTGAGTCAGCAGCCACCTTTACATGATGGAAGCCACTCTTGAGATCAAGAGCTGAGAAATAGCACTTTCCGCGCAATCTATTAAAAAGATCTTCGATCAAAGGCAAAGGGTAGTTATCACGAATGGTATATTTATTCAAAACCCTATAATCAATACATAAACGCAGCTCATCCTGATTTATCTTAGAAACAAAAACAATTGAAGATGAATAGGGTGAGTTACTTTCTCGAATAATACCTCGTTTGAGAAGAGCTTCCACTATTACTTTTAACTTTTCCTTATGGGCAAAAGGAATACGGCGAGGTGCGCAGAAAAAAGGCTCATTTTTCTGCCAAACTAATAGACATTTCGATGGTATTGTTTGAATTCAAAATAGATTTATCGTCACATACGGCCTCTGATATAATATCAAAAACTTTCTGTTTAAATTTATATGGTAACTTCTCCTTAATACTTAAAGGCGGTATGTCAGATATTTCGATGGTGTCAATGTTAAGAATTTGGTAAGAAAAATCGAAATCATCTGGGGTTTGGACATTACAAACATTTTTTAAAGCACTCAACTTATCTTCGTACAATTTTAAATTACATTTACTAATAAAATCGCGCCCTAAGATTACAGGATATTTCATGCTAAAATCCCTAACTATGTATAAATCTAAACTAACAATTTTGTCATTAAAACTAACCTGCGGATGTGAGATGCCTACTACCTGAAGAGGGCTGTTATTAATACCAACGAATCAGTGGTTTTCTGGGTCAATCTGTCCTGGCAGTTGAGGAGATATAAACCGCTGCTGGGCAAAACTGACAGTGCTTGCGAAATCCAATCTGTTCATCAAAGAACATGAAAATTTCACATTCTGGTCCTCGTTATGTCCAAAATTCAAAATCATTAACAACCTGTAAACTATACCTATTTTTCTGATCGTGGTTGTATCCCATATTTTTAACACATTTTGTGTAATCAACTGCGTTCGGATCGAAAGGATAAAGACAACATTTCCTAAAACCATTTTTTATTGCGGTTTCCATATTAATTTTCCACAAAATAGTAGCTTTCAGCAAAGGGCAAACGGTTGTTTTGGTGAGAACTTGGCCAACATTCGGTGACTGCCATTCTCGGACTGTTTTCTTCCAGTCACTTTTCAATGGCTTGAAAACACTGACGTAAGCTGGTTGCATCATATGCTTGGTGTTTGGTGGTAATGAATACAAAATTATATCCTGGCCTGGGAACGTTTTGCTCTTCGAGCCATTCGTATATGTACGATATCCTTTCGTGACCGTAAATATGGAAAAACAACCATTTGTAGTAACATTTTCCCATCAGCGGAGAAGACAATTAAAACTGTCAATGTTTCTTTATCATTTCCAGCCTGGATTTGGTACACGTTTTAGTATCCCCGTGGTGCAATTACTTTGCCGGGCAAAGTTGGAAGCTGGTTTCGTCGTTGAGCAAGTCATCCTGTTTAAGTGGAAATCCACACTTGCAGATATCAGCACACCACTCTGCTATCACTTTTTCTTCCTCAGAAGAAAGGTACAGATCTGAACCCTTTTTGGTTGGTCCTTCAGCAACCTTGCCAAAAACACGGTCATGTAGCGTAAATCTAGGTACTCCATATTTTTTATTGCCGATTTTCGTATGCTAAGTCTGTTTTCTCTGACGTCTAGAAGGGCTTTTCTTATGGCATCATCACGTTTAGATTGCTTGAAGATTAGTTGGCGGCCACTGGTAGTAAAACCAGTCAACCTCACGTAGACCTTGATATGGTCTCTATGAAACCTCACCTGTATCAATTTACTACTGCCAGGCAGTGATTAGTTAAATCATCCAGGTTAGGTCCTTTAGCTCCACGCTGGCGAAGGAAGTGCTTGTTAAAGGCCTGAAATCTTCTCCTTCGGCAGAAGTAGTTGGCAGGAAACCGCATGCGGGCATGTGTACCAAAAAGGCAGTGACCGGCCGAACGATCTGCCTATCTGTGAAGCGTTTTAGCTGCGAACGTTCTTACTTTTGTTGTCCTTTCAATGGACAGGACCTCTGCTTGAAACACATTGCAGTAGTCCGGCAGCCGTATGTTGAGGCGGTCGGAGAAAATCTCGTCCCGCGCCCCATTCTCCACTTTTGAACCATCTGTGAAGGTCGGTATACCTGGCATTAGCAGCCATTGAAAACCTTCCCACTCCTCCCTACTAAGTAATTGAGTAGAATACGCTTTCGCGAACACTGCCTGGTAGAGCATCCCTACATAATGCTTCAACAGTCTCGTGGTGTTATAGTTTTCAATGTATCTGCCGGCTGCTCAGCATTGCCTCGATCCATTCACAGGCATAAGAGTGTACTTCATGAGATCTTAATGCATCGCTTTATAGCTTCCGTTTTGACGTTGTTAAAGGCACCATATATGTTCGGAAAAGTATATGAACAAAACTCTGTGATATATCATGACTAAGTTACTTCTTTACACCCTCCGCCAACGTAAACTACATAGGTACATTCTACTACTTAACATGGCGAACAGACGTGCTATGGTTTTATGTTGTGCTTTTTCGATATAATAGGTTGTTCCAGTAACGTGTTACGGACAACAGCGAGATCAATCAAACTTATTCCGGTTTTAAAGCGACTGCAACTTTGTTTTTCGATCGTGTCTATGATGATATTAATTGATGTTCACTAGAATGACATTATGACACAAATATAGTGTTGATGTTCCTCTTTGGAGTCCGCATATCTTTCTATATACCTTCATTGACATTTTTTTATCGAACTTCTACGATTTATATCTCTTTTTTTACTTCCATCCACCTGGAAAAGAAATAGCGAATACTTGAGAGACGAAAACTTTTGTAGAGTTTAAAGAAAAAGGAGTTTTAGCGGTGAAAAATACACCAATCACGTCCAGTTTTTCTTATCTTTTCCTAATAGCCTACTAATGGCATCTTTATTAAGAATGAAAGTAATGAAGTAATGGTTCTATGGTAATGGTTATAAGTCATTTCGAAATCACCTCTCAAAATCACGTATATTTGGCTTAGTGCAAACATGCTATAAGCCATTCTACTCAATTCTCTCTCTTTCGCTAGTTCCCGTAACTCCTTGTGGCGCATAGAGCGGGAGAAGAACTTCATCCGATTCGAGACAACGATTGCAAGTGGACCGACAATTTAATGTGGATTCCGAACCACTGACTTGCCCTGTCAGCAGCACACAACTATGTATCGCCACCGGTGGGGCTTGAATCTTGGACCTCCGGGATGAAAGACCAAAACGTTACCATTTACTGCACAGTCGACAATAGAACGCGTTAAAAGGTGACAGTCCCAAAATTGCGACACCTGTTGTGCGGTACACAACAGAATTCTTTCACAGTGGCTATTGTCACGGACAATGATGTCCTTTTGCAAAGGCTAGGGCGATTTCACACCTGCTATCGGCTAACCTCCTTTAATAACGAGAAAATTAATTCAGGAACTGATGTAGGGCCTCGTGTGCAAATGTGTAAGGATAGGTAGTCAGGCTATGTGGAAATCATAAGAAATAAAATAACAACAATTTGTTGCTGTCAAAATAACTTTGACAGTTTTCTAATGAAGTGAAGTTAGTCACGCATCACGGATTTCCAGTGTGCGTTAAAATTGTCTGAAAACTGATATTACGCAAATTCCTGAATATTCTCTCGTAATGTGTCACCACACATTATTGATGACATCAACTAAAACCGCTATTACGCTCTCAAATCGAATATTTCAAAATGCGACGCAATTCCTTAATGTCGAATTCCAAACAATTTTCTCGTATTATCTCGAATCGCAACAACAATCTACTTACCAATATTAAGAAAAATCGATCCTTTTCCTTAATGGAATTTGCTTAATCGAACAAAATTCTCTTCTTTTTACGTAAATTTCATCATGTCGTAGCCATCATTCCGTCTGGTGCCCCAAAATACCAGCAAAAGTGGCAAGGATTCTTGAGAATTTCCTATTCGGCAATTTTCAGGATTTTGCGTATTTTTTTTCGTATCCTGGCAAAATTTTTGCACCAAAACACTTCTGCACCATTCCTAAGTTTTCTCCTTCTGCAGATATACTTTAATGCTTGAGCTAAATTTACCCAAAAATTTCTGGGACATGCTTCTTCATTCCACATGATACGGGGTGTGTTTGTGTGCACGAATGTTTGTTGTGCGCTAGTATATGTTTGGAATTATATCTCTTTATCCTGGCTACCGCGTTGAAACTCTGAACAGCTTTTAGTGGGTGTTGGGCAGGATGAGTCTAGAAAGAGTACGAGTCCTGGGTAGTTTTTCCCTCACGTTTTTGCTGCTTTGGCACCATAACTCGCATCAATTCGCTTCACTCCCTTAGGCTGGGATTTTGGTTCTATTCAGTTCAGTTTTATCCCAGCCATTGTGGCCTGGGTTATAAATTTTCCCATCATCAGGCAAAGAGTCGAGTGTACAGACACTATAAAATCAAAATACATTTGCAGAGCAGACTGATTCCCGCCTCCGGGCTTCTCTCCCCGCGCCCCAAAGCACATTCGCTGGTGTCTGTATCTGGCAGAGTGTACTAACTGCGAATATATCAGAAATAGCAACGAGGAGGGTATAACTGGGCTATATAGCCTTTGGGGTATCTTTGCTATGTACCGATTTATGCTGAAAGTCTCTCAGACTCCAAGTGGGGGGAGAATGTGGAGGTGACAGGGGCTCGGTCTGTTGATGGCACTGTTTTGCTTTCTCTTTTATTGGGCGCAGACAGTGAACGTAAAAAGTTAAAGAGAAGGGTGGGTTTGAAGTAAGTTGTGGGGAGGCTTTAGCACATATCTAACACGCTCTACAATAAGCTGTGGGTGGCAATAAAAAGCGACAACAATAACAGCACAAGCAGCAGCGGCAGCAGTAGAACCCTGAAAAAGTTTTCGAATTTAAAGCTGATCTCACATTAAAGTTGAACTGATTTCGTCTCTTTCTAATTCTGTAGCAATTAAAGGGGAACATCGCAGATATATCTTTCGACACAGTTGGACTTAGTAATGGCTAATATTGCACAACAACAAATGGACATAATTGATATTACAGACGATGATCCAGGAATTTTGAATACAAGAGGTTCTCTAAATAGAAAAAGTCTTACCGTGCGGCATATACGACCGAAAGTTGCTAAAGGCAGTACTAGTCCTGCACAAGCCATATCTTCAACAACTGCTATAACTATACCACATGATGATAACGCGCACATCGAGAAACGGTGTGAGAACCCAGATTGTTCTGCGCCGACCTTAATATCTCTTGTGCCTACAAGACCTACACCGCAGTTTATTCACGACCCCGCTGTGGTACCCGAACCGATTTTAGTTAACGGATATACAACCGTTTTTGAGGTAGGTGGATGTACGGCCAAAGTCAGCGAACTAAGCACTGTCAAAGGACCTGACGGAAAGGTACACTACAAATCCAATAAGCCTCTTTATCGTATTGTTCCTAACACTCATGCTCATATTGTAAACTATGTCATTGTCGATGCTGAGGGTGAAACATTGCGCAAGATTAAACAGAACGATCCTTCAACAGTCAAAAAATTACTTGAGTCGCAGAAAAATAGCGCCGAACAGCTGTTGGAGAAATTAATTGGGGGGCGGAAAAATGATCTACCAATACAGACAACTTCTCGTTCTCCTGTCACTCCTCGTACTCCTGCTGTCCAAATGACAAGAAGTGTGCTAAAGCCAAACTTAACCACTTGTACAAGTACATCGACATCAGTCTCTATGCCTGCCTCTGCACAGACTATAACAACACCCATAATTGCATCAGTTAGTTCTGGAGTAGCCCAAGTTGTTGCAATTGCAGGTCCATCTCCAGTTTCAGTTCCAGTTTCAGCACCGGCCCAAGTTCCAGTTTCAGGAACAATATCAGCTGTTGCACCAATTCAAACAATACCAGCAGCAAAGTAAATTTAAATATTTTCCCTTTCAATTGATTTTCATTATTGATTTTATTTTATTTCGATAGCGCTTTGGAGAAGATGCAGTCTGAACTTCGAGAACTTCGCGAAACCGTGAAACTTCTCACCGAACATAAGGGGATTGCAACAGGATCATCAGACGATATTGAGCCAAAGAAGAGAAAAATTTCATAATTTAACTTGACATTTTTGTTACTTAAACTCTTTCCTTACAATTAGATTCTATTTTTGTATCTTTTACTTCATAAATTGAAATGTAATTAATTTCAAGTTAATATAAGTACCGTTATAGTTTAAGTTTGTCTTCTTTTCTTTTCCTATCCTATTTGTATGGCAAAGAATTTTAGTACTTGTTCGCTACTGATGTAAAAAGTAAACAACATAGGACCTAGATAAGTTCCCTGTGGCACACAAAAGGTGTTATGTATGAGAAATTAGTACACGAAACAATACAGGTTTCTTTAAGGATCAAGATCTCGTGATTATAATAACAAAATAAAATAAAAGATTAATTGATAGTTTTAGTATTAGATTTTATGACAGCTAGATTAGTCGAGAGCTTGAGTCTCCGTAAGACGACGCTCTTTTTTTTATAATAGATTTAATATTGAATTAAGTTATACTAACGTGTCGGTCTTCCATGGGCGGTGAGCCATCGTTGTTTTCTGTTGATATCAGATTACGATGGGAGTTGCAGGGTAATGCCGGTGGTTCGGAATCCACTTTAAATTGTCGATCCACTTGCAATTGTTGTCTCGAATCGAACTCTTTTACCTCCCATATCCCACAAGGGATTACGTTCGCATAGTGGCTGTTGTTGACTGTTGTTAGCAGACTCGACGAAATCAGCTATAGAAATTCGGGATGCCTCCCATAGTCGCGATTAACTATGTCGCTTTGAAGAATGATCAAGCTATGACTTAGGATTATATGTCTCGTGAATTGTTCAGATCTTTTTCCAGGACTCGGAGATACAAAATATTTCGGATTAAAGATCCTTTGCCGTGCTTATAAAAGGGCAACAATATTTAAGTTTACAATACATAGCCTAGACAAAACATAATCTCAGCAAACACAAGCTGGAGTCATGCTGCTCATCACCAGAAGATATGAAATAGGAGTAAGTTTTATTGTTGACGACACTGTCTTTAAATTGGCAGTTCATCTTATTGATTTACGCACTGTTGAAATGGCAACGAAGATTAGGAAGAGCGATGGCCTAAGAATTCCATTGCACATGGATTTGTGCCTGGAGGCAGGTTTATTAGCGGTATCCGCGCCTCCCTATTGATAACAAGATATATGATTTGTTTAACTCCTTTGTTCCATTAAAACGGATTAGGTCTACATGCTCCTCTTCCTCGTGGTACATGCCGAACTCCGGTGTCTTAGGAACAGAAAGAACAAACTCTGGAAGAATTACCTGCGTTGTAATAGTGCAATAGCGTATCCTGACGTTGTGACCTGTTATGAAAGCTTTAAGGCACTATCCTCCTCGCTCCATAAGGAATACCTTGTTAGTGTTTGCGATAATATGCATAATAACCCTCGCAATATCTTAAAATTCGTCAATATGAAAAAGAAATCGAGCAACTATCCATCTACAATATGGTATAAGGGGTCTTCTAGTAATAACGTGTCCGACATAACAAACAATTTTGCTTCATTTTTTGAGAGTGCCTTTTCTTTGGATAACTTTGAGCCTTGTGTGAATAATTTTGATCATATTCTGGATCGTCCCGCTTCATCCGATTTTTTGCCGTTTATATCACGGGATCTTATGGAAAAAATCAATGAATTTAAATCGAACTTTTCCTCTGGTCCTGACAGTTTCCTTCGTTAAGTCCTGTTCCGATGCCCTTCTTACTCCATTAGCGATTCTCTTCAACAGGTCCCTTCAAGCTGGTAAATTTTCTGCATTGTGGAAGTGCTCTTTTATAGTCCCCGTTCATAAAATCGGCCATAAGAATATTATAACTAATTATAGACCAAACGCGAAATTATCTTGCATACCTAAATTATTTGAATCAATAGTGTATTCGCAGCTTATAGAGCAATGTATTGGCTTAATCTCTCCCAATCAGCATGGGTTCTTGCCTGGTAGATCAACGACTACTAACTTACTTGAATTTACCTCCCACGTTATTTCTGGCTTCCAGCGAGGCATGCAAACTGACTGTATATACACGGATTTCAGTAAAGCCTTTGATAAACTCCCTCACTCCATAATTATATTTAAACTCGGAGGCTGGGTTCCACCCTGTTCTCGACTGAATTTCTTCCTATCTAAGAGACAGGATACATCGTGTGTCGCTCCGTGGCTCCTCCTCAATCTTTAGGGCTTCATCTGGTGTACCCGCAAGACAGTCATCTCGGCCCTCTACTGTTCGTTCTTGCCATTGACGACATTGTCCATCTAATCTCGTGCTCTAATGTTCTATAATCTACGCTGATGACATATAGATCTTCTCTTATGTTAGGGATGGTGGTGATGCCGCCATTATTCAAAAGGACTTAGATACGTTTCTGGAGTGGTGCGAGCATTATGGCTTACACCTCAATTTTGAGAAATTTGAGGCTATGACCTTTTCTACGAGCCCTAATCCACAAGCTTGGGATTACAACTTTGCGGGGAATGGTCTCCCTCGCGTGCTGTCCGTAACTGACCTTGGCCTAAAACTTGATAGGGAACTTGACTTTACTTTGCATATTAATTATATCGTGTGTAAAGGCAGTTTAATCTCCTGCTCCTGGTCGCGCTACTACGCCCTTCATTCCAAGCGTATCGAATCGGAGCAGCGAAATTTTCTTAGATTTGCGCTAAGAGGGCTCCCATAGCGCGATCCGCTTAGACTCCCGACCTACACAGACCGCCTCCGGTTGCTCGGTTTGCCCTCGTTTGAGAAAAGGCGCAAAGTCGCTGACTTGGTATTTATTCACCAGCTCTTGAACTCTAATATAGACTCGGGTTTGCTTGTTAGCAAGGTTTTCTTCAGACAGTCCCAACATAACCTTCGAAGACTGGCTTTATTGCATGTTGAACATTCCAGGTATGTGTTTTTGTTCTTTACTCGATTTGCCCAAGCAAGTTCTGACTGGATTAGTCTCTACGCTTCGGCCTGTGTTGAAATAAGACCTTAAGCATCCATCCTTGGTTCAAGTTGAAAGAGCCTTATTCGATGTCGAGAAGATTAGAATTACAGTGGCCACACCTGATGTGAAGTGAAGAGGTGCAATTTGGCTCGAAAAAAAGTTCTGTACCTTCCTGGGTCGCTATGTCGGATGTGGATAATAGCAACCACTTGATTTTATCAATGTTTTTTTTAAGTAATCGTCAATAAGTTACTAACTTTAATATTGGACATTCAATCGTCGATTTGTTGACATTCATCGGCAATAGTTGCCATAATTTTGACAAGTCTAGCGCTGCTGCGTTTGATATATCGAAGGCCCTTAATAGAATCTGTCATGCTGTTTCTTAGCCAAATTTTCAGTTTCAAGATGAAATTTTGAATTAACCAAAAACAGTTATATAATCATTGCGTCATCAAGAAGGAAAAACAGTAGGGCCAGCTAAATTTCGAAGATAAAATCTTATAAATCTAAAAAACGGTTTATTTGGAATTTTTTCTTATAAAATATATGCTTAAACCCCTCAATGCGAATGATGTGGAATGCAAATGAAGACGACAAACTGCCTAAAACAATATTCAAGATTTACGAAAGAGGTACATAGTGTAAATTATAAAAAATAATGGGTCAAGATGACTGCCCTGCGGCACTCCAGATGTAATCTCGACAACGTCCCACTATTATTTACGAAAAAGGGCTTGTTGGCTACGATAACATAAATATAATTTTATCCAGCCTGAGACAAAAATTGAAGGAAATCAAAGAGGCCTTAGTTTTGTTGAGAAGAGTATAGTGTGATAGATCTGGTCGAAGACCTTATTAAAATCAGTGAAGCCACAGCTAACCTAATAAGATTCTTATTGGTGACAATGTAAGCACTCTACGGGAGCCTTAGGAAATTCTAAACAGTGAGCGGCAGCAAAATTAACCAGATATTGTGTAGAGGACACGACCCGTAATAGGCGAGTCAAGAAGTGAAGCATTACGGTCCAGACAAAAAACTAGGAGCTAAGAACTTGAGTAGCTCGGCGTACGTAAATCTGTCGAACAACCAGGTTTCAGTAAGGCAAATCATGTCATTGGGAATCAGTAGAGCTGGCGAAAAGACGATTGGTCTTAGTACATAAGTGGAATACATTGGCATAGTAGAGTACTCTTCAATAATCCGCTTTTTTTGCAAAGTGCCCGAACTATGTGAAAGACTCTCCGGGATATCTTGAAAGAGCCACTTCAGTGAATTAATTCTTTTAAATTGGAGAAAAGTGTGGGCTTAGTTATGAACATTCACCTCCTCCTCAGTGGTATCGGATATCCAGGCTATCTGGGGGCAAATACGCAGCCTTGTCAATCTGTTCTTTGAAGTGCTATTGCATCCTTCGAAGCGATAGAGGAAATTACGGCAGAAAGGGAAATCTTTCTTTGGTTCCTTTAACCCTTTGTGGAGTCATAGTGCGTCTGCTCTTCCCCTAATCCGGTGTTGATGCCTTTAACCGTAAAGCTCCCTTTTAACGCTTTCAAACGCCTTCTCAAAATCGATGAACATTAAATAAAAGGAAGACCTCCAATTGGCGGATTGTTCAATTAAAATTTGGAGCGTATTGATGTGATTACTGCAGGAGAAACCGTCACGAAAGCCTGCTTGTTCATCGCTTAGAGTGCGCTCGAATATCTGCCTCATTCGCATTAAACTAATTTTTGCCGTCAATTTGGAGACTGCAGTTAAAAGAGAGATAGCGTACCAATTTAAGAATCCTCATAATTACGCCTATTCTTAATTCAGTGGGATTAATCTCGGTTTTCCCACATTTCTGGATTACGGGAAGAAGAATATCAGCAATGGGATCCGCCTTAAGTAGTTCCATTGGTATTCCATGAATCCCTGAGGTCTTACCGAGGTCCACCTGCAGTCTTGTCGAGTTCTGATGTTGATATTGGGCACAGACGGCTGATGTTCAGATTCGGGTGAAGAGGTATTCGACGGTCCTCAGGCGTTGTTTAGGACAAAACATTCTCTCCACCTTTTCAGTTGATGGCTGCTCCGTAATAAGTACGGTTCTGTCGGTGTCTCTTACAGGATGTTCAGTTGTAAGAGTCTTTGTATAGATCTCCACTGTGACCGTTGCATTCGCGCTTGCCACATCTTACACTTCAAGTCGGTATTAAGTTCTAAGATGTTGTTTGACTGCAACATTGGTAGCAAAAGTAATGTGGTCTTTAATATGCTTTTGTTCTTGTATTTTAGGCCATGTGGCGTCACTGACCTATGGCCGTTTTCCGCTTCCTAACCATCCAAAGTACTCTGTACTGCAGCGTACAAAACTGTATATTTCCCTTTCCCAATTTTGGTCCATATTGATCACTTTTTCCAGCTTCTCGAAACATCAATATTGTCAATCTGATTCTTAGTCCTGCTGTCTGGGGAAACCCAGGATGTTTAAAGCGAAAACAGATGCAGGGCTCAAGGATTCCTAGTATGTTTAGGAGCTTTATCAAAGGTGCCCCTAAGGAGTTCGTAGAAGGCTTCTTTGCACAGAATTATTGAGATGTCACGCATCTTAGTGATGATAATTCGGTCGAATATTGTTGGTTAGTCTAGTAGTGCTCGGCGGGCAAGCTTTGTTAGCAACAAACCGATACCTGCCATGTGGGGTGCTTCTGATTCTTCCCAGTCAGAGTACAGCAGCACCGTTTCAGATGCTATTTAGTTTTGCTTAATCCTAAGATGTTCATTTTATACTGGGCCATTTCCTGCTCTTCCTAGATGTTCCTAGCATAGAACTTATGGTGCTTACAGGCTGGGGAAAATAAGAGAATACAACTACTATTGGACGGAACGGCATATGGTAAGAAGCGTCGTCCGAAAAGTTTTAACAGCCGCCCCCTGGAGTCAATATCAGGCTCAAGATCATCGATGCTATGTAGAGGGTCTTCGATGATCTGTATCATCGACCCGTAGCCGGTCGCCGATGACGTTGATGGCATTTTGGGTCTGGCGAGCATTGTGTGGAGGTAACCGAAACTAGCAAAGATAAAAATAAAGATTGCCTCCCCATGCCCTATAATATTAATGCTGCAGGGCTGTGTACTCTCTATATTTTTTTGCTATGCCAACTTTTAGTCCAATCTAGTTTCGCAGAAGATTTTGCGTCCTCATCAATCAATTGCCGACTATCGTGCTAATGCCAATAATTATTATCAAAGGTGTTGATTAGGTCGGTTAACCGTGTCGATTTAAACGCATCCAAACCCAAAGCAGTGATTTCTCTTAAAAGTACTTCAAATCCTCCTTTAGCTTTCTTGTTTTCAGCTGGACGTTTCGATGATACTCAGGGTTCATCGTTACGGTGCTGATTTTTACGGATAAGGTAGCTGACAGTTGCTAAATGATTACAGTGGAGAGCCGTAATTTTTACAGGAATTTTCGTATAAAAAGTCCAGGAATTTTCTCTCCATGTAGTAGAGACTTGCCATTAGTTATTTGAAGTTGCTTTGATGATATCTATATATACACTCTGCTATATGATTCTATATTATTCAATGCTTGGAGACCTGTATATTAATTAACACTCAAACCACAAAAGCAGCACACTTAATATTGTCAAGAAAAACCTTTCAATTCGCCAACGACCTCCAGAAGTTCCAAATTCATCGCTTAAATTACCCACCTTACAGCTGTGATTGTGCCAAATAAAATCATATTCTCTGTCTACAATTTCCCCAAGATTAGAAGCTAAAAGTAGCTGAGAATATCTCCAAATTTATGCTCTTAATTCCACCTAATACTTTCCCACAGAACTTTCCTTTCATGCCTTACACTCACACACGTTTAAACGAAATCATTTATTCAAGGTTTAATCCTGAAAATCCGCACACAGACTGGTTTATCACGTGCGTCCATAATTTTCCCTTAAAAAGGCTTCAGAATGGCAAAGCTTTGATGGAAGAGGTTTACGCCATAACCTAATCAAGAATTTATTGGAATCCAACGAGTGCGACTAAGTCGAAATATATGTCGTGAATGGCTTTAATAAATGTCCTTTCTTCCTATTTTTTTAAGTAAATTATTTTACGAGCTTTTTTCTCATGTACCTTTTTTATATTTTAGGCCTGTTGACACGCCACAGTCGTATTCAAAAGGAGGTGTTGGGCAGCCTCCGCCCCAGCCCCAGCCGACATCTCGTTCCGCAGCAAGTCCACTATCACCACCGCGGCCAGGGCCTGGAGCGGCAAACACTTATCCAAGATTTGCGGATGTCACGGCAGTACGTGAAGCGCCTCATCGCTATGTTCAACAGAGCGCATATGGGGCTGGTCAAGTGCAGCAATTTCGCGAAAACCCGTACGCTAGAATACCTCAGGTGCCTGCACAAGTGCAGGACTACCACAGGGCAGTGGCGCCCACAGTTTTATCGAGCGGCAGTAGTTTGCCTGTTGTATCAGTTGGACCCGCCAATACGATGGATAGTATGCCATCGCAGGGACCTCCAACTGGTCGTCAAAGGATCTCCCTTATTCCACCACCACAACATCCCAGTGAATACATGTCAGCGGCCAGGCCACCGACACAAGCTCCGCCGGATCCGGGAGGGCAACCTTTTAAGAAATTACGTTTAGGAGAAACAAACCACCTGCCCCCGCAACAACAGCCGCTGAAGGTCGATATTAGAGAGCATCGGCCCGCAACGACAGAGGCGTATCATCCGCAAGTCGAGGCCATTTCACCTACACTGCCGAATGATACTGTCGAAGAGAGACGGATAACGAAAGATGATCTCCTTACTCAAATCCACAAGGTTGATCTTGAGATTGGCAATGCTGAGAATACGATGGCGATGCTGAAGAAAAAGGAGGAACAGCTGAAAGAAGCATCGTCCCGACCTTCTAAAGTGGAAGAGGCAACAGAAGTGCAACCGAAGCATCGCAGTCTGGCCCAGAAAATCTACGCTGATAATCGGAAAAGGGCAGCTGATCAACATTCCGTTCTTGATAAACTTGGGCCGCCAGTCGACTTGCCGCTGTACAATCAACCTTCGGATGTTGAGATCTGCCAGGAGATCATCCAGCGTCATCAATCGTTTAAGTCGCGTCTGTTGCTGCATTTGCGTAAGATAAAACAGGAGCGAGCGGCACGGAATGCGGCCCTTGTCGACAAGTATGCTCAGTTGTCGCAGGAGTGGCTGAAACGCGTGGAAAAGGCTGAATCGAGCGCTAAGAGAAAGGCGAAAGAAGCGAAGAATCGCGAATTTTTCGAGAAAGTTTTCACAGAACTGAGAAAGCAGAGGGAGGATAAAGAGCGCTTCAATCGCGTAGGCTCCCGGATAAAGTCTGAAGCAGATCTGGAGGAGATAATGGATGGCTTGCAGGAGCAGGTAAGCTTGGTGCGTATTTTTTTTGCAATTTAAACCATTAATGCGGTTTCATTTAAATTTTAGGCCATGGAAGATAAGAAGATGCGTTCATATGCTGTGATACCGCCTCTGATGCTGGACACTAGACAGCGTCGTTACGTTTACCACAATGAAAACGGGGCATTACCTGATATGGTCTTGGACTTCAAGGAAAGGCAGAACATAAATGTTTGGACGGCTGGCGAAAAGGAAATTTTTAAAGAGAAATTTCTCCAGCATCCCAAGAATTTTGGCGCGATTGCGGCCAGTTTAGACCGTAAATCGGCGCAGGACTGTGTTCGCTACTACTACCTCAGTAAAAAGACGGAGAACTACAAGCAGCTGCTGCGAAAATCGCGGCAGAGAACGCGAAGTTCGCGAAATCCGCAAAAATCACAGCAGGCGCACGCGCAATGCATTGTTGATTCACTGACGACGGGCGTCACAACGCGGCTGCAACGGGAGCAGCAACAAAAGACTGGCGGCCGGGATCGTGCCGCACAATCAACGACGACAACGTCGACCACTTTGACAACCACAACGGCCTCAACGGCTACCGCAGTATCAACAGCGACGTCGATAGCCTCGACGACTGCAGCAACTACAGCGACGGCTGCTTCAGGAAGTTTATTATCCGTTGCGGCGAATTCGTGTAGTTCAAGTGCGACTTCAGTGTCCTCGACAACTGCAAGTTCGACAGCAGGAGCTTCTGCAACAACATGCAGTACCGTCACTACACAAACAACAACACTAACATCAACGACGGTTATGAACTCAACTGCAGGAAACGAACAAAGCTCGCCGCAAGTTGTGAATGGTGTCGGTAATGGGGTTGTACCCATGGACACAGCGTCGTGTACAAGCACCTCGACAAGTCAAGGCAGTGCGATGGGAAAGCAGTCTTCCGTCAGCGAAAGCAGTTCGAATGTGTCTGGGGTAAATTCTCTTTCTGCAGCTGTCCACAATTCCGAACCACTCCTTAGCGAGGACGCAACTGTGGTGAGTAGCAAAGAACGCTCAAGTCCTTCGACAACCACCTCTGTCATAAATAGCAGCAGCAGCAATAGTTGCATGAATTCGAGCAGTAATAGCAGCGCTTTAGTTCTGAATTCAACCGGTGGAGATGTAACTAGTTCGCCATTTACGGCGGGGACTACTACCACATCGACGCCGACTCCTCCAATAGCGTACACTACCACCCCTAATGGGATTAAAACTGAACTCGTGAT
The DNA here is from genome assembly GCA_964036015.1 of Leptarthrus brevirostris. NCBI lineage: Eukaryota > Metazoa > Arthropoda > Insecta > Diptera > Asilidae > Leptarthrus > Leptarthrus brevirostris. Next base: position 21,806,809 of record OZ038374.1, read on the forward strand.
AGCATCTGCAGTCGCTAGTGACAATAAATATCTTAACAATGGAGCTGATAAGGATGCCAAGGATCCACTCAGTACCACATCCGGAGATGACAAGAACAATCTTAATAGCATCGCCAGTTTCAAAGGGAAAACATCAACAATTTCAACGACAAACCAAGAGCTTGTTGATGGAAGCGATAGCTCAGATGTTAGGTGAGTTTTGGATTGAGTTTGACGAACAGAAACATTTTTTGAGGAGCTTGTCTATTTCTATTATTTCTATTTTATGTCTTGCATATTTAGGAACTTTTTTTTAAATTTACAAATTTTTTATAGTAACGTTGAAATGTCCCTGATTTTTGTAGCTATAGTCAGAGCCTTTTGCACACTGAGAAAAGAGTCCATCTAAGTTTGTAGCTACATTCAGAGTCTCTTGCACACTGAGCAAAGATTATCTAAGGTTTAGTACCTTACCAGCAGGAAAGCAAGTTGTTGCATCCAAAGTATTCCTTTGGATTGCTGAGTTGAACTATCTCCTATTGTTTCTATTCAGACTAGAGCACTGATACTTTTATCCTTCTTCCAAACATCCTGTGTTCAAATTATATAACTGCTGGAATCCGTAATTAATTGATTGATGTGTGAAGAGCGAGAGTTGCTTTCTAACTAAGGCTACTATTGGATTTATGGATGTCTATGAGAGTAAACAGCTCGATACGCATTTTTCATTGCCGGGGAAGACCGATATCTCTGCTTCGGTGACACCCCGACCTCTTCCAATCTTCTTGGTCTGAGATTTATATCAAAAAGGTTCTCCCAATGTTAAATTCCTCGGTAATCAAGTCGGTATTCATTTACATAATAGCTTTCGGGGTAAACCTTTAGTATACTCTCATAGCCCGAAGCTGTTGTCATTTAATTTGAGGCGTTCAAAAGATTCAATCGCTCTCCTTCTTATTCACCAACGTTTCGACGTGCATTACCCTTGTGGTTATTCAACTATCAACACTTATCTAGTGGTATCTTCCGCCCATATTAAGTCGTCCAGGGTGCCAGTGTGGAAGTGAAAAAGACACCCTCTTCATTAAAGCAATTGCTTCATCTACCACCAGATCTAAGCTTGTGTGGGAATGTCAAAGGATCCTAGATGAACTATCTAGAATTAATCAAGTCAACTTGGTTTGGATACCGGGACATCAGGGCTACACTGGAAACGAAAAGGCAGATGAACTTGCCAGGCAAGGATCCAATACATCTTTCATAGGGCCAGAGTATGTCTGTGGAATTCCTCTTTGCATGGCTGATATCAAACCGTGCAAGTGATAAGCATGGGTTGTATTGGAATAACATTGAGGAGCCTTATGCCCTCACCTACACTGGGCAGATCCAGGGAGCTCCTCAAGCTGTGCAGGTTGGATGTCAGAACTCTGGCTGGCTTGCCTACCGGCCACTGTCACCTTAGGAAGCACCTGGTAAAAATAGGCAGAGCCATTGACCCCACCTGTAGACTTTGTTTGGAGGACGATGAAACCCCACTTCACGTTTTATATAAATGTCCTGCAGTTGCCAGCGCAGTTAGCCTATTCGAGAAACCAACCCTGGTACTGAATGAGCTGAGTGACTTCCAACTTTTTTGTTTTTTGTTTTTTTTTTTGTTTTTTTTATACGATGTGGACAAATCCTAGCGGACAACCCTTTGATGCGTTAGCATGGTTTTGGCCGGAAGGGAATTAGGGTAAGAGAAGTGAGGAAACGTTAAAGTCTTGTTTTTGCATTGCTGCGAGCTAGACAACAGCCCAGTGGATTATTTCAATTTCTTAATAAAAGCTCACGGGGAGACCTGTGCTCGAACCCGGGACCCATGGAATAGTGGTCGTGCGGCTCAACGAATTGATCCAACTCCGTCTGTTGAACCACTTCGGAGGAACTCGCTTGTTGTAAGGAGGTCAGAGGGTTAGCGCAAAAGGCCCTAGTGGCCGCAGCGCTTGAGGATCTCCACCGCCAATTCAAACCAAACCAAACCCTCATTCTTGCAGTTACAAGGGATGCCAAGCCTTGTAGTGTGGATTGCCCAATGACCCTCACATACCATCGTCAACCTGGTGACGTTCCTTCGGATCGTAGTTAGAAGCTGTTTTGATCCTTTTATGTTAAAGTTTAGCCATATCTTGCAGAAAGTTAACCCTCTCCATCTGGAATCTTCACAGTCCCAAGCGTTATGTGTACTAACTTCGCAAAGGAACCAAGAAGACCAGAGCTACACCCAGCTAGCTCGTCAGATCTGTCATTCCCCTTGATGTCGCTGTATCTTGTGAACCAGATGAAGGTAATGGTGAGCCTGTCGCTTAGGCAGGTTAATTCCTCGTTCCATCTCTCTACCAATTTAGAGGTGACAGTTGCTGAATCAAGATAACAGCCTGACTGTCTGAACTCGCACGCCTTCAGAATAGTTAGCACCTCTGTATGAAAAACGCTGGCGTAGTCTGGAAGTCTGTATGACCTGGAGACCTTCACCGATTCGGAGAATATTCCTGCGCCTACTTCGTAGCCCATTTTGAAGCCGTCCGTAAATATTTCTTTATCCGAGTTTCCTCGTCTCCTTGCTCCACTCTGGCTGGAAGCTTGACGGTGAAGTTTTTGCTGAGTCTCAGCTTTGGAATGATATAGACTGTTGTTCAAGTGATTAATTGCTCTAGTAATATATTTAAGATGATACTGTGGGCGTACGATTTCCCGGTCCAGCACTTAGATTCTCTGAGCCTAACTGCACTGCAAGATGCGATATTTTTAATATGTACATCTACAGGCCGCAGGTGAAGAACCACGTTTAAGACGTCCGTGGGAAAATACCGATTGGCGCCCGTAGTTTCTACCCCCTGCCGTTCGCTGCATTCTTCTGAGTTTTTTTTTTAATTTTATATCCTTTACTTACTACAAGCCACTAAAGTAGTGATGCGTACGTGATGAGTATAGGTCATACCAGGGAAGTGTATATCCACGGGACCACCTTCGGTTCAAGTCAACACCTTTGGAAAGACTTATTTTACAGGCATAGAAGGCTATGCACGATTTCTTGGCACGTTTAGTTTCCAGTTTAGCTTTGTATCCAGTGCAATGACCTTTGCGAGGAGGATGGTGGCAAGAGTTAATGCTGTTTTAATTACTCCAATTGGGGGCGCTGGATTTTTCGAGGAAGAAATAACATAAAGGAAACAAAATAAAAGTCAAATGAACCAAAAATCATCAGGGATGAAGTACTAGATGATTCAATGGATGTCAACTGCCGGACTCCAGACAGCAAGTTCATTCTTGTCTATCTCTCGTTATTCCAAGATGTTGATGTTCGGCTGATAGAGATGTCTAAGCTTCTAGTCATCCAATCAACCATAGCTCAAAGGTCTAGTTAATCCGAAAATGAAATAATACCAGTTGTTTCCTAGTCACGTCCTTTAATTTTCAGGGAGCCTTTATGCCTCAGATCGGGCTGCATTAATTTATGCACATCAATGATAAAGTACTACTAACAGAAAAAAATTTCCGATTTTAGAAACTGCCGAGATCCTAATCGGGGGATTTGAATAATTTATGTCTTTTGATTCTCCGTTTTTAGAGACGGAGTTGGATCAGCACGCCATGATTCACGGGTTCGAGACTCGGTCTCCCCATCAGTTTTTAAAATTGAATAAAAAACATCCACTCCGTCTCTGGGCTGTTCACTAGCTCGCAGCAATGCATAAACAAGACATTCAATTTCCCTTACCCTAATTCCCTTCTGGTCGAAGCCATGCTAACGCATCAAAGGGTTGTCCCCTAGGCTTTGGCCACATCTTAAAAAAACCATCGTATTTATAAGATTTAAACTCTTCAATTCATACTCAAATCGTCTAACAATTGGGCTATCAGCATTATTTCGAATTCCTTGATCTAAAGTTCTTTTCTAGAGCTTCTATCCTACATCGTATACATATTCTAGAATAAAGGCGGGCTCTAGGGTAGTTTTCGTCAGCATTTCGTTTAGCATCAGTTGGGCCTATATGCTCCAGAAGTTAATGGGAATCTAATTTGTTTTTGCATCCTTCGTTCGTAGGATCCATTCTGGTTCTGGTTCGGTAAAGCGCTGTATTACGCAGTTTATCCATCACAAAGTAGCCATTAAATAGTGTAAACATTCTGGTCAGCATATCAGAGTTGTCAGAAAGCAAATAATGCACTGATTTCATTTCTTCTGGAACTTTGCATAAAGCTATTTGCTATTTTAGTTTTCTATGGTCCGGCGACGACTTTTGGTTCCTGAAATTCTTTGTAAAGGTACGGCTAATAAAGATTAAAGATATTCCTAGTTCTGTTACAGCTGATGATACCACGTACCGGAATACATTGACACGATTTTGAGCTCACAAAAATTAAATGGGCTCGATTTGACACCGTTAAAGCATATCTAAGACTATCTAGGACGGCCCATGTTTGATTAGACATTTCCAGAAATTTGAATGTCTACAAATCTGAATATTTCTCGAAGTGGTCTTCTTATCTTCTATCATTCTTCGGTTATTACGCTTAATTCTCGACTTTCCTTCAACAACCACATTGATATTATTATTGCCATTGCTAATGATACTTTGGACTTCTTAAAGAGCAGGTTTAAGGAGTTTAATGATTCTTATATCCCTCGAATCTTTTATTGTACATTTGTTAGGCATATTCTTGAGTATGCTAGCCCAGTATGGTCTCCTTTTTATGGAGTCCATGTTAAGCGTATTGAGTCCGTCCAATGAAGGCTTTTAAGGTTTGCTCTTCGTAACATTCCATGGAATAATGACTGTCTTCTGCCTCCGCACGCTGATAGACTTAAATTGATATCTTTGGACTCCCTGGAAACCAGACGAAATAATGCCAGAGCTTTGTCTGCAGGTGGCTATTAACTCTCCCGAATCGCTAACATGTTTTAACAGATAGCTCCTTGAGGAGTCATGACTTCCTCCATATTTCGCACCACTGTACTAACTATGGACGTATTTTTATTTTTTGTTATGCGATATGGCCAAAGCCAAAGGGGACAACTCTTTGATGCGTTAGCATGATTTTGGCCGAAAGGGAATTAGGGTAAGGGAATTGAGGAAACTTGAGTCTTGTTTTTGCATTGCTACGAGCTAGACAGCAGCCCAGAGACGGAATGGATTATTTTAATTTCTTGAAAAAAAAGCTAACGGGGAGACCTGGTCTCGAACCCGGGACCCATAGCATGGTGGTCGTAGCGCTCAACGAATTGATCCAACCCCGTCTCCGTAATGAGCTAGTTACAGCTATGTGCCGCATTTTCAATTCAGTATATGATTATATGGACTTTCACTTGTCGAAGGCCATAATAGAAAGGGTCCACCTTAGTTAAGACCTGTTCTCTTTTGTATATAGATTTAAGTTTGCACGAAAATTTGCTTTATGTAATCAGTATTTGATGAATCCTAAATAAATAAATAAAGAATCATAAGTCACTTTTGAAAGGGGGGGGGGGGGGTCCAAGGACCTGATGTCCAGAAATTTGTATGGGTGAGCTATATTTTTTGAAGTGGTCTTTTTTATCTACCTGATATGATTGGCCTAAGGTCTTAAAGAGACAAGTCCAGAACTTCGATGGTTGAGGCGATACCTCTGGAAGTGTTCTTCCTATCCAGACAACCTGAGGATCAGACAAATTCAGGGACATTATTATGGAACACGTGAACGAAACAAATTTCTAGTCGAGAATTGTTTTTGGATTGCACTTTCTCAATTAAAAACGTGTCTAGACTAAACATTCGAATGATGAGGTGGTCTTCGTACCCAAATTACACAGCTCCACAAAAACAAATTGAAAAAATTAATAATGGGGTCTGACTATGTTTACTATATGTTTTCGAGGTCGCTGAATCCGAATCCGAGGTCCGTTTAACCCGATCACATCAGGATTTTCCATAACCTCAAAATTTAGACCAAAAACCCTTATTACTCCTTGAATTTAAAACCCCATAGCCCCATCATACCAAAAACCCTAAAAACCCTAAGCCCTTAACCCCCAACCCCTAAACCGCATAACCTTATAACCCCATAACCTCAAAATAAAAGCGGAAAAGGCCACAATACGCTCCTCATTTCCGAAGTTAGGGCTAGATAGGCAGTTCGATAGTACATAATCCTGATGTGATGGGGTTAAACGGACCTCGGATTCGGATGCAGCGACCTCGAAAACATATGGTAAACATAGTCAGACCTCATTACTAATTTTTTCAATTTTTTTTGTGGAGTTGTGTTATTTTTTAGACTGTTCTATGTTACCAGAAACATGTATACAGATTAAACCATCGATGATATCTTGTAGGCATTGCTATTGACTTCCCTTAGTGTGCCAATTTTCACATAGTCTAGTCAGACGCCAAGTATTATTCTTACAAATCGGTCCACAGCATAGGGTCATCGTGCATTTTCTGGAAATCTTAGATAGCACTATCATAGCTTTTAGCGACCTAATATGTGTGATTGTCAACATCGAACTCCACACCGCTTGTAGATCCTTACTATTCCTATTAAAAAACACTTCATTTGTCTCTTTCTTTTAGGATTTTACAGTCCAGGATTTTTAATAAATATTCCTGCCCATCTATGCACTTATCACTAGCTAAAAAGCACAAATATGTTTGCAAACAAATATCCGAGGTGCTAACTAAGAGCATTTTGAAAAATTTTCCGATGGGTACGGTGCAGCACTTATGTATGCAAAGCGTGGTGCGGAAAAGAGGAGCAAGGAACGATTGCATCCATGTAAAGTGGATCTCACAGTTTGCACTAATTTGATTAGATAACAAGTTCAAGTGGATTTGGATGAAGGCGCTGAAGGTACTTCACGAAGTCAAAATGATGCGGGGAATCCGATCTGAACAATCATTTTCGGTTGATCTGAAAATAATCGAATTCAGGCCACGCCATGAATGAATTTGAAAATCTCTCTAAGGACCTTCGCTATAATTTCACCGGGGGGATAGGCGCCTCACCATTCAATCGAGAATTGTTCAGTTTATACGTACTTGGAAAATTTTCCTGAAAATCTGTTTTCATGTTCCTCCCTCATCTCACACAATGCCTGGATTCATTCTTGTTTTCCTTTCTACGTATGTTAGGGCTTGGTAATCTACCACCTCTCCACTTTTAGCTTTTTGGTGTTTTAATTTTATTTTAATTGAAATTATTTTCCAATTCCATTTCGTAAATTGAATTAGTGCAATTGAATCAAAGAGTGGAATAGGGGGAATTGATTTCAAAATGAGAATACAAACGTACTCAGATTACGTGCATACATAAAGTTTGCGCATTTGTGCCGAGTATTGTTTAATTTTGATTATGATTGGCCCAGTGATTGCAATTTAATTAGAATTTTATTACCCACGATGTGGTTAGATTTAGGACAATTATTTAGTGGTGGGGGGTTGTATTTAAATATTATTTATTGCCTAAGTTTGTTTGCAACTAATTAGTTTTGTAATCTAATTTGTTTTTTCTTTTCTTTCTTTTTTGCAGTGATATTAAAAAGAAACGTCTTGATTCGGATGCAGCTTCAAATCCTGCCATTTTGGCCAATGATGTGGCCGATAGTAGTGTTGTGGAAAGTAAAGGTAAGTCAAGTTTCTTTTTGTTATATTCATATTTGATTCGAAAAAAAATGTTTTGTTGTGCCTCATGACCGGGATATTAGAGTCCTTTAATCGACTAAGTTCGTAAGGAAGTTAGATATTATCGTTTCAAATGTATTGCGTTATTGTTTTGTGTTCTAAATATTGAGAGGTTTTTCCAAAATTTCTAGCTTGATTGTTTTCAACTGTTCCTGTAGTTTTTTCGCAGATCTGGTTGTGGTATGTCTTACGAACATTTTTAACCAGCTTTTCTTACAACAGTACTGACTTCGGAGGCTAAAATATTATTTTAATCTTTCACTTCAATTGTATTCAGTTTAAGAAATTCATGATAAATCTCGGCGTGTGTTTTAAATGGTTATCCTGATAAAAATTTATTTATACTTTAGAAAGAATTGGTCTTGATCTTCTTCTAATCTGCTACCGCGTGCAGTAATCTTGCTTTAAATTCATGCTTGTTCATGTTTAAATACAAGTACCTTATATGTATTATCGTGTGACTAAGTTTTTGGTGTCAAAACAAGATAGGAAGACAAGAGGAAGGCACACATGACCCAATATAATACCACGTTGGGGCTAGATTTCTGTCTCTATAAAAGATACTTAAAACCATTTGAAGCTCCTGATGAACCAACATAGATCCCGGAAATAAACAGATTTTAGTTCGGTTAAATCCTTTAAAAAGGTTCCTCTAAATTCCGGTTCCTGCGGTTGGCTAGAGCCGCACAGTTGCTGAGGAAATGAGGGATGATTTACTCTTCTTCCTCATCTTGGCAACTCCTACAAAAGTCATTTGAGGAGGTCGCGCCGACCCGACCCGAGATGACAGCCACGACACGCTTGAGCGAGATGAAGTCGGTTTAGGTCAAAGTTCGGCGAGATCGCCAACTAAGAGTTGTCAATGTAACAATGTAAAGATGCACTGATTCTCCCCCTGGGGGGGGGGGGGGGGGGGGGGGGGGGGTTGGAGGGTGCCTTTCTCCCATTCCTACCTAATAGGAAAGGAATCAAATTCGGTGTTGAAAGGCTTGGGTGTGGTGTAGTCTATATGTTTTTTTTTATTATACTTTTATCCAGAATTTTGGAATACTTATTGTCCGTACGCATCCAAGTCTGGACTGAATTGAGCCTAATGGCAGTTAAGGATGCGGTTTGCTTATCGAAAAGTTCTACCGGCACTAGATGGAGGAAGGCGTTAAAAGCTTTGGAGGGTGCAGTCCCGAGGGCACCTGTGATAAATGTGCTTTCATCATCTGAACTTTCTCTAGTGCTTTCTGATGGATCATCTTTTCCAGTGCAGGCAACCAGACCACACGAGTGGGCATGAGCAGAAGGCAACCGTCGCTTTACGTACTCTTCTTGTTAGGTGTCCCGCTATGTTGAACAAGGTCTTCCGTGAGAAGAGTATCAGGTCTTTTTTTCGGGCTCATACCCAGACCACACTTGGTACTCCAGTAGGATCGTGTCGAGAGGGCATATTGCATTACTTCTCTAGGATATTTAAGTGTTTGTCTGAGGTTAATAGGGCAACGTGGTCAGCATAGGCGATAGGCAGGAGTATTATATTTCCAGAAGTAGCTCGTTGAGGACCAGATTCACGTTGGACGTTGGGACGTTGGGACGATCCGTCTTGTTGCCAATCATTGTGTGGTAGACCCCCCCCCCCCCCCCCCCCCCCAAGGGGTTTCCCAATGCTGCTTCTATAGATCTCCTTAATTTTCCAGATGCAGACTCCTTAAGGATGTCGATATCGCCTCTTGACATTCTTAAAAGCACCCTCAATATCGAGAAAAGCTGCGAAATTGTTTTCCTTGTACATGATTGACCTGTCTATCTTGTCTTGTCATTCAGTTCATGGAAGGCTATCTCTATGGACCTACTCTTACTATAAGCGTGTTGAGGAGACAGCTTAGATGGATCAATTGTTTCTTTGATGTGGACATAATAAGAAGGAAGGTGGATAGGCTTCTTGACCTAAAGTTCAGTAGGGATTATATCGTCCAAGCCTGGTGATTTGAAAGGGCTTTGAAACTGTACTATATATACCTCATTTCAGTTTCGTTCTACTAAGGCTCTTTACAGACTATGCCATGATCGGCAAAAAAAATAGATGAGGTCCATCTTCCATCTTGCCTCACTACGAGGCTGGGAGTACTTGGTGTAGTTGAAAGAATTTTAAGCAAGCGACTCGCTTCGAAGGTGCTTTCGATCTTATTACAAGATCCACTAAGATTTTTAGATTTCAAAGTTTCTGAGGCATTCTTTATGGGAACTCCATTTGTTGGTTCTTTTTATTTGATTAAAGAATTTGCAGCATTCCTTTCTGATGGTGATGATATCCGCTGGTCTTGGCTTGGGATACCGGTCGGGACAAGAAATCTGTGTCACATTACCAGCAAAAGTTAAGGTATCACCACCTTGTTGGGTGGTTTTGTTAGAGTCACTACTATCATGTCCTTCGTTAGGTAGACTATTCTTTAGGGCAGTTTTGTACTTCTTCTAGTACAACCCTTTTCTATTCTTGAAGGGAAAATGAACCCGTTTCTGGTGAGAGAGGGTTCCTTGGTTACCCTTCATTCTCATATGATGTGGGCAGATTGTTCCGTTACTCTAGAACTACGTCTAGAACTTTACGCTTGGTAGAGTTGATGAATATGAATACCCACGTGACAGATTAGGAAGTTAGTACTTTAATGAAGTCGAAAAGTGACTCACATTTTTTATTTATATTCGAGATACCCCGGATTGTGTGTTGCGTGTTAGTTTCCTGCATAGATGACTAAAGTCCTCCTTCGATTTGTGGCCTTCGCAACCGCCAACTCAGAGAACTGTCTATCGCTTAATTGAGAGACGAGGGGATAAAGGCGTTAATGTCATTTTTAATAAGAATATAAGAGGTTTACCTGCTCCTTGTACATAAAATTGCTCATAGCCCAGTAGATTGTATCTGCAAACCTTATTCCCGACGACTCAAGCTGCTTGGATAAGAACGAATTCCTCTCCTTCTAGTAGCAGGCGAAGGAGTAGAGCTTTATTGCTTTAAAGCTTTTTACACAAAAGCTTTAAATTTGGTACATGCGTTTGCGAAGCATCTGTATGCATTGCATAGTAAAGCGGCACCTCGAAACGTTTTGGCGAACTAATATGAATCAAAATTAATTTGATCATTTAATTTTTATTCGGGTAAGAGGTCATAAAATAAACTACTTTTATTCCGATTGTAGTTGACTGATAAATTATTTTTATTTGTTTCTATTAGAAATTTTGAAGTAAATTTGTCTACCTTGTCTCTTCTCTTGTCTCTTTTGGTTTTGTTTCCAAATTAATCATACAAAACTCTCTCTTAAAGTACAAATGCACTCTTCACGTTGTCATTACTGCCTGGTACTGAGGTCTATGTTAATCTAAATTTTCATATAACGATCGGGGGCCAAATAATGGAGATTTGTTTAAATTGATTTAGTGCGCTAACACAACAACATTAGTTATATTTGATTGTTTATCTCACACCATATCGCAACATCCGGGTCTCCTTCTTGCAGATAATAAAGTAGCTTCTAATTGATGGCGTCTTAAGAAGGACCGTAGCATTGCACTATTTTGGTGTTCCTTAATCCATCTGAGACTAGTTAGTGAAACTGAGCTAGAGTTGTTAGTTGACAATCATGCCTACTTCATGAATATCCGCTTAAATCTAACCAGAATATTGCGCTTATATGTATCCACATTATGAATGTCGTCGGTGAAGTAAGTTGGCCTTCCATCAAAAGGGTCCCAGATTCGTACCCCATCGGCGAAAACTTATGGTTGTTTTCTGCTGACATTGGGGGTTACAGAGTACAGCCTATTTTGAAAGGTTGGAGAGAGCATATTTTTTAGTTGGAATATAAAAGATATTAGGTGTGCAACTAAGTTCTCGCTGTTTGTCAATAGATGGCTCCAGCAGTAAGTGCTGGTCGATTTTGACATATCCAAAACCTCATGAAACAAGCTTAGACATATGGTAAACAAACCGTTTTGACACATTAGTGATTTTTTTTTGGCGTGATATACTTTTAGTTGGGTGAAAATGTCTGATTTTGTGCCAAATAATCGTCATTTGCGGGAAGTGTTGATTTTCTTCTTTCATTCGAAAAAAACGGCGGCTGAAGCACATCGAGAGCTCCAAAAAGTTTACGGTGATGCTGCTCTAAGTAAAACAACGTGACGTGATTGGTTCCGTCGCTTCAAAGACGGTGATTTCGATGTAGAAGATCGTCCGCGTGAAAGAAAGGCCGAAAACCTTCAAATACGCTGAATTGGAGGCATTGCTCGATGAGGATCTGTGCCAAACGCAAGAAGAGCTTGCTTTAGGATTAGAAGTTACCCGCCAAGCCATCTCCAAGCGATTGCATGCGTTGGGAATGATTCACAAGCAAGGAACTTGGGTTCCTTGTGATTTGAAGCCAAGGGACGTTGAGCGTCATTTATTCACCTGTGAACAACTGCTCCAGCGGCAAAAAAGGAAGGGTTTTCTTCATCGCTTCGTGACGGGTGATGACAAATAGATTCATTACAGCAACCCAAAGAAAAGAACGTCATGGGGACTGCCCGGTCATGCTTCTGCGTCGTCGGCTCGTCCGAATATTCACGCTGCGAAGGTTATGCTGTGTATTTGGTGGGACCAGGTCGGTGTTATTTATTATAAGCTGTTTAAACCGAACGAAACTATCACTGGAGAACGGTATCGACTTCAATTGATGCGATTGGGCCGAGCATTGCGCGAAAAACGGCTACAATATGATCAGAGGCATGAAAAAGTAATTCTGCAGCATGACAACGCTGGGCCTCACGTTGCCAAATCCGTTAAAACCTATCTGGACACGCTGAAATGGGAAGTCCTACCCCACCCGCCATATTCCCCAGATATTGCGCCATCCGATTATTACTTGTTCCGTTCGATGGCACATGGTCTGGCTGATTAGCAGTTCCACTCATATGAAGACATAAAAAAATGGGTTGTTTCGTGGATAACCTCAAAAGATGAACACTGAAAAGAGGGGAAAAAGTAGAAGAAGACAAATGGCGGCCTGCAAAACACCGATAAACAAAATAAATAAATGAATCAAGCAAGTGCTGTTCAAACCTGCGTTTATGAACAGTCTAATATTGCAGACAATCAACCTGCCTAAATAGCAACAAAGCTCTCTTTCCTTATTAAAATGTAAAAGTGAATCCAACCCAAACTCAAATCAAGTCAGGCGAGTCACAAAGCAATGAAAGGCTAGAAGGGAAAAAATTCACTTGCGTCAATAAATCCATGAAAAAATTCTCCGACAACACAACATTTTTTTGTTTGTTAATTCCCTAAAGGGAGCAATGGATATCATATAAATTCCACCGCTACAGGGTGACTGTACAATTGGCGACGATCTGGTTGATATTTGGGGGGCAGTTAATAAAAATTGTAATTGGCATCAAATAAAAACCAGAGAGGGGTTGGATTTCCACAATTGCCATCCCAAGCGCGGAATATTAATCTCCTCATTCTTGTGGCTCTGATCCCATGTCAAGTTGCCACTGGGGAGTCCGATGTCATCCTTTGACCCGGATAGGATAGGTATTTCAACCACCCATTGGAACTTCACGTATAACACACCCATCCACGTCAAACCATCGAGCTATAAGTGGGGCGAACGCGAATATTCACAAGCCGCCATGGTGGACTCCCTGTAAATATCATGGCTCGCAACTTTTTTAATTAATCGACAATTTGTCTGTATGAATATTTTAAAAATTGAATTTAATTAACTCGCGTTCGGATTTTTTTTTTCCGCTTTTTCAATTTTTTATTACCTACCGCGTCCAGGAGGAGTGGTGGTTGGTTCCACGCTTTTACTGTTATTTCGCGGATTCTTTTTCAAGTCCTTTTCCATTTGTACCAAAATCGTTAAATCAAATAAAAATGTAATCTTTCTGTGAAACGGCCTAAGCTAATTAAATTTTTTTAATCGCCGCAAATTTAACTACTTTACGGCAAATTTAAAAAAAAAAAAGGGTGGGGTGATGGAGCTTTTTAATTGGGCAAATGGCAGTTTGACCAAAAACAGGAGGAAGGCAGGGGATTTGCTAAGTACTTGAGTAGATTTTTTTTCAGAAATTCTTTTTTTTATGAGTGGAGTAAAAGGAATGTGAAATGGTGGGGAAATGCTATGCATGCTGAAATCCTATGTACAAACAGAAACAAAAGAATTTTCGTCTACTTCGGCTACTTCGGATAGATTCTTTTGCAAATCCTTTCGCATATATATGTTTTCCAGATAAAAAAGTCTAACATTTATTTGCTTAAAGTCATTGCGTTGCTCATCCGTAGATACAACCATATTAGAGCTTTTTGCTGTCAATAGTCTCCGGTGTGCTTGCGATCTGAAATTGTTTCACGGTTGCCATAATTATTTAAGTAGTAAGTCGCTTGAGAAATGTCTTTTTAAATTGATGCTTTAAAGAAAGCTTACAACTCAGGAAACGAGCAGATATTATGCCAAAGAATTCATCAGCATTTCCAACAACACCCTAAGAAACACACACGTTTTACCAAATATGTACAACCTAATGACGCGGGGTGCCTAACAGAAATAGTAATACGATCGCACTTGCCCCAGATTATCTCTCTGGTTTCTAGGTTAGGTAAGGTTAGACTAGTGCTGTTAAAAACATCTTCAGAATGCTTCACTTAGACCACTAGAAGGGTCAATTGTATCCCATGAATTCAAGGGAATCTGGCCTTACTTAAGCTCCTGTTCTATAACGATCTTGCTTCCCTAAGGAATCCTAGTAAGGTTTTCAGCACTATACCCTGCAGCTCCACAAGCCCTGAGAAGAAGTAACTAATCAGTAGCCTGCTTCCTCTTGACGCCAGTGCAGAGCACATGTCGAACTGATTCGATTTCCTTCGGATATCTATACCTCTGTGTCGGTTCTGATACTATTAAGGAGTACTTTAGTTCTCCTCTTACTGTACTCATGCCACAGTTGTTAGGCAATGCCACATGTGTCCCGGTTTGTCCACCGATGATTAGCCTTTTTGTAGGCATCACTGGTAATGTCTACCTTAAGAGTTCTAATGGGAATTTTCACATAGGTAATCGCGTTAGAGCTATAAATTTCAGCACTCTTTTTCGCCAATTCATCCGCTCTCTTATTGCTTAGGATATTTCTGTGACATTGGAAATCATGTTTACTCTGCTCTGGCACATTTTGACTAACCTCGAGTTTACCACCACTGCTTCCAGCACATTAATAGCCTCCTGACTGTGAGTATATGTAGATGTCCAAATTGGACTCCATACGTGTAGATACTACTGAAGTAAACCGCTGCTATTACCACCTAAGCGACATTGATTTATTTGGAGAACTATATGATTCGTACAAGCGCCATTTGCCGGAGTATACTCTTGCACCTGAACCACAAGATCCTCGGAGCTGAAATTAAAAAGCATTATGGCCCATATGTGTTTCTCAACGAGTATGCAAGTTCTTAGCTAACCCGTTGCTTGGCTATAAAATAGTCGAAATTGCTGCGACCCCCAACCCTTGAACCGTGGTCTTATTGACCCATTGTCCTTGGATGAGGGTCACGTCTATGCTCATCTTAATGGGGAACAGCAGGAGGTTTGCTCTAGCAACTTTACTATGGTGAACATCCTTCATTTCCGTTCACCTCCGCCTCCACCCTTCCTGATTCCTCAGCTGCAAGATGGTTTCTCTTGAACAGTGAAGCTTACCTTATCTCCTTTTTATTATGCGGATTGAGGGGTCATCCACAAAGATCACGAATCCTCTACTCCCGTTCTTCAGTTTCTCAGCTATCAAAACCTGGCACTCCTTCATAGGGACGTATGGGTTTTGTGCCTGTAGCACCTGCAGGAGGTTGCTCTTATCGACCTCCACCTCTGCAATGACTACCCTATCTCTTGGTTCCGTTGGGATTTCGTGTAATGCGACGAGCTTGAATTTAGATCCTTCCCAAAGTGCATTCATCCCCGAAAGTGCGTCGTTGACGAAGTCGTGTATAGTCTGATGTTTGCAGTCCAGGACTCTCACACCATGCTTCCACCTCTATCTATTGAACACTGGCGCAGTCAATGAAGGGTTTTTGAGGAAGGGATTAAGAACCGCGTACGACAATAATTCTATAATTCTCCAACATTTTCCACTGCTCCTCTTAATAGCGCCGTACAGAATGCTTTTGTAAATTATTGAATGGTCTCTCCCTGGCTCCTTAAATCCCTACTGTACAGGGCGTCTACCGGCAGCAACAGCTTACATGGCGAGAAAAGTTCTGAAATTTTTGTACGAAAATTCCGGTAAATATTACGATTCTGAACTGTAATCGTTTTACAACTGTTTGCTGCCTTAATTTTTATGGAACAGCACCGTACAATTTCTGACCAGAAGGAAATTTAGTGTAAAGGGAATGGGGGGGAATGCACATATATTGCAAAAGAAAGAAATACTCATAGGCACCACAAGGTTTGAATCTGCATCTGTGGCGTGGTTATCGTGTCACTGAACCGTCTTCAAAAGTACTTACGTAACGTGCATGGGACATTCATTCATTGATTTATTTATTTCTTGTTAATTATCGTAAGTTTCTCTATAAGGTGAAACTGAACTGTCCGTTTAATTCTCCTCTCTCACACTTGTAACTGTAGGTGTGTTCTTTCGTTTGCCGAGTAAAAATTTTCCGTAAAAAACTTACTCAATATTGGCCAAAAACCAGAAAATCGAACAAACATGTTAAAAAAATTCTCGTTTCTTCATTCCTAGAAAGTAATGGAACAGAAAATGGGTAAGTGTTTTTTAAATTCTTGCACGCATGGGATCCCAAACTTGGGTACAGAAACAAAGCTACTAAGTTTGCAAGTAGGTATGTTAAAGTTTTTGACTCATGATAATTAATAATAATTAGTAAAATGAATGCTTTAAAAAAACAATTAGTTTGGGTTATAGCTACATAAGGGTAAAGAAATTTCTAAAAAAAAACACCAAGCACTTCTTCAACAATATTTTTGCAAGAAAACGTGCCTGATCGGCACCAGCTAAATAGTTTGGGTAAGTTTGTACTCGAGAAAACATGTGACGTCTACTTTTGTTTCGTCATTTTACCTACCAAGAAAAGCGAAGGAATGAAAAATGGGCAAGTTCGTGCACTTGCCGGATCTCAATTTCTGATGAAGGAACATACCTTTTGTCAAATTTTTAAAAGACGTTTCGCAGGAGTAAGGACTTGGTCGTTTACTTTAATTTTTGTATACTAATAACTTCCTACTACTGTGATAGATTTTCACAAATTTATTTTAGGAATAGGGTAACTGTATCGATTGTGACAACCTTGATTTAAAGCACTTCGCAATTTTGCTCAAACCGAGCCGAGCTATTTCTCTTGGTAGTTCAAGTTTCGACACTTCTCTTCTAACTTCAGTTGCTATCGGGCTAATTAGAAATTGTTAATCTTATCGCGGTGAAGTGTTGGTACTACCGGATTTTATCTCGCCTTTGGTGTACCGCAGAAATCACTTCTCGGACCACTTTTGTGTTTCCATTTTTTATGTATTGTGCAATTTATTTTATATCGTGCGGGAAACTGCGTTAAGTTAGAAGCTACTTGAGATTGAACCCCAAGTAATCGGCTCCCATTGGAGCGAGTAATGTAGTGGTAAAATTTGAGCAAATAGAGATTTAAACGGACATACACATTTTCTAGCCTACAGACTACATTGTACAGACTGATGTATGTCCGTTCGTCCGTCCGCGTGTCTGTAAATACCATAATTCTCGAACGGTTCAACCAATTGAGCTACAATTTTGTACACTCACTTAAGACATGAATAGGAAAGTTACAGGGGCTTTAAACACTTGATATTTAGAAATTGTCGAGAGCCTCTAATTTTTTAGTAATATAATTTTAGAAGAAAACAATTTTTTATTACACTTTTCCCATATCAGATTACTTTTGCATATTATATCCTTTTTCAAAAATTCTCGCCAAAATAGTGCTTCTGAGCAAATAACAAATTCGCAAGTGAGTTTTTTAGCACTAATTTCCAACTTTTAAACATTTTTAGAAGCAATAGAAGATTCTATTTTCGATTAAAAAACAGAATTTAGCCGTTATTGATGGTTTCTGCTATAGTACATTTAAAACGACACTTTTACCTCATTTATTTTCTGTACGACCTGCAAGCACTCTTAAAAATCGCATAGACCACAAAATCATACGAATAACGAAATTTATTCACTTAATTAGAACAAAGAGGACGTTAAACGATAATTTACAATTAAATAGAATTTATTTTGAGCAGATATGTTAAAAGTCTCACTATTTTAATACCCTCTGAATTTGGAATCACAACTTCAACCACTTAATCTCGTACATTTCATTTAAAGCCATAGATATATCCTATTCCACCAAAAAAACACTTCTATTGACCACTCTCCTCGTTAGCATGACACATTTTTCGATGCTTATGCACAAAATAGTAACTGGGAAATTTACTGCCACATGTTTTGCAAGGATAATACTGTACGTTCATGTCTAGAGGACGAACCTCTCGTTTTCCATCAAGAGAACGACTCGGAACACGTTCTTCTTTATCGTTGTCACTACCGCCACTCGACACTGTACTATTAACATCACTACTTTCCAAGGATAATGGATTTAGATGTCGTTTAGCATGCTTCTGATAGCAATACTGCGACTTGAAGGTATGCTTGCAATAGACGCAATTATAAACCTCTCCGGTTCCGTTTGGATTCTGCTGTGAAAGCGATTGCTGATGTTTTAGATCTTCGCTGTTTTCAACCTCCTCCGATTGTTGTCGTTGACTGATATTTTTTGCCATCTGTTGATGAAAAGAATTCGAAACGCTTTGATGGCTTCGTTCCTGCTGCGGTAAATGTACGCTACTGTCCGGAATTTGAGGTTGCCGACCATAAGCGTCGTTAAGGACTCGCCGAAATCGAACCGGCCCGTCACAGCTAGCAACATCGACAATTATTTTATTCTCGTTTTCGGGTTCCTTTCGTTGGGTACTTCCGGCTTCTGGAATTGTTCGCTTTGTTTTTTCACTTGCTGATGATTTTTTCAACTTTGGTGACTTTTTCGTAGATTGATCCTTTCCGCTTTGGGAGCTTTTCACTAAATCCGTAGAAGCACTTGGAGGTGGAATATCGTCATTAACTTCTGGAGTTTTACTGTGATATCGTGGAATGTCGTTGTGATTGTTAAGACTCCGAAATGGCGTTCCTGTACTTGGTAATGATATGTGAGGCATAGGAGGTACTATAAATCCCAGATTTGGTATAGCAGGTTTACTGGCAATTGGACGGATCACTTTCACTCCATTGTTCTTACCGATTCCACTCGACGAAGTGTTGTTATTTTCACTAACTTGAGATAGAAATGTGTTGTTCATGTATCCTTCTGATTGTGTTCTTGATAGGAAAGCCCTACAAGTAAACTGCATTTAGAAACAAGCACTATTTCGCAAAAATATCATTTCAATTACCTGCAAAACTCCAACGCTCTAGGCATGTGAAGTACATGTGTTGCAAGAAGTACTCCAAAAATGTTTTCGATGTTTAAATCCAAATATCCCGTGTACATGTATGTTAGCAAAGGTGCAAATTGCTCAGGTGTAACATTCGTTAAATAAATTGGCAATTCTGAATTTTGTACTCCGTTCTCGTCTAGTCGAATTGCTGATCTCAAATATCCACTATGCATCGCCAAAAGCATGCTATGAGCCATAAATCGGGTGCTTGGCGCTGGACCAACTTCCAAAACAACATCTGGTGGAGTCGTTACAATATTCGGTGGTAGCGCTCCCATACCAGAATTTGGCGGACCAGTTAACCAATTTGTAAACATTTTCTCTTCTTTTTAATTAATTATGTTCGATTCTTTTAATCAATCCCGGATGCTAATGAACCCGGTTATGTCTCGATTACGACTAAAATTGCATCCAATTGACTGTCAGATTTTATAGAATAATTGCTCGCGAGATGGTACGTGAAATTCCATTCCGATTCCACGGTATGCTCTTTTAATATCACGATGAGTTCACGGAATGTGAAAATGTTCCCCTGATTTAAGTCATAACTCATAACTCAGTGGCCGGTTTTACTCTCTTCTTTTATACTGCCATCCTTCATGAATGGAACGGATATGATTTTTCGTATCTATGAGAAACACTCTCCGGAAAAAAGGCCCTGCGCCCGGCAATTTTCTCGCTCTCTGTTGTGATACCCCATCAAATCATTTTCCAGTTTTTCCACTTTCGCTGAACGATGGGGTCGAAGGATATTGTTAAGGACATCATATGCCATGAAATCCTGTTATGAGTTTGTGGATTTGTTTACGTTTGCTGTAGTCCGAAAGGAAAACTTAAGTAAACGATTGTCGTAGAGGATGTAGTTTAGAGTTTAAGCTTTGGGAGGTATGAAGTTCGGAAGGATTACAAGAAGTGGTGGGCTGATTTCAATGATTAAATTAATGCGAATTCCAAGCTGTTAATGAGAAACACTTATTTCTTATATTAGATTTAGAACAATCAAACTAGTTTGCCGCATATTTTTGACCATGACACAGTTCTTATAAATTCTTCCCTTGCGACCCTTACCGTTAATAATGCTTTGAGGGAATCTTAGTAAGGCTGGCATTTGTGGCAGACGTAATACAAATTCTGGTGCTTTCTCCTAATTATCAACACGTTTTTCCTACTATTTCATTACAGTTTGATAATTGTGGTATGGCGCGTTATATTCATGAAACATTACTTAAATTGATATCGGCGAACATGTTGTAAACAAAGGCCAACTAAAATGGAGTTCTGAGAACAACTTAAGTCTATGTGGCCCCAGCTATTGGAGTCTTTCAATTAACACTCACATTTAAAATAGATTTTTTTTATGATGTAGTCAAGGCACAGGAGACAATCCTATGATAGCATGGCTTTTGCTGGAAGGGAATTTAGGGTAAGGTAATTTGAATGTCTTGTTTTTGCATTGCTGCGAGCTTGACATCAGCCCAGAGACGGAGTAGATTTTTAATTTTTTATTGTAATTGCAAGTTAAAAACGCGCACAGTGGCCAAGGCTCGCACCTGCATCCATGACGTGATGATCGTGCCACTCAACCAATTGATCCAACCGTCTCCAAATTGTTGAAGAATCGCCAATGGGTCTCTCTCAGTTTACAAAAGTATACAAATCAACCCCACGAAACTGATTCCTCCAGAAGCTCTTAGACAGTTAAAAATCAATGGAGTTAAAGGAGAAATTAAAGAACCGTGAAATCGACGAGATAGGTTTAAATTAGTGCGGTGAGGAGACACATGCAAAGAGTCATAATTCCTCAAAGAGCGAACAGGAATTGATGTATTAAAAGCTAACAATTTAGGATAGGCAATTGAATGCTGCCGTAATTGTGGGCAAACAGAGGAGTTGCAGAGTTTCGACTGAAGAAGCTATTTATAGCATCTAGTACCTCTCTGGAGCGATAGTTTCTTTAACGCATTTCAAAATGTAACTTCTTACCAGACTGAAGGTTGTCACTGTGCTTTGGCTATCCCCTCTCCAACTTGAAAAGTAATCATACATTAGAAGCTCCAAGGTTTTAGCCGATTATTGCTTCAACGCACCATCCGCTATTCTAAAAAAAAAGAAGTTTGTATGCCGTTTAGACAGCATCCTGCTGAGCCTAGCTGATTCTCTAGGGCTCTAAATTGAATGGCAGTACTCCATACAAGTCTGTTTCTTGGCTTCTCCGATGGCTTTTTTTTGTAAACCTTCAGGCACTCCTTATAAGGTTCGTAGCATTTATGCCTGTAGTAGATGTTCAAGATGTCTCGAGTAATCTTGTATGGTACAGATAAGAGAGCTTCATTCCACCAGGGCGGAAGGGAATTTTTACTATATTTTAACAGGCAGGACACGTTAAATGTAGTACTTACTTACGGCATTCTCGAATGTGTCTACCATTGATTCTAGCTTTTGAATAAATTCAATGCCTAATCAGTCGTCGGTGGAGTAAGTGGTAACATGTCGGCCTAAAAATCCGGAGGTTCGAATCACATCGGCGGCGATACATGGTTCTTTTCTGCTCACAACATGGGGGTTGCAGAGAAAATTCCAGTAGTTCGGAAAATCCCAGTAGTTGCAATCGCTGTCTTGAATCGGGGGAAGTTGTTATCCTGCCCCATGCTCCACAAACGGTTACGGGAACTAGATAGAGCTAAATCAGGTATATGAGAAAGTTTCGATTTGATTACTTTGCTGAATTTCTTCCAGTTAGTTCATGTGACATCAAGCAGCTTCCTCCAGCCGTCCAAGTCAAAGTCGAAAACGTTTTACAGATTAGTAGGTTAGTACTAATTATAAGATTAAGAAGATTCTCACCATTTTCGTTGTTCTCAGAGCTGCCCCATAATACATGCCTTGCATTGGCATCGCAGCCCACAAAGTTTTCTCCTGTTGCTTTGAGAGCGGTATTCAGCACCTCCACTTCTGGTAGCCGAATAGTTCCGTCATGAGCCATTTAGGCCATTTAGGCTATATAGATGTCCCCCTTGCAACTGTTCTCTAGCTTAAAAACTTTTAGGTTATTTTTTACCAGAATTCAGGTACTAGACTTACATCCAAGCTTTCCGTTCTGGAAATTAAAAAGGTTGCATCTAGCGTCACCTAAAACCCTTATTGTCAGATCTCTGATCAAAGGTTCCTGGATTAGGGCGAAATCGAGCTTCTCTTCACCAAGGAAGACCAGCAGATTTTCTGTAGCACACCTCGAGGAGTCACAGCTGTTTGGCTATTGGACTTTTGCCAGATTTGCTCTCTCTAGTGCCCAGTACTCCAGTACTAGTGCCCTAGTACTCCTCGTTTATCAGAAGCAGGAAGGACATATTGTTATTCTGCGGTTCCTTACCCTGGATGACGAAATGATATGTACCATATATAGCGTGGTATTTGATTCAATATTGGTTAATCTAAGGTTTGCGTAGTTTTTGGTAGGTTAGGTTAGAGGGGTGCTGCTGAACTAGAATCAGCCCGCTCTAGTAAGACCACAAGATGGCTCCATTGTGCCCCATTGATTAATGGAAATCCAACCTATTAACCCTGCCCTCATAGTCATCGTGCTTCCCTCAGGAATCTCAGCACGGCTTTGAGCTCTATATTCTGCAGCTCTCTTAGGTATCTTTTTATTTGTCGCCAGGGCAGAGCACTTACAGCTACGCCAAAAATCGTTTGCATCCCGGCTCAGTCTTCTGGCATGGTTGCATATGATCCAGTGACCCTTATAACCCCTACTAGATTTCTGGCATCGGTTCTGCTATCACTCAGCCCACAGTTGTCTGATAATACAACATGTGTCCCGGTGAGTCCACCGATGAATAGCCTGACGTTAGGCGTTACTGGCGATATCTGCTTTAAATCTACTGATCGGAATTTCCATATTATATGTGATCTCTCCATTTCAGCATCCTTTTTCGTTATTTAATCCGCTCTCTCATTGCCTGGGACATTCCTATGACCTGGCACCCAACATAGGGTCTCCCTGTAACACCTGGAAATCTCGCCTAGGATGTTCTTGCACTAACTTTGGTTGGACTACCACAGCTTCCAGCGCGTTAATGGTTGCCTGAACGTCAGTATATACGTGGTTCTTTCTAAAAGGTTTTCAGAATTAAATACGTAAATAATGCTATTTTGACTAACTTTTATTATGAAATTTTTTCGTTAAGATAATAATCCCAAGTACACTTCACTTTACCTTAGGTTACTTTACTTACATAAAAATGTAAGAAAAATCCGAAACACGTTCGATTTCTGCATGTAAGTTAATTGCTGAATTGCTTCTTTCTCCAAATATTAATAGCAATTCCATCCTGTAATAAATAAAAAGCATATACATCGCTAATTATCATTGAAATTATCACAATTAGCTTAATTTTATTGGGAAATGTTAATTCTCCAGAGACAATCACTTAAAATGCAGTAAACAAATTAGTAACCCTTTACAAAGGGCTCAAAACATACACGTGATCTCGCTTTTGTATAAAATATGCGAGCGCGGGAGCAAAGTTTTGGGGGTTGATTGTATTATGATCGGATACCGAGCTGAATTCTGAATTTATGATTAAACATGCACGGGGAGCAGATAATGGAGTAGATTTACTGTGCTCCCCCATATCCCTGTTCGGTTTTACTTGTTGGACATTCAGAAGATGTCCTTGTAATTATTGTTATTAATGTTGACCGTCAATTACATTTTAATTGTCATAAAAGCCGACGTGAAATATTATTCCCTGTGTCATGTATACAAACACAGGGCAAGGTAGATTAAAGCCCAGCGCATTTTTGGTATCCATGCCGTCCGCTGTGATGATTGTTCAGTGACTTAAAAAATTCAAAATGGACGCATATCGCATACGATATTCATCATATCATCGTCATCGAATCTCTGCGATATGTAAAATTGTAAATTGTCTTTTTAGTGTATACTGCTGTTGTGGATCGCTTCAGGATTTCAGGTCAATCAATTTCTGTCGTTCATGTTTTTATGACGAACTCTGACTGTAGATGGATTCATTTCGTTTCAAGTCATAGTTCATCACTCGCCCACCCTTAACTCAAGTTTCAGTTCGCAATGTAATTGGGCATTTATAATTTAAATCCTTAATGGAGTTTTGAGGTAAAATTCAATACATAAAAGAAGGAACTGAAAGGCAGTGGTATGCAGAAAATAGAGATTTGTTTGACGTCCACGTTAAATAATTTTTTTCAATCGAATTAATAGAAGACTTCTGAAATTCGGATAGAGACAAATCTTTAGCTTATTTTCAGAAGAGCAATTGCTAATGCACACGTCGGCCTATTAATCCGTAGAGGCTACAATTCGATCCCATTGCTGTCCATATTTATAAGAACCTGCAGCTACCAACTTCTCTGCGAGAATGCTGAGTAAAGGTAGAATTAACAGAGCAGCCTACTTACGACGATTTTCAGTATGGACGTCCGAAAGTCTTACGCACCATATATGTATGTACATCACATACACTTCGCACCCTCAAATCTCACAAAACCGAGACGAAATTTATCGCCTAAAATCGCTCATAGGTTAGGTTACGATGGTGGGGAAAAAGCGCGCATAGACCACACCTGGTTCATAGCACTCCCACAGTCAGATGCCGTACGTCCTAGAGGTTTATAATTGTTGGACAGCTATGTATATCAAAGGTACCGGCCGGTCTCCATTGCGAACTTCAGAATACTTCTCATGCTAATGTTCGAAGCTTGTTGTAATCCTTCAATAAGGCAATTACCTTGTGTTTTATATCTTGTCTTTGCAAGCGGCATAAGAGCTGTTCTACAGTTTCCATGCATTGCAAAAATTATGGTTCTACTTACCAGAATCGTGTCGTAGGTAACAGATTAATCGGTAAATTTTACGGTTCTCCACCGTAATTTTCCAGTATTCTTCGCTGAGACTCGGGGTTCATCCTCCAGGAGATATTACGGTGCTGCTCCGTAAAAATTAAGGTAACTGACAGTTGCAACACAATTTCATTTGAGAACCGTAATTTTTACTGAAATTTTCGTATAAAAATTCCAGAACTTTTTTCTCCGTGTATGTATTGGAGAAAGTATTTGTTCCCCCTACCTCGCGCCTTGTGTGGCCGTAAAAGACGCTGCAGTCACTGAGAACTCTGTTGGATGAGTAAATGTTGATCTACTACTCCGGAGGTCGATTTAAAGCCATCTGTATAGATGATTGCAGTATTTGAGAGGTATTCGACGGTCCAAAGGTATTATTTAGGACGTAGACAAATTATTCTCTCCACCTCCGCAGTTGATGTTCTGCCGTGACTAGAAGGGATCCATTGGTATTTCTCACAGGATGCTCAGTTGCAAGAGTCTTTCCAGCCAGTTTCTTGCTAATTTTGTATAGATCTCCACGATCAGCGCGGTAGGCCGCTTCTTCTGCCTATTCTGCTAGCGCGTTGATGTAGTTGCACTTATCATATCTCACACGTCGGTAGCAGAATTGATGCGGTCTTTAGTCTGCTTCCGTTCTTGTATTTTTGGCAATGTTGTCTCACTGATCCATGGTCGTCTTTCGCTCTCTAATAGTCCACTTCTTCTGTACCACAGCTCAGAAAGCATTCGTTCGCCCTTTCCTATTTTGGTTGATGGCGTCGTCCGCAGTGGATCAGCTTTTTGGCGCAATGTGCGTTGAACGTTGATGATTTTCGGTTTTTTAAGTCTCTGCACATTGAGCCGTGGCATATTAAATGTTGTGTTACGTTGTCGCGTTGAGCTTGGACCTTCCGTCGAGAAGACACTTTCCCCAATTTTTGAAAACAGCAATATGGTCAATCTCATTCTCAGTTCTGCCGTCTGCGGAAACCAAGGATTTTAGATGGAATTTTTTTGTGTTTAAATAAGGATTCACCGACGACAGTTTGCCGCGAGTTACAAAATTCAACAAACAACTCCCCATTTGCGTTCCTGTTTCCGAGTCCAAACTTGCCCATTACATGTTTCAGGCCGATGTTTTTAGAGCCAATCTTTGAGTTGAGATCCTCCATGACTATTTTGATATCACCTTTAGGAGCCTTATCAAAGGTGTCGCCAATGAGCTGGTAGACGGCCTCCTTAGTTGTTATATCCGGACGGCGTATAGCATTGAATTAAGGAGCTGTTATGTACCCTGGTCTGGCGTTGATAATTCGGTCGGATATT
Organism: Leptarthrus brevirostris; assembly: GCA_964036015.1. NCBI lineage: Eukaryota > Metazoa > Arthropoda > Insecta > Diptera > Asilidae > Leptarthrus > Leptarthrus brevirostris. The sequence continues at coordinate 21,833,231 of OZ038374.1, forward strand.
GGTGACCAGTCCGGTAGTGATTGGCGGGCAAGCTTGTTTAGGTATAAGCCTAATCCTATCATGCTTGGTGTATATAATTCTTCCTGGCCAGAGTATAGCAGCAAGGTTTCGGATGTGGGTGATGTAAATTCTCCACTTCCTCTCCATCTCTTTTCGCTTAATCCCAAGATATTTATTTTATAATGGGCCACATCCCACTCCACCTCCATTACCTTTCCGTATTCACACTCGTCCCACAGAGTTCTCACGTTCCAAAACTTGATCGTAGCACTTTGTTTGTAGCCAAATGTAGTCATCAAAAAATCATTCCGAGGTATCCGAGGCGTACTAGACTCTTCGTGTGTATGTTGGGTGTTTTTTTTTAAAGATTAGTGGGTTACAGGCCTCCATATCCTATCCCAGGATGGTAGGATGCTCCTTGAGGTGTCTTGGGAGTCATCGAGAGTGTATTTGTATAGCACGTAGGATGTTCTGGCTGGAGTTACCCTCCTCCTTTCTTAACCGGGCTTGGGAACGGCTTCGACGGAGTTTATTAAATCTGCTTATTCGAATAGAAACCTAAAGTTTATATAAAAAGATAGATTACAACCGTATAGGAAAGATGATAACGTCTATTCTTCTATCTTCTTTACATTGGAGATTTTTCTTGTGGCTCTCATTTCCTGTCTTCTATCCGTTTGCTCATCCCCTCCTTTTGAAAAGTCCTCAGAAGTCATTGTTTGTAAGGCCAGTTCTACTGTGAATAGTCTATTGAAGTGAGTTGTCATTGCAGAACGCGCATTTACGGTAATTCCAAATCTTTTAATAACAACTTCCTTCCGTCTTCACACCTCTTTTCTCGTCTCACTACTCTTTTCTCCCCTCACATTTCTTTTTTCCTCTTCACACCTCTTTTTTCCTCTCTTAACCTAACCTCTCTTTCTTTCATTCACTTGGCCTGTCGTCTTTTCTATCTCTCTTTCTAATTTTCTCCTTCTTTTTTTAATATCTTCAAAAGGAACATCCTGTTATGACAAGGCTTCGAAAAGTATTCGAAAGCGCGAACTTTATTTGAAAACGGTTTTACATAGGTACACCAGCACATAAAAATCAACCGCAATTTTTTAGGTGTTTTAAATTAATCTGCACACATTAACGGTCCCTCGCTTATCTTGTACACACCTGTAGTATGCTGCACGAGCATTTTATTAATTGAAAAACATTTTTTTGCTAAAATCAGCATAAACTTTCTGAAAAAATAAAATTAAAACGTTTCATATTGAATTTCATTGTAAAAAGTTTTTCCTAATTACTTAGGATAGTGCCGTGCAACTCGGGGAGTATTTTTTTTTATACAAAACGAATATTTTCGTATGGGTCAGTTAAAATGAAATTATTTCGCTTTGCAGAGAGTATTGAAAAGTGCATATGTTGAGTTCTGTAAATGGTCCCAAAGTTCAAACAGAAAGTTCGCAAACTTATTTTTCCTTTGCCAAACAAGTCAATGTAGTGAAATAAACTGAGAGTGTTTGCATAGTTCGTCACGTGGTTTCGACAAACAAATTTGCCCGCAGGACGACGATTCGACATTTATACAATTTAAATGTTCACATCCGGCCATTTGGACAAGTCTTTTGGCTTCCTTAAATCCCCCAAAGTACTTCCATTACCGCTCACACAAAAATTAAACCGATTCAACCACAAAACTACTTTCCTAAATCCCTGCATCCCTTTAGAATCATCAAGTGCTTCCGCACCATTCTCCACCCCACGAATAATAGCAAATAAAGCCACTATGTCTACTCGATAGGTACTTACTCCTCTATTCCCAACCAACAGCCGTTTTATCTACTCTCAAGTCCCAGTGGCGCTAATTAGCGTGTGCAGGGGATTAATTGCGCTAACTTGGCAGAAATTTCTTGAGCAAATATTCTGTACAAAGAACAGAGTCAGAAAGTGAGAAGGAGGGAGATAGAGAATCGTGAATTTGTTTAGCATGCCCGGGAATTTTATATTTATCTTTTGATTTTCAACTTTGCTCCGTTGATTTTAGACTTTTTTTTTCTTTCTTTTCTGCAATTTAATTGATTCAGTTTTTATTAGAGAGGCGATAACGAGAGGGCGTATAAAGTTGGTCCGTCGGAGGGGGGGTTAGTAGAAAGAGACCATCTCATATTTGATAATAACGGAAATCTTGTAGAGTTTGAATAACCTTCTTTGGAGATATTCGTTTTTCTGAGAAGAGCTTTAGATTAAAGACAAGTAGAAGTTTGTTTGAGTAATGTTTTAGCAGATCGTTTTGGAAGTAAGCAAAATTTCATTTTCAATGCCGTTTGGTTATTTGAATTTGTAGTATATTTTGCAATCGACAATATTTATCGTAGTATTTAGGAATCGGTGCCAGAGTAGATCATACCGACAAAACTGGGGCTCAGCTAATTTCTGGAAAGCAGTTAAAAGTTTTACTAATAAAAAACTACTAAAAAAGGCAAGATATTAACCCAATAGCTGTCGATGATTGGGAAAAGTACCTCAGTAGCTATTACTCCCTTTACCATCTAAACGAATCGAAGAAAACCTTTGGCTAGATGCACGATATCCATATTTTTTTTAATAATAATAATAATAATAATTTCTTTATTGGACTTGTACAGAAGATTACAAAATGTTATTTCAGTACTAATTAAGTGATAATATATAAGCAATGGACTACCTATTAAAGACAAAATCAAAATAACAATTCAAATCAAATCCGTTCATTCAAGACAGAAGAGAAAAGAAAAATAATAGTATAAGCAATCTATGACCCCGCGAAACTGTGTACCACCCTCATTCACCACAATTCTCTAACCTCTCAAGGAAAAGCCGAATGGAGCCCGCCCTCTGAACACTAATCGGAAGAGTATTCCATCTACGTATAGCCTGGACAAAGTACGAGGGCTGTATCATAAGTACCCGTGTTTACCGACTGATGGCACCACTGACGCAAAATGTGTATTCCATCATGTGGCGCCATCTTTATAACGATGACTGTTAAAATTTCAGACAGATTTATAGAGTAGTTTTGTTTTGACAGCTGTTGAAAGTCATCAAGTTCGTGTTTATTTGCAATTATGGAAAAAGAGCAATATCGATCAGTAATTCGATTTCGTTTTTTGGATGGGAAGACGTGTGAGGAAATCAAAGTGAAGTTGCAGGCCGCTTATGAGGACCATGCACCTTCGATGAATACCATCATATATTGGTTTAATGAATTCAAACGTGGCCGAACATCCGTTTTTGATGAAGAGTGCCCAGGCCGTCCGATTGAGGTGACTACGAAGGATATGGTTAATAAAATCCATGATATCGTTTTAGCAGATCGTCGGGTGAAGGTCAGAGAGATTGCTAACATTGTACACATCTCAATTGAACGCATACAAAATATCTTACACGAAAAATTGGGCATGATAAAGCTATCGGCGAGATGGGTGCCGCGTTTGCTAATAGTGGAGCAAAAACAGAATCGCATGACAACTTCGGAGTACTGTTTGGACATGTTTAAGCGCAATCCGAAAGAGTTCCTACGGCGTTTCGTGACTATTGACGAAACATGGCTCCATCACTACACGCCAGAAATGAAAGAACAGTGAAAACAGTTGATTTCACCCGGCGAAGCTGCTCCAAAGAAGTCGAAAACGGTTCCATCGGACGGAAAAGTCATGGCCACCGTTTTTTGGGATTCGCAAGGTATCATCTTCACCTGCTCACTCGTCCGCAATCGCCACAGTAAAACTTGTCGAATTACGCACCGAATTGCTGCCTCACCCACCCTATTTCCAAACATGAAAAAATGGCTTGGCGGAAAGAGATTCTCGTCAAACGAGAATATCATCGCCGAAACAGAGGCCTATTTTGTGGAGTTCGACAAATCATATTTTTTGAATGGCTTGAAAAAGTTAGAATATCGCTGGACTAAATGTATCGAGCTGAAAGGAGACTATATTGAGAAATAAATAAAAAAAAAGATTTTTTTATGTGTTTTCTTGCCTAACGCGGGTACTTATCATACAGCCCTCGTAAGACTTCTCTCCATACTGTGACAAGCATCTTGTAGCCAGAAGCCTAATAACTCTGAGAGTACGCAGGAAATGCAGCTTTACATACAAAGATGCAGGACATTTGTTAGTTAACAACTTATATAAGAAAATTTGTTGACGACGCTCAAGGAGTACTCCAATGGACGTGCCAAGCAGTGGTGTAAGGTGCGATACATGAGCATTTCGGGGAAGTCCGTAAACGTACCGCATAACATTACTAAAGGCCACCGTCATCCTCCTCCCGCAAATCGTGTCCAATTTTGGAATTACATTACTGCCGTAGGTAAAAAAAGGTAAGATAAGCGATTTGGCCAGTTTCATACGAATTTCCAATGGTTAAAAAATTAGAAGTTATCCGTAGCCGTCGTAATCCACCATACGCCTTACCCGATATGTGAGAGACCTGATCACAGCAGCTGAAGCTTGAGTTAAGACACACACCTAGATTTCTGACTTTTTGGACGTATTCCAGCACACAGGTAGCTCAGACCTCTCAATATAGTTTCTATAAACGACCAGACAACTCGACTTACTTGGATTAACGGATAGATTGTTCCTTACTGACCATTGATGGATGTGACGAAGATCCTCATTAATTCTACAGACAAAATCCCCAATTAAACTTATGGGTCTACTTAGATATATTTGAACATCATTAGCGTACAGGTGTATGTAAGAATTACTGATTGTAGATGATAGATCATTCAGATGAAGACTAAAAAAGAGCGGGCCAAGTAGTGAGCCTTGCGGAACACCCGAACGAAGGTACTCTGTCTGTGAGTTTGAGCTGTCGATCTTCAAGTATTGGCACCGATTAGATAAGAAAGTCCCATATCAGTTCAGGAAGGCAATGTCTATTTACCACCCCCAAATTGCCGTGTAATTTCCGTGTACACGGATAGTATGCGGAAATACTCGGAAATTACACGGAAATAACACGGCAGCACACGGAAAGTACAATTACAAATTTTACGGACTACACTTAACTACACGTAAGTACACGATAAGTGCAAATAGTTACTTCTATATTCATATTACTGGTAATAGTTTATCACAGCCTTGTTCTAGATACAAACCCTGGGGGAGCGGGGTTAATAAAACAACTAAAAGCCTGATTAATGCACCTCTTCCTCCCAGAAAGTCTTATAAAAATTTGACGGAACGTGTTGTGTATCTCTTCCTCCCAGAAAGACTAATAACAATTTGACGGAACGTGTTGCGTACGCGTTCCGTCAAATTTGGTATTAGTCTTTCTGGGAGGAGGCACTTTCGTGCACTTACGTGTAGTCCGTAAAATTTCTTCTTGTACTTTCCGTGTGCTTCCGTGTTTTTCCGTGGACTTTCCATGTACCTTCCGTGTTATTTCCGTGTTATTTCCGTGTACTTTCCGTGTAATGTCCGTGTACTATACGTGTACTTTCCGTCTATTTTCGTGTACTTTCGTGTTCACGGAAATTACACGGCAGTTTGAGGGTGGTAAATAGACACTGCCGTTCAGGAATTAAAACTGTTCCTTAGAAAATTAAAGAATAATAAAGCACTAGGAGAATTTTTTAAAGCCCTTCCAACCAATTCGATGATACACTTTCTTAATCTTCTAAACTCAATATTCGATACAGAAGAAATGCCGAAAGATTCGGCATGTGTTAAATTTGAGTTGATTTTCAAGAAAGGAGAACTTACCGAACCTGCAAACTACCGAAGAATTGCCCTGTAAAAGACTTCGACAAAAATGTTCTCGCAAATTCTAGCTTCGCGCATATCTAAGTAGTGTGAAGCTATAAAATAATTGGATAGTCACAATCTGGTTTTAGACCAGCTAGAAGCTGCACGGACAATGCACATAAGTTTAAATATTAAAAATAGGCCTATCGTATCGTCTTTATAGACTTTGCACAAGCTTTTGACTCGGTTATGCATAACCTACTTTGGAACAAATTGTAATAGAAAAATTCTACAGGGCAACATCTGTCATCGTTGAAATTAGCCACAGTAGAATTAGTAAAATCTCTGTTAACTCTGGAGTTCTTCAAGGCGATCCGCTATCACCACTGCTCTTCACCCTCTTCCTTAACGACTTTGTATCTTTCCTTCAATCAAAAAATATAACTGGAGTAAATGTTAATCATAAAACTGACATATTATGTCTTCTTTATGCAGACGGTATAGCACTCCTAGCTGATGCACCAGTTAAAGCGCAACAAATTCTTAAGTGTTTAGCGGAGTATGGCGAAATAAGACACCTTACAGACAGATGTCTCCGGTATAGTGAGACATTTATTATTGACATTTAAGTACTATCGCATATTAAACTGTGTGATTTTTCAATTGCAAGATTTCGACAATCAAATAAAACGAAAGTGTTGCCTTTCCAAGTTCAGTATGAACACAATTCTTTAACCATCCAAATTTATGCTTTTAGTCTACTTACTTTAGGTTATAGTGGTGGCATTGAATGCCTTGCATAGTCCGTATCGGGTCCATAGCGTCACCATATTTCGATGTTCTACATTCTATAAATATCTCATATAGCGATCGTTTTGGTACAACCTTTGTTTAAGACACCCATCTCTGTTCCGAATACTTCTCATATTGCTCTTAGAAGCTTCCTCTAGATCTTTGAAAAAGTAATTATCTAGTAGGTTGTGTCTTGTTCCTGCAAGCGCAGAGCAATGACACAGAAAAAACTCAGAAGTCTTGGAGACGGGGTTGGATAAATTGGTTAAGTCTCGCGATCACCACGCCGTGGTTTTTAAATAAAATTAAAAAATTTACGCCGGACTGCTATTTAGCTCGCAGAAATGCAAAAAAACAAGACGTTCAAGTTTCCTCATTCCCCTTAACCTAATTCCAAGCCGAAGCCATGCTAATCATAGGGTTGTCCCCTGGACTTTGGCTACATCATAAAAAAATAGTTTTCGTTTTGTCTGGCTCCTGGCAGTGCCTACTCAGATCGAGATACCAATTCTGAATGCATGTAATATAGACTCCTACCAGAGTTGAGTCCTAGTTAGGCTGAGTAACCTGTCAGTTCTCTTTCGACCGTACCTTTTTTACATAACTTTCGTGACATTGTGGTCCCTGCTCATCTTTTGCTTGCGCGGTCTAGTAAGTCGTCGTTACGGTGTTTCATAACGACTTGTTTTGGAACCATCAATTCGGCTCCTTTTTTTGGCTAGATCATCTGCCGCTTCATACAAGTCAAAGTTGCATCATTCTGTTGGCGCTAAGGCCTTGTACGTTTCTGTAGCAGTTGAGCAGTGTTTTGGATTTGAATTCGTTGGGCCAAGAAATTTCAAAGCTACTTGACTGTCCACATGGATATTCGGTCGCAACGTCTTCGGGTGTTAATATACTACAATTGTTGGGAAATCTGCAGGACTAAAAAACCAGACCAACCTATATGGTATTACCACCTTGAACTTCCCATTGATGTCTCTAATCGGTAGTAAATAATTGGTGATAGTTGCGAGGCTTTCTCACAGACTGCTGTGGCCTTACCTTCGCGTTTGGAGAAATTTGGTTTCCTTAAGACATATATATATCCACATAACTCGTTTTTAGCCGGAGTTTTTCTCTGATTCGTTTTTACCTGGAAGCTCGGGTGGTTCGTTTTCTAAGCCACTTTTGCTCGGACCTTGTAGATAGGTCATTTTTACTATTAGCCTGTCAAATAACAAACAAGATGGGGCTAAGATGACTACGCTATGGTTTATCAGGGTTATACGATATCATGTAAGATGGAAACGCATCCAATTAACCAGAGACGCATCCACTTCCAAGCAAGAATCCCGCCGTCAAGTACTGCGACATCGATGATCTTTTTTTCGCCCTTCAGTGTCATTGTAAAATTTTGTTGGATTTATGTTAAGCCTTTTTTTAAGAAGCTTGTGAGCTAGGGATCACGCGATTTTACTTTATTGAAGAATTTGACGCCATGTTTAAATTGTTCTTGGGAAATTTTTTAGCAGAGTCATTAATATCTGCAATCTTCTGGGTAATGAATGACAAATTGGTAGTCAATCTGTCGGGAGTTTAGTTCCGCAAGAATGGTGATCTTCCTCTAGTATTTTTACATGTCTTGTAAGATTGCCTTTCAAATGAACCAGCATGTTTTCCCTGAGAGAGTGTTTTCTAAGTAAGGACAATTTTACCCATAGCCGGGCTAGTTTTTTTCAATAGGTCTTTCAACTATCAGCACAGTGATTCGCTCCATTATATTGACCTATTTTTTATGTCATTCATAGTCCTGTCGAAGGCAATAAAAACTAGTGTTTTCGTTCTGCACTTGATATATGATAATACCAATCGTTATTACAACATGTATTCAATCTTTAATTTTAAGCAGCTTCAGAAAGACTTAAACCACTTTCTTCCCTTTCATCAGTTTAGACCAATATTAATGTATAACTAACGCCCTATACCCTACAAGGCGTGTTAAAGAAACAAGAGAGAATGTATAACTGGTCTAAATTGGTAGATTAATGCCTTAAGTGGAGGCTGTTGATTCGCAACTATATTTGCTAATGGCATAATATTATTCGTCTAATTTGTTAATTTGAATATTTTGGTCTAATTTATTAGTTTGAATATTAAAGTGCACTTAACGAGTTGAGTGACATCCAAACCCTATTAATGCTGCGTGAATTTTGCCCTGACGAATGTTAGTGCTATTTTATCTTACCTGCTCTTGATTCAATTTGTCTGCTGCCTCTTCAAGCTATATAACTACAAAATTAATATAAGTATTCCCGGCATTGAAACGCGAAAATCCCATTCTTCATCTAATTCCTCTTGGTCATAATAATTCAAACTTTAACAGTAGTGAATAAAATTAATGCACGAAACTTACAACTACGAACCTAGTTAAACTCTTCTCTAATGGGCACTCAGTTCCTTCCTGAGCTAATTTAACCCTTAACAAATCATAATTAAGAAATCTCGCGGAGTATCCCTGGACCCTACTACCATAAATTATGTTCAAGCCTGACATCAAATTAAAAACGTCCAACTCTTTGTATTCTTTGTCCTCTCGGATCTCCCTGGTGACTTATAATATTCGCAAAATCAAGAGTGAAACTTTTCCTTGATTTTTTTTTTCGGTAAAAATTAACATGAGGTTTCCCTGGAGAATAAATGGAATATCCCAAAGAACTATGTTCACGAAAGACTGAAGTTTGCTTGCCAGTAAATTAACTAGACGTGAAAAAAATTTAAATCTCCAATCCTATACTTTTTTCAAGAGGAGTGATATCTTAAGAGAATTGATTCGAATCAAAAGCATTTCTCTTTATATCGTTAAATGAAATATTTTCTTTCTTCTAACAAAAATGCCAGCAATAAAAATATAATTCCGAAGAAAGTAGTCAAGTTGAGAAATTCCTGTTCAAATATCATCTTTCGAGAAAAGTTGAGCGCGCGGGAGGCAATTTTTAATTCAATAAATGGGATCCTGAGCAAATAGACCGGCGGCAATTCCCTTATAACTCTCAGCTTCTCGTTATACTTTCCTTTTTGTTCCCGATGAAGATTTCCTCTGAAGACTACGAAAGTAGTCTAAGCTAATGGAAAATCAGTTTATAGGGCAAGATATTGGTGGGACGATATGGGCTGATATCTTGTAGAAAATTTCGATTATACTTGTACCACGATTTCTTTTTTTTTTGTATTTTTCAATGCATTTTGAACGGGAATCAATCAAAGATAATGGCAGGCAATCATAATTCGATTTTATTGTAGTTGCTTTTAGCGCAAGGGACATGAAGGAGTCGCTTTCAATGAAGTTTTTTTTTTCTAAGATTATTTGTGCTCTTAAGAAAATTATAAGGAAATAGTTTCTTCAGCTCGGACAGTTTTAAGTTCAGTAAAAAGAGATTAAAACATATTTCCTTTGTTCGACTTTGACATATAATTGTTTTCTTTAATTCAAAAGTATTGGAGGCGATAGGTTCACCACCAACCTTGATTCTCAAACATTAACGTTACTCTGCAGTCCTAATGGATTTGTAACGCAATCTGTTGCCATCGGATTCGTAGCTTCGACTTCAATGGAATAGTTTGAGAACAGCATCCCTACTAAATGGATGACAACAAAATTCTATCTCTATGTCAACATTATAAATTTTAAATGGTTAACTTAACAATTTCCCTACAAAATAATTTAAAAAATACCCGAAATGAAGGCTCATAAAATCTCTATTGTAAATTATAATATAAAACGGAACAAAGTGAAAATGAAACACAACGTGCAAATTTGAAATTGTCTCTGGATAAATGGTTCACAACCTACTATAGATACAAGCCTGAAAGCAAATAGGGAACAGCTGTTTGTTTGGTGGTGTAAAAACTATTGGAATGCACTGGGAAATACGACTTTCTCATTTTATTTTTCTAGGTATTCTTTAAGTTTTAACGTCACACCAACCAACCTGCAAATGTTCTGAACACGTGAAACTTTCTTTTTACAATTTTCATTCAAGCTACGCTGTTTTCAAAAGAAGACTCTCTCTTGTATTACTTTTGTTTAAGTACTGAGCTTGTAGTGCACCAATGACATCAGCATTTGGGCCTGTTCATAAACGCAGGCTTGCGCTGCAGCTGTATCATTCAGCAATTAATTCCGTTCAGCTGAATGGGGCAGTTACTGCACAAATCTGCGTATATGAATAGGCCCATTCTCTTTGGTTTTTGTTAGGACAGTGTGCAGCTTTAATTAGGTACAAGAAATTGTTCATCTGCGAAACAGGAAACGTACACTAAAAAAAAATTATTAAGGACGACACGCTTGGTGGTAAAGTAGCCAAAAAAATTCTCAAAAAAATTAAAAAATCTTTGCTAAAGTTAATTTGAACTCAAATTAAAACCAAATGAAATGACTCAGCACTGGACGATGAGACAGCTTTGGAAAGACAGGGGCTGTCGTGACAGAAGTGTTTTATAGGAACGAACGAAAATTTCGTAGAACCAACTATAGCCTCGCTGAACCATATTTTTGAAGTTTTGGAAAACCATGAATTTTTTACAACGGGGAAAGGAAGAGAATACCATTTGAATGTTTAGTTTTATTCCCTTTCTGGTTCCTTTAATCCCTTGTGGGGGGATGTTGTCTATTACGATTGGCCACGATTTGTTGATCTGGATACCTTCCCTTTCGACGGATCTTCTCCATGTCTTGCGCGGTCGTCCAATTCGGCGTCTTCTTTGAATTCCGTGGGGATTCCAATCTACAACCTGCTAGCTCTTTTCGTAGTGTGTGGGCTATCCATTGATACTTTCGCCTGCGAATACTGGTGTCTATCTGGTGTTGACTTGTAAGTCCGTGCAGGTCTTCGTTGGTAATGACCTCCGGCCAATGGATGTTAAGGTTGCGCAGGGGACACCGGTTGGCAAAGGCTTATAGCTTAGATATTATTTGACAGGTCACTTTCCATGTATTTACGTTCAACTCGAAGATCCGGAGTTTTGTGCGTATGAAGATATTATTATTACGTCATATCTCAGCAAGAGTATGGAATGAACTCGAGTTTAATTGATGCGAGCCTGTACATCAGCTTCAGCTCCGCCTTCTGCTGTAACTATGCTTCCGAGATAGCAACATTTATTCATTTGCTCTATTTGCTGCTCTTCCAGATAAATTTGATGTTGTCTCCTAGAGTTCAAGTTTGATTTTAGAAGCATTGATCTTAAGCCCTGCTGTGCGACCTTCTCTGCTCAGGGCTTCGGACATTTGGGCTACATAACTTTGTTTGTTGGATAGGAGACATATATCGCCGGCATAGTTCAGGTGCGTAAGGTGGTTGTATTTCCCGCTCTACCTCCGTGATCTTTGCTTATCCACACTCATCCCACAGAGTTCTCACGTTTCATAGCCTGATCGTACTAGACGTTTCGTGTGTATTATTTCAGATAAGCGGGCTTAAAGCCTACTGATCCTATCCCAGAAGGAGGGTTGCTCCTTAAGGCGTCCTGGGAGTCACCGAGAGTGTATTTGTATAGCGCGTAGGTATTCTCTAATCCGAGGTGTTCTGCCTGGCACGTGGGTTTTTCTTCTCCTTTCTCAACCGAGTTTTTTAGTTTTATTGACTAAGTGAAGATTTTTCCTTTTTCCCTTCACCATTTTTTTTCTTTTCTCTTTCTTCTTTCTCTCCTCTTCACAAATGAATTTTATTTGTCAGTTAGTTTTTACGATAGCCATTAAATCTTCCAAGGTCTCTAATAATAGTTGTTTCTTATTATTTTAATTAAGAGAGGATTACCAATATGGTGGGGACTTCGATCTAGAAGGTCTTTTGTGCCAGAACCCCTTTAATACAAATGACGTTCAGCCACCCTGAGATTGGCAGAAAGGTCTTTAAAAGAGGAGGATCTAGCATCAGGCAGGGTCACATATTCTCGACTGAAGATCCTTCTAAGTCATGTTAACGCAGGATAAAAGTTCATAATACGCATTGTAGTTTCATCGTCTTCCTGATAAAGCCGACACTCCGTCACATTGACAGAATTTTCCGGCCCACAGTGTCTAGATATGCGGCGTGATAGCAACCTGAGATACACTTTCCAAGGCGGTAGAATCAATGTAAGCCATAGCGCCTTAGAATCGGTAAGCCTGGGGACATTTATCCAGTATAGCAACTGTTGACTCCTACCGCAATCTTCTATCACAGCTCTTATCTCTTGGACAGAGAGGGTGAACCCTTCCTCTCTAGTTCATCAGCGATCTCACTACCCTCGATTTTCAAGTGAGCCGATATCCACTAGAACGTGGCTCTGTAAGTCTTCGGTGGAGTAAGTGATTGTGTCGGTCTACCAATACGCAGGTCCCAGATTCAAATTCCACAAACGGCGACCTATCGTTGTTTTCTGTTAACTACAATCAGTTAGGTGTTAGGACCAACGCACTATGTTCCATTTTTGACCCATCTGTGAACTATTTGAGGCTTCTATGGTCCTGACTTGGGCCACCGCCGTCGTTGCTCATTCCGGAAAAAAGGGTCCTAAACTTTCTGCCCAAGCGAAGCTTCTTGGTCATTTGGTCCATTACGGTGCACATATCTGCGGCGGAAATGCGCCTTGGCTTCAACCACCGGCTTACTAATTGTGAGCTGCACTCTGCACTACTTGCAGCAGATTTCATGATAGAGATGTGCAGGGGAGTGAGCCCAATTACCGCCTCCATGGCAACTGTTCGATAAGTCCTCATTCTTCCTGTTATGGAGAGGCAAGCAGCCGCTGTTGATTGTTGCAATTCGCGATTGCAAACCGTTATTGAATTTTAGTCCACCAGACCAAGTTTTCGACAGGCCCGTAGGGCTGATGAAGTCTTCTTAAGGATAGAGTCAAGATGAGCGTCCCAATAAAGTTTTTTTTTATCGAGCGTAATCCCCAAGAATTTGAGTACTCAATTATCGTGGCTGAGATCGATGGTGCTTTCTGGTGAACGGTACAAGAACAGCTTTGGTAGGGTTAATAGTGAGATCTTCGTTACCCTCGGTTTTCTTTATCAATGGCAGAATCCTGGCCTATCTGCAAGAATCCATGTTGTTCCACCTTCTCCATTTGTTCCTTCTTGATCCATGCGTTAATCATAACCTTCACTATTTCTCCGCCCACGTACCGCGGAGATAGCCAACTTGTTAGAATCTACTATTTCTGCCACCACCGCACCTCAGGAAGTGCTAGTAATTATTTTGCAAATGCCACCTTCTTCCAGGAATGCTACAGCACTTTCAAGAGGCGCCATTCCAGCCTGTTCTGCTTCTGTTGTGAGTACCGTGTATATAGCAACCTGTTAAGGTCTCCCATACCATCCACCTCCACTCCTACAGAAGCGCCTCAAGAGACACCATTCGCGAATCCGAATGGTGTTTCCTGAGGGGATTTTTTAAGAGTTTAACTCCTCCCGCATTAGTTACTTGGCTACGTTCTAGGATGCATAGTCCGGATGCTACCGCTTGGAGGTGTAACTATCACTTGAAAATCCCCAGATAAGGATTGACGTGTCCTAGAAGGCTTCAACTCTTCCGTCCATTCTCCAGCAACCGACCTCTAGATATGGGCCCATATCTAGTGTTCTTGGGAATACCTCCTATGGCAAGAATATCTCTTAAAGCTAAAGGTAAAGGACTTGCTAAAAAGATTATCTAAAGCAGTCTTTGTTGATGTACCCCAAACTGAGTAAAGTGAAGGGGAGATAATTGGTCCATTTTGCACTTTGCTTAAAAGTCTAACAGCTTCTCAATTGTCTTAAGTAGAAATGAGGTCTTTATGGGCAGCTCTAGTGGCTTAGATTGCTTTATTTGGGGTTGAATATCACTACTGGCCTCCTTGTATAAGTCAAATTGTTTTTTATGGTCGAAAGGGAAACCCTATGATGCTGTAACACAAATCTGTTACAAAAATGCACTCGATGACGGAATACTGTCGATTCAGCTGTCACAGCAATTTAAAATATGCGGTAGTGTATTTGTAACGTTTAAGCTACGTTCTTTTGTGCACATCTTTTATGAATACCAGTACAAGAGAACAAGTTGTTCTGCTCGCTTCAATTAGTTCGTCTATTAAAAACCAGAGGTGCCTATGTCACTATTCTTGTAAAGTTAAATATCAAATACATCACATTTAAAGTTTTTATATGTTCGATGTAGAGTCAAGGTCTCTTCTTTTCTACTGATGTTTGGTCACGGGGAATAAAGAGCCAACAATAAACACTTCGTGCCATTTTACGTGACCTTGTCGTCAATGCTTGAACTTCATGATTGAAATCATCGATGACATATTCATCAATATCCAATAGTGCTGCAACACTATACGCTTGTGGTTCAAATATTCGCTCATATCAAACAAAACAATAATCAAATTAAGATTCTCGCTGAACATTAAGTAACCTGTCGCAAAGCAAAATCGTAAAATCAACACTTGATAGATATCGAAAACGAAAATATCACAGAAATTCCAGAGCAACAACGGCAAAAGCGCCGTAAGCTGTCATAGTCTGTTTACATTCAATCGGAGTTGATTGACTGAATCAGTGATTATTTATGCGGTTCAATTCGTTTGCCCATTCATATGGCAAATGATGCGGTGAAAAAATACTTGTCACTGCCTTCTCCCCACTCCCTGCCTTTATCAGTGCCCCTGAAGTGTGCTAATAAAAATCATCAGATAACATCGGCAGTAACACCGCATTGCCCCCGATTGAAGTCAAAGAATTCGAAACTTACTTTCTCTGAAACTTTCTCAACGTATTTGCTCAGCGCTCCATTAATAATTCACCTAAAAATTAGCTAATTAACTGCCCGGGGGAGCACACAATAAAAGCGCGAGTCCCCACACGGAAAAACTCCGGTAGGAGAACGAGAAAATTGAAAATCAACAAGTGAAACGAGGCTTAAGTACCCCATGATCTGGTCTGCCAGTTGGTTTATTCCTCTGCTTATTCCCAGAAGGATAATGGGATTGGTGGGGGACTCAGCAAAGAGAATTGTTAATAATTCTATTTCGCAAATTAAAGCGGCAGAAAATAAAGAAACGTGGCGACCTAAAAGACCGAATAAAACGCAATAAAGCCGTATTGAGTGTGCTAACAAAGAGAATCTTTCATAGCTGGTACAGTGTTCCATACGAAGGATATGAGGGCAAAGGAATTAGGTTTAACCAAGATGTCCTGCACCCACCGTCGTTTTACTTTGCACAGGCAAGACAAATGGGGGCTAAGGTGTAGGTTGAGGAGCAAAAGAATGGCTTGGATTAAAAATTATTACCAAGTTACCCACGGGAGTTTAAAAGGTACACAAAACCTCGGCTGGCAGTATGGGACACGAAAGCATCAAATGAAAGGACACCAGCCAACTAAAGCAGTTGAATATAATGACACGAGGGAAAAAGGATATATTTTTTTCAATTTTTTTCCTCTTTTCCCGGTAGAAATTCTTATCCCGCTTAGTTCCCAAAGCGCTGGAATACACCCGGGAAAGTCTCGTTCACATTTCATAACTCCCAAAAAGAGTACGCTGCAAGGAGAATTGGCCAAGCGGGGCTGAGGCATACCTCATAAAAATTTCAAGGTATTTGCACTTAGTTTTCTCGTCCATTTAATTAGCTCGGTCGGTCGGCAATATTTTATTCAATGTACTTGCAGAATTCATGGGCAGTGTAAGGTTATTGTTTTAGCAGCGAATGATGGTTGACATTTGGTATTTAATTTCTTCGGATAGCTAACGATTGCTGGTGAGCAGTAACCACAAGGGCGGATAGTATTTAATAGTGACACGACCTTGTGTATATTTACTTGACTTGTTCAGGCTTGAGTTGTGAAGGGTTTGTTGTACCATCTTATCACGGGCTCTGTTTTATGCGAAATGTTTCAGTAGCAGATGTGACTTGGATTGTGGTAAAAGAGGCGTTGGAGAATTTAGTCGCCAGCATACGCAGCGAACTGGATGGAAGTCCTGAACTTACCTCTAATCACGGCTAGGCTTGAAGTGATTAACTGGAGATTATCAGGAAAACCGTCTTTATTGGATCATTGCTGGTTAGTCTTCGACGTTACTTTTAATAGCGAGTCCCCCAAAGTGTTTAGGAATGTTTGAAGAGCAAATTGGGATAGATAGCGCAAGGTGGTCTCTGACAGGATGGACAACTCCATCTATTGTCATAGTAAATCATAAATCCATGGTGGAATACTGAACTGGGGAAGCTTAGGGAAAATGTTTAGATATAGGGATAGTCTCAGATATTTTACGAAGGGAAAAAGATCTGCAAACTGATTCTCTTGGAGGAAATTTTGCGGGTCTCTTAAAGAAAACTCCTAAGGGTCCAAGCTCCGAAAGGTTCAGATTCTGAAGGGTTCCAACTCCGAGGGTCTTATCAAAAGATCCAAATACTTCCTCACCTATTAGAGGAGGGGAGAGATAACAGACAGATACAAATTAAGATCTCAAGTACTCCTCGATACGCAGTTCCCGAATGTGAATGCGAATATGGTCCAGGATACCACACGACCACACCCGGTCCATAGGAAGTACTGTATTTGTTGAAGATTGGGACCTTAAGTCTATAGTCGACTGCAAGAAAACGAGTTGGGCAGCCAAAGCCTTTGACCCTATAAAATCTCATCCAGTCCTGTTCCAGAAGGTACTAAAGTTCATCATAGAATAGTTATAGAAGCTTTGTTTTGTTTACGCAACCTGGAGGGAAGTATGAGTGGCCTTTATTCCGAAAGCTGGTGAAGCGGGCCACGTAACCAGATCTCATATTTTCTGCTGAAAGAATTGCTAGACTGCTAGATGTTTATATAAGAGAAATAGGGCAGTGCCACTATATTCCAAATAGTCAGAATGACTGAGTCAAATCCATTGAAAGGTCCTTAGAGTACAAGAAGTACATCTTGCGAGCTTTTGTGGACATTGAAGGAACCTTCAACAATGTAATAGCCGAGGTAATTTATTATCGACGCTTAGCAGAAGGAAAGTTAGCTTCAGCACAGGTGACCTAGTGATGCAAATGTTCGTTTATCTTGGGGGTTCATCGCAGGGTGAGGTGCTATCACCACTACTATGGCTAGTAGTCATAGACGAAATCATAGTCATCTTAAAGAAGAAGGGTTTAAAGGCAGTAACCACAATAAGTGAAAGGATCAAGTAGGTATGGGATTTATAAGCTTGATAGCTGGGCATTAAGTAGTGGACTTGATGTAAATCCGGCAATGACAAACATAGTACTCTTCACCAGGAAAAGGAAAGTAGTTTCGAACCCCAATCTCTCTAGTTCCCGTAACTCTTTGTGGTGCATGGGCGGAAGAAGAATTCAAGACAATGATTGAAAGAAGTGGACCTACCTATTTAAGGTTTTATTACTCTGCAACCCCATAGATCTTTTTATCGTAATCTGTTGTCAACAAAAAACCATGGGTCAACGACGGTGGGGTTCGCACGTGGGAGCTCCGGCATGAAAAGCCGAGACATTATCACTTACTTCTTAACGCAAGCTGAGAATACCTCAGCGCTTTCCAGTAAACTGAAATATCTAGGCTTGATGTTGCACTCGAAAATCGACTAGAGGAATAATATAACAGAACGTGTACAGAAAATCAGGGTGGTGTTCTATACCTGTAAGAGAACGTTTAGCGTTAGCTGGTGACAATAACCCAAGGTGGTACAATGAATGTATGGTGCTATAGTCAGACATATTCTTTGCTGAGTTTTTGCTCTGGCTCTTTATTCTGGTGGACAGCATTGGAGAGAAAATTCAATATGGACTTGCCGTCTAGGATCCAGAGGGAGGTATAATGTGATCTCTACGTACGATGCCTACGGCGGCACTAGAGGTTATACTTGACGTGCTACCGTTCTCCAATTGGCGCCCTAAAAATAGCACTTTTTTTTGGAGGAGGAGGAAAATCTTCTAAAAAATACCCGGAGTCCCAGGGATTTGTGGGATTTATACCCACTAAAAACTACCTCCACTTTGCGTCTACGCGCACCACACCATTACTTCAGTGTGGTGGCTGTCTACCTAACCTACCTATCTTTATAGGTATAGCTATATACGTCCTTTATAGGTATAGCTATATACGTCATAGCCTATAAGTCTATAACTAATTTCTACTTATTTCTAATCTTGACTACCCACCCCAGCCTTAAGTCTTTGTTTTCAATAATGTACCTCACTGTTCTGTACATTATTGTCCATTTTCCCCCTTCTGCAGTCAGACTCTTTGTTATATTGGCTGCCTCTGCCGTGTCCTCCCTATACTCTCTTCGGACTTTTATCCCCACTTCTCGCAAATGAAAAGTGTGTGCTCGGCATCATCCTTTTCTTCGCAGTACGGACACATACGTATCTGCCCTATTTCTTCTATACAAGAAGTCTCTGAAACAGCCGTGACCAGAGAGTATCTGGGTTAGTAGATAGTTCACTTCTCCGTACGGTCTATCGATCTATTTCTTGATGTCTGTGCGTCCATCTTTCGTGTTGGCCACCTGTCCATCTTGTCTGCTAGTTCCGTATCAGGTTTTCCCCGGCTTCAGTTCTGTCCATACCGTCATATTTTAATGACCTTTCTTGGGCCATGACGTCGATAGGCGGTACTCCCGCTATCACCCCAGCAGCTTCTATTGAGATCGTTCTGTATGCGCTAACGACTCTTACTAGTATCCCTCGTTGTGTGCTAGTCATCTTCCTCTTGATTGTTTTGTTCATTGCGCTATACCAAACAGGCGCCGCGTACAAAATTTGCGAGTGCAGAACGCTCGCAAGTGTCCTTCTCGTTGATGCTCTTGTACCGCCTATATTGGGCATGATACTGGACAGTGTTGTTATTGTCCTCCCTGCTAATAGACATGCATATAGAAAAGCTGGTGCATATTGGAAAGCTCTGATCACCGGTGGAAAAACAGGGACGCATATTGTATTGCCAGACAAGCGATACCAGAAGTCTAACGGGCAATTGGGTCATAGGCAAACACGCAAGAAGACTGAGACTTACTGCTAACAACTTATGTCGTAGTTGCAAGTATCGAGGAGGAGTTCGAGTCAGCTCACAATGTGGTATGCGAATGCCTTGCTCTGGGCTGTAAGAACCAAAAGGCTACTTGGTAGTTTTTCTTTGTGGAGCTCGGTGAATTGAATAAAGCAAAGATCAGATGCATATTGAGATTCCGTAAGGACTCCGGTTGGATTTGAAGGGCCATTAAGGATAATTTTTAGACGGTTTCCCACGGAAAAGGGGCACCAAGGATTCAGACGGTTGTCTAAGTGATGCTGGCGAAAGGAATTTACGCGCTATCCCTATAACCCATCCCAAACTAATATAGTTGTCTGCTGCAGCATTGAAAAGAATTAGTAAGCACTTCTACAATTAATTACCACAATGCTTAGCTCTAGCCACATTCCTATTTTATCTTGAAATGCACAAATCGTAAGAATTGCTATTTTAAAACCAAAGCCATACTAACGCATCAAAGGGTTGTCCCCTAGGCTTTGGCCGTACTCTTGTTATTTTTTTACACCATTGGCTGTTTTCAGGCTCCTAGACGTTCTAGGCGATGTTTTGCAGGGAGCCAAGTTGCCTGTACTAATTACCCTACAACAGATTCTAGTGCGCGGTAGCCCTTGGCGTTGGTTTCCTATGCCTGACCTTGCTTCTATATATTTTGTGATTCAACCAAAATTACTCGGCAGCTAGTGTACTTTTAGGACCATATTTTCCTGATTCGAGTACTAACATTATTACCATGTCAGCCCGTATTCTGGTCTACTGTGCATAATGATGATAAGTTTGCATGTGGCACATCTAAAAAGCAGTAAAAATAAGTTCGGGAGTAACTGAAGGATCTGTTCTATCCCCTAGACTTTTTTTTGTAATTTTGTTAATGATTTCTCGGACTATTGAAAGAATCAGTTTTTGAGATCTGAGACAATTTTGAGTTGTTATTGAAAAAATCGCTGAGGTCTGCTCCAATCAGACTTCATGTTCATCATTTGTCTTTACAGCATGTATTGTATCGCAGGTCTTAATATAGCTTAGTTGCCCTAAGCTTCTACTCTAAAAAAGAATCCGTAGCATTCTACGATAAGTAGTTTTGGCGTAAAACAACCCTATATTAGTACTTAACCAGTACTAATACCTAACGATATCTATTGAGACTTCATCTGTTGGGGGATTGGGGATATGTGCTCCTATCAGAGATCCACCACGAACACCCATACCAATATAATGCGAGTCCGTGACCGCAATAAGCTATGATTTATGTAGAACTGATATCAACTGGTCTTACTTCGGTTGATCTTACTTTAATTTTTTTGAGCCCAAACAAATCTCAATGGAATCAGTCCGCCACAAAAATTCGATATCCCACCTGAAATCAATCAGAAATTTTTGGAGTCCATATGCCGCTTCTATTTACAAGTAACATTGGTAATTTGCACCCCGTAGCATACCTCATGCCTTTTGTTCGATTTTTTTTGCTAAATTTGCAGAATTCACAATGACTAGGCAGCAAGCAGATAACTCATCAAATTTGAAAACAAATCGAATCGTGAACTGAGCCCGATGGCCAATTAACAAACTGCACAATCCGCTAATTAATTAGACAATCAGACAAACTGTTGGTGGTGACGGGGAGGAGTGTGTTAAAATGACTAAAAATCGTTTAATTAGGTAAAATGAGTTTGTACAAGTTCTTCCCTTTCCGAAGGCAAGTGGAAAATACACATTCCCCCGGCTGTGAATCTTCTTTTAATTCTGTTTTAATTTTTTTTTTGAACATTGCCGAGTTTGAACAAATTCAAATTCTTAAGAGAAGGCGGAAATATGCCACGGTGGAGTAGGTACACGGGTGGTTTTAGGGGGTGCACTTAACTTTGTTTGATTATCATTAAATTTTCGCAGAAGTCGACGGGTAATTATTTTTGCTCTCTCTGAGTTGTCTGTTGCAGAACGAATTCGACTGTTTTTTTTTTGATATATTCGAAATTTTCAAAATAATTTTAATTTTAAATTTCGTTTTCTATTTGTTTCAGAAAAACTTCATCCTTGTTTTGTGTGCAAGGCAGAAGCATGTCCACGAACCAGACCTCTCAAGAAGGGTCGAGGACAGCAATATGGGATTTCGGACGACATAATTCCGTCAGGAGCAAGAGTTTGCAATTCGTGTCAATGCAAATCTGTGCGAAATCGCTATCCAAATTGTCCACTGCCAACTTGTCCTAATCCCAAAGATCGCGCCAAACGTCTCCATAATATACCTCCGCGATTATTTGATTTGGCGCCGGAGATGCGTGATCCGATTCTTCAAGAGTTTCAAATTCCATCAAATGCAACCCGGTGCTGTTCGGCGTGTCTAATGCGGATACGAAGAAAATTGGATCCACACAATTCAACTATAACAGACGAAGATAGGCGAACGAATTTGACTGATGGAGATGAGTCTGATTTGAGTACTTCATCGTGTGATGAAAGAGATGCAGCTAGCAGTGATACAGCATCAGCTGAAAGTCCAAACAATCCAAGCAAATTGAAAGAAGATTGTCCCACAACGGATAATGTGACAACAAGTTCGACAAAGAGAAAAACGTCCTCGTTTGAAGATGAACGGCTGCTACCACCTTTAGGGCAGGCTCCGCGGAAACAGAAAGCCCAAGAGGAATACGATAGCTCCGCCACGGAAACTGCGGATGAAGAGAATGAGAACTCACCAGCAAATAGGCAAAGTCCAAAAGTAATACTGCATCCTAGTCAGGCTGTAACATCTATGGCGCCACCTTCAGTGATGCAAAACGGACCTCAACGAATAGATCAAACCGGCAGTGGACAATCCTTAAATGTTCGAGATTTCGTCTTCAACTACATAGAAATGTCTGTGAAAGCACCTGTATTGGGAGTTCATCCACCAAAACCTGGTCCTGTTCCTT